>CM044446.1:68001306-68043476 GCA_024363595.1 Xenopus borealis | reverse complement strand
TGACGTCATTTTGCAACTTTAACTAACTAGCAAAGTAGACAGACTAGCACAACTTCACACCCTTACACCAGGTGAAGTTGTGCTCTGACCAAGGTACATAACTACGTTAATTCACTAAGATGCCCATTTTATTGAACGTTACCTCTTGCGCTAGACTTTACTTCGCCAGGTCAGAACTGGAGAAGTTTAATACAATAGATAGGAAAGAAAAACTTGAAATTTACCAAAAACTCCCAAAAAAGCCCTGGCGTCTTTTACATTTTTAGGGTCTGAAAAATAGTGTAATTTGTTTGGGGGTTACCCTCCTTCCCCCCTACATTTCCTAACATATGGCAACTAAACTATACAGTGTGCACATGTTTAGGGCAGTAGGACAACTTTATTTTATTTATTAAAGGTTTCCTGGGCTTGTGTAGTGTAATGTATTGGCTGTAACATATATTTCTATGTTTAACTTTGCGCTTGTGTAAATGCGCTTTGCCTGATGAAGTAATGGTAACGTAACTTCGCTACTGTTCACCTCCCTGAGCGCAACTTCTCATTTTAGTGAATTTGCGTAGTGCTGGTGAATCAACGCCTGGCGAAGTGAGGCGAACGTCTGCGAAGCCTATGCTAGTGCATTTTCTGCGCTTAGTGAATTTGCCCCATAGTATTGTTATTTGATATGAAGTCTGGTATCTTATCTTATCTTATTGTTCTCCCTTAATGTATTTATAGTGCAGGTTCTACTCATAGCTCAGGGAAGGGATGCAAGGTGTACTGATGCCAGACACTTATACCTACTAAAATATAAAATATGTTGCTATGATCTGCCCTTGAATGATGGATTATAGCCCAACTCATCTCTTGTAATTTGGGTGCTATGCACCTCAACAGCCCAGCACAACATGTTCCAAATTCTTACAAAACAGCCTAGGACATTTAGCAGGCAGTGCTGTAAAATTTTTAACATAAAAATGTCCATCAAAGACCCTGTAGTTTAAGCCACACATATCAATTAGACATGTTAAAAGAAGTGAAAAGTATATAAAAGTAACCACAATACACATGTTGGAAAAATAGATAAATATTGTACTCTATCCATTTTTTCTCTTGGTTCCATGCATCCACATCCAACAAATTAACTAACATTCCTATTGCAAGGTATAACAGGAACTAGCCCCTGTAGCAACAGAGTCCATCACCCATAACTTTCACTGAGGCATACCTTTAAACACAGAGGGAACACCATCTGATATCCCTGGCAAATCATATTCACTTGTTTATTATTATATGGATTTGCACACCCTTGCAAAACCCCTCAGTTAAGATAGACAGAAATGGAAAAGTTAAATAGTAACTCTTGCCTCTATAAGTTAATATACAATAAATCTGGATTTGCTTAATTATGCTTAGTTCCAGAGAATACCCTCATATCATGTACTTCAAACTCTAGCAAGCACGTGTCTTAACAATTATGGATATAGGATACAATCAGGTAACATTGGTGTTTTAGTGCAAAGCTGTGTTTATTTTATTTCTGTTAACATAGGAATAACATAGGAAAATGCCTGTAACATCATACAGCAGCACTTAGGGGGAAAAAATGCTGACATTGTAAGTAAGTTATGACAAGACGAACTATATGTTTATTTTGCAATGGCAGTTGTGGTCAAAACTGCAGGCCAGCAACAATCTTATATGTAATATATACTTAAGCATTTTGACAAATAATGTTTAAAATTACACTGTATAAATTTGTATAATCCACTGCATTTCATTATTATTTTTAAGGTACGGTATACCACAAATAAACGATGATTTTGTGACTGAAAGCAGTGGTTAGCTTATATAAAATGAATATTTCTTTCTTTTCATTTATTCCTCAAAACTAGGGTGACATTGTCTTTGGAAAGAAATAACCTTTTAACTGTTTATGACATACACAAAATAATTGAGTCCAGAGGTTTCTGACAATATTTGGCAGCTGACTAGCTAGGGGACTTTAGTTTTCATCTGGTAAAGAATAATTTAAACTACAATTCCTAGAAATCAGCTTTCAACAGATACAAAGCTGCTCAAAGCTATTCACTCAACTAGAGCTCTGTCTTGCATCACTTTTAATTCTCTGATCATTCACATTCCTGCCAATCCATCCTAACCAGCAGGATAAGTACATGTGATTGTACTTTCAGTATCTATAAAATATAAAGTACCAATAAAATCAGACATATTTCAATTTGGACTTTTTCTTCAGAACCACAGTGCCATTTTACTGGTATATAACAATCTCTGATATGATGATACCTAGGACTCAGTTCAGTTTTGTATGAATACTAGTTTTGGTTGGGACTGATGATCAGGTGGGCTTGATTTTTTTGTTAGCCTATTGCTAATTAATGTTAGTTTTGGCTTTTTTTAATTAGAAGATCCAAGAACACTTGCACTGTATCTATGATATTATTTTTGCCATTAAAAAAAGTGTTTGTACTGTGTAGTTGAAGGTAGGGTGGCTGAGATGCCTGTAGATGGTCTATCCATGAAGGGAGAAGAGGGAAGCCAGGGAAAAACTTTCCATTTCAGCCGTACAGCTTTTTTTCTCTGGTCTTTTTCCACACAGTTACAGGACTCTCCTCTGAATTAGTGATGATTGACTATATTCGCCAGCCATGGATTGGTGGGCAAATTCAGAATTTCGCCATGTGCAAATTTTTTTTTTCAAAAATTCGGCATGGGAAACATTCGCAGAGACAAAAAGCCTATAAAAGAAAACACCCATTGTAAGGAACTTACCTCTGCCCTTCCTCAAGATGGAGCCTCTGTCTCTGGAGCATCTCGTCGCTGGCGTCGATGCGTACGCATCACATCGCAGGCATTGTGTCGCCGGTGTCAATGCGTGCGAGTCACGTCGCAAGCGTTACGTCGTGGGCGTCACGTCGCAGGCGTTACATCGTGGGCGTCGATTGCGGTGCATGTGCAAGGGATTTAAATAGACTACTCTTCTGCCTAACACTTTCTGGGTACCGCTATTTGGACATTTCCGGCACTCCTGACACTCCTCCACTAGGGGCAGTCCTGTTTAAATCTTCAGTGCCTGTTCTTCCTCAGTGGGAGGTGTAGGAGAGGTCATCCTTCTACAAATCTCTTCCGCCCATTTGTCCTGACACCCATTGACTTTGCATTAGGACAAAGAAAGTTGCCATAATAAAAAAATTGAGCTTAAAAACACCTATTGACTTCAGTGTGTTTCACTTATAACTAGTCTGAATAAGTATCTACCCAGACTTATCTTAATTTGAAGAAGAAAACAAACTTTTTGGGGGTTGACTTTATTAACTTTATTAAGCATGTGTGTACTTGTGATGTATTGTCAACATCCCCCAAAATGTTATTTTTAAAATGTTTTTAAAACTTTATCTCTGCACCAAGAATTGTATTTGTGAATATTTATAATGTAAAGAACAGAGAACAGAAATCTGCTTAGATTTTCTCTCTCTCTTCTCTCTTTCTTTTCTGATGCCATGCCAAAATGTAATGTATGTGGCATACAGCCAAAATTATTTTTCAGCCATGAACTTCAGTACATGATTTCCAAAGTTCTTGAAGCCCATTTTATATTCTTTTCCCTTTGCTATGCCTTGTTATCTTTGTCCTATCAAAGTTTTTTTATTCTGATCTTGCATCTTTGAATGTGGCTACATTAAAAGAGAACAATTTGGCCAATTGCCACTAACAAGCAAAAACCGAAATCAATATAATGTCAGACTTCAATGTGTTATATAAAGTGATACATGGAATTACATGTTCAATAGTATCTTCCACTGAAAAGGAACAAAGCTATTAAAGTGATACTGACGAGTACCTGTGAAAAGCCATGAGTAACCCCCCAAACTAGCAGTAATTACTGTAGCTGACACTCTGACACTGCTTAATGTCTGCAGTAGCAGAAAGTCAACTGCATCATAATGCTTTCATTTGTACAACATGCCCACTGCGACCACAGTAACAAGGTGTCACGGTCGGCACCCAAACCAGAACAGATGCCAAGCACCCTTGTCTCGACTCGTGCTTCAACAGTAGTGTGACAGCCTTTGGCTTTGAGAGGAACCCTCAGCTACTCAGATGCCACCTGGACTTAACAAGAGGTGCAAGGTGAAAAGTTCTGGCTAGCAACGGGCATGACTGTAAAGCAAAGTCTTTGGGCAGAAGGTCACCGGACAAGACGGAGGCAGATAGCATAGTCAGACAGGCTGGGTCTGGACAGGCAGGATTCAAGTGGAGTCAGGCAGGCAAAGGTCAAAACCAGAATACTGAGTGCAGAATAGTCAGGAACAGGCCAAGGTCAAACCAGGTAGTCAAGCAGAGGGATCAGGCAGAATAAGAGTTGGATAACAGGCAGGGTTGGAATACAGAAGTCAGGAGTAGTCAGAATCAGGCAGGGGTCACAACAAGAATCAGATAGAGTCACAGATAAACTAGCACAGGCACCAGGAACTCAGAAAACTGAACCTATAATGGGCAATGAGTTTTGCAGCAAAGTCCCTTTAAGTACATTTGAATTTCGTGCCAATGTGCGCTGATGTCATCACGCCTGTGCCTTTAAAGGGACCCAGAAGTGCACCGCGTGCCCTAGAATCAGCACTGGCATTACAAGAAGAAGTGGTGGGCGTCCCCGCCGAGGGGGCAGCAGGCGTCCCTGCCGTCCCCCCACTAGACCATCAGGGTAAGTTCCTTACACAAGGAAGAGCTTCTGGGCTAGGACTACTGTAGGAACTTTTGTCAGGAGAAAAGTAGACAGTATTACATCATTTATCTGTATGAATGTTTTGGTCACAGCCTCATTGCACCCCTGCCTAATGGTCTAAAATTTTAGGGTCGGCATACCTGACACTTTTTGCTACAGTTTATACAGAAGCAGTGACCAGCTCCATGTTGTAGCTCCAATTATTCACAGTTATAATCAGGTGATCCCAGTGGTAACCAATAAAAAGGCAACCATTTGTGAATTTTAAAATGGAAATCAAGTTGCAGGTAAAAGTTAGTCCCTGTGTGAAATGAATAATGAAGTAGTGGAATTCTAAATGAATCAGATGAAAGTAGTGTTGGACTGGTTAGACCAGGGATGACACAGACGTTTAACAATTTGAAAATATTGCAATACATGGACCAACAATCCCTGCGTTTTTTAAAGAGACATTTTTTAGTAGCTTAATGAACAAAATGTCCTATATATAATGGGTTCAGATGATCTTTTTATTTTCTCTGTATGAATTTTTTCATGACAGCTTCATTGCACTCCTAACTAATGGTTAAAAATCTAATAGTGGGCACAACTTAGTTTTTTTTCGCTACAGTTTGACAAAGGGACATGTAGAACCCAGTGAATCTTTTTCACATTGTGGTAAAATTGGTTGAATAAAAACACTTTTCACAGCATCAGTTAGATGCAATATTTTTTCTCCTGGGATTGCCTACAATAAAATCCATACAAATAGAACATCTAATTTTTGGAGAGCCAACAGAGTGAACTTTAAATTCAGGATTTAAATGCCCAATTTCCTCATGATATGTGCAATACAGTTATTAGTAAAATGAAATCAGAAGTTGCAACAAACCAAACCAAGAGTTTTTCTGATATCACTGTTCCAAAACAAAATTGTAATTTTACTTCTCATAATACTCATCTGAATATGTCCTGCAATAACAGTTTAAACAGTTGATGATTAAGAAGAGCAGGATGAGGCTTAAAGTCAGTATCCAAAATGACTCCATCTCAAACCTGTAGAATTAATTTAGAAGTCAATGGCATTTTGTCACTTCGCTAGCGAAGGAGATCGATGCTAGCATCTTTTCTTTTTTGCAGGGTGATAGGCTGCAAAAGTCTTAAAAATTTTTTTTTTGTGTAACCGGTTTCCCCCATACATTTTATAACATATGGGAACATTATTTTCTGTGGGCTTATGTGTAGGGCATTAAAACAACTCTATTGACTTTTTTTTAAGGTTCCCTTGGCATATCTAGTTATCAGTGTAAATGTAATGTATTAGATGCACCATGTAACATAAAGAGGTACATTAAACTTTAAATTTCCAATTGTCTGCAAATTACCTTTGCAAGACCTCTAACAAAGTTGCACTAGGCAGGATCGAACACTAGCACATCTTCTGTTTGATTTGCTCCCACTGCCAAAGTAACGCTAGAGAAAACTTGCCAGCTTTCGTCGGCCAGAATGAAACGTCACATTTTTCACAAATATTTGCCTGGTGAAGTGTTGCAATGGCTGTGAAGCCGTCGCTGGCGAATTTTCACCCTATAGTAGATGTGCTTTAGTAAATTTGGTTAATAACCCCCTCAATGTCTGTGGTTTGATATTTGTTTTAGTGGAAATTTTACATATGGGCATGTGACTCTTTAAATTGGTGGTAATAATAGCAAACAAACTTGTAAGTGAGTTAGATGATGATGGCAAGAAAATATCTGATGTTATTTCATGCCCCACAATAGTTTTCACTATTGTCACCTGAACAAAAAGAATCAGAAGTAAGATTAATTAAAAACTCCCCATGGTTATATACAGGAGCAAAGTTGAGTAATACAAAGGAAGATAATTTTAACAGTCTAGACTGTAAAATTTTAGCATTTAATCTCACTTTTCAATATTTTCTTTTTGTACTTTTTCAACAATCTCCAAAACGTCATTTTCTGGCCCAGGAACTCACAAGAAGTATGTAACATGTCCCCAAGAAAATATGCTACAGAGCAGAGGAGTTGTTAAACCTATTGTACTCCAAATTACTAACATGCTGGGTCACTGATGGACAGTGGAAGGCTGCTGCTAGTAATCTCCAGACTAATCAGAAGACTTCTCCTTGCACACTGATGAAGGATGAAATTGCAGTCAGTGGGATACCTAGAACACAACCACCATCTGGGGGCACAGGGCGACAGTCTTCCAGGGCCCCTCAGATTTTAAGTTAAAAGGGCGTTGGCTGTGCTGCTCTTCATGAATTAGCTGGACCTCCTAGAATTAAATGAGGGTAATGGGAAGCTACTGAATATGCAAAGCTGTCCAAAGAAAGCCAAAGCCACAGAAGAAAGCCTGAAGAAACTGCCATTGCCAAGCAGGATAAAGAAGATCGCACTTGAACTTTGAAGGTAAGTTCCATTAAATAGCTTTTTTTTCAAATTAAACCCCATAGCACAAATTTCTGTGGTATGGTGGGTGCACAGGGTCTGGGGTGGAGCCTGTGGTGGTGGGTGGGGTCCATGGGGTCCATTGGGCCCAGAACATTTTGTCATATGGGGTCCTTTCATTTCTGATGGGAGCCCTGATCTACAAACAATTGTGATCTATAGTAAGAGAATGCTTCTTACTGTAAATGCCTGGACTACAAGGATGGCCAAAGACATTATGACATGAAGAGCAAGTAGAGAAGAGCAGTCTAAATAGGGGCTTGCCATGGTTAAGCCTGTGGTTGGGCAATGAGGAGGGGGTATTTAAATGCCTTATCTGACATCAGAAAGCCATATTACTCAAGCACATAACTATGGTATAACAGATATTGCATAACTGATGCATTAGAACTGGGAATTTTTCAATGCCACAGGGAAAATAGGAAACATTCAGGCAAGAACAAATGACAAAAATTGTTGCTTTTTTATTATATTCATGGCAAAAGGTATTGAAGAAGAAACTAGACAATCTGAATCTTCAGACTTGCAATGGAACATACTCATAGTCTTTGCTCAGTTCTCTTCTTCAGTGAGAATAGGCTCACAATTTCTAGTTGACTCCACTATCCCCACCCACCAGGAACTTTATTTGCAGACCCGATCTGTGCTGGTCACAGCTGACAGTTCTTTGAGTTTTCCAGCTATGCATAAAGAGTCTACACAACACAGCAATAAATCAGCTTATACTTTATTATTATTAACATGTATTTCTATAGCGCCAACTTGTTGCGTAGCGCTGTGTATACTTAGCTTTGTTTGATGCATACATGGTTACAGCAACAGCAGAGACAAAAAAATCACCATAAAAAATGTATTTGGACAAAAAAGTCACTGAGACAAAATTGTCACTGATACAAAAAAATCGCCATAAGAAAAAAAATCCATTAACTTTAATGCATTTGGTTCTATTGCTAGTATGGCCATGTCATCATATTGCAGAATGCAAGAAGGAAAGTCATCGCTCTTCACCACTTTTTTCTTGGTTTGCTTTATTATTTTTAATTGTCATCTTATGTTCATTTAAGTTTTCCTTGCTGTCTGTCTGCGTTTCCTTTTTCTATAACAAAATAAACAATTTGGTAAACAATTTACCATACACCTTATCTTTTTTTTGTATTGGCCACTGCCTCTTTATTGTTTTTTTTAAAAAGTATAAATGCTGTTCAAATTCTTTAACACATGGAATGCTCTGTTCACCTACATCTTTTGGTTTTGATTGAAGTAATTCTTATCTTTCTATCCTATTACTTAAGCAACTCCTCCCTCCAGTATTTTCTTTCCATGTATTTATCTATGAAGATACTTTTAGTTAAATAAGTCATTGTCAGGTGTAATATGTCTTTCCTGTGTTTTTTTATTCTTGGGGAGACTCTTAGTGACCCCTAGTTCATGGGATTTTTTTTAATAGCATGTTATTTTTATTTGTTTTTTGGTATAAGGGTTAGTAAGAAATGATTTTCCAAAAAGGGCCACATTGTAATTGACTTTAAAGGGACCTACCTTGATTGCAAATTATATTATTTCATGTATCGTATTTAAGTAACTAAAAGATTTGCTTAATTCTTCTTCAGTGCCCTTCCAAATCATACACATATGTATAATCCACATACCTTTTCCATGTGACAATTTTTCTGCAGATGCAGGGTGTGTCAGCAGGGTTGGCCTGGGCCGGTTGGTCCAGCATGGGTCCCCTCCAGCCCACACCCGCTCTCTCAGTCACCCAAGGGACTGCTATAAGGGCCCCAATGCTCCAGTCCGACCACGTGTGTCAGTATGTAATCACCCTGGATATAGTTTACACAGCAAAATTTGCCAGATTTGCCACTGTTATTTTAAATTGCTTCTGGCGAAAGACACTCTAGTCACTACTATTACTAGTCACTACGCTGTTTTTTATACTGCGAAGCCTGGCGATGTGTCATGTATTATTTTTTTTACATATCCTGCTTTTTTTTTTTTTAAATATGCCCCCCACGACTACTTCAGTGCTACAAGATGGTCACTACACAACAACACAGCTATACACATACTGTAAATGGCTATGTGAACACAGTAAGAGATTGTAGAAACTGGTTCTGCCCCAGCCGTAAATAGTTTTATTATGTTTAAAATGAATTTGTAATTGTTTATATGTACAATATATATTTTTTGTTATTGCTGCCTACTAACAAAAGTCATATTGTTTCCTGTAAACCCTCCTTTTCCCCATCCTTATGTGTGTTGTAAGTTCCTCCCATAATCGTTTCCTTGTTCCTGCATCTCATGTGTGCTGCTCCAGAAGTTAAAAAAGTTAATGTTTCTTTTGACATTCAGAATTTGTTCACCCACCCTAAAAAAGGACTTATGGATCCAAGTGTTTGTTGATTTCAGTTATCTGTGTTTGGTGATTTCAGCTATTTGGCAAAGATTGCCCACACTGGATGGTACCCGCTCCATTCAGGCGAGGCAGAGAAGTCACAAGCTAAACTCAGCTACTATCACAACAATTGGATTCAGAATACCGCAATCAAATAAAAATGTACCCTAACAACAAATCATGGTTTAACAAATAACAAATAAATAGAGAATGGCTGAGAAAGGGGCATTAAGCTTTCTTGTGACTTAGTGAAGTACATTATATCAAAGTATGCACCAGAGAAGACTATAAAAAGAGATAAAATAAGGAAAGCTAATCAAAGAATCTACTCTTTGGGAAGCTTTCTAATTTTGGATTAGACAAAGAGTTCTAATCACAGTTTTAACATCGTTAGATAGCCTTGATTTGGCATTGTGCTCAAAAATAAAATAAAAATGTACCAGGTTTAGGTGAAATGTCTTCCCCAGGGCGGTCAGACTACTAGCAAATTATATAGTGGTATAGAACTACCTGCACATTAACACACGTATTCTTAGGTACAGGCATGGGTTCCGTTATCCAGAAAGTTCCGAATTATGGAAAGGCCATCTCCCATAGACTTCATTATAATCAAATAATCAAAATTTTTAAAAAGGATTTCCTTTTTCTGTGTAATAATATAACAGTGCCCTGTACTTGATCCCAGCTAAGATATAATTAATCCTTATTGGAAGCAAAACAATCCTTGTGTGGTTATTTAATGTTTACATGATTTTCTAGTAGTCCTAAGGTGTGAAGATCCAAATTATGGAAAGATCCGTTATCTGGAAAGCCCCAGGTCCAGAGCATTCTGCATAATAGGTCCCATACCTGTATTGAATACTGTCCTGGCACTTTTGTGTTCTCTCTCTGTTTTGTGGGCACTTTCTTTGAATCCTTACTCATTGCTTACTTAATCTTTTTGTAAATTATTTGTATAGAGGTCCGCATTTTGTTACTACAAAAACAATCATTTGCACTTGTGTAATTGGCAATAATTATGACTTGACTATTCGTTAGACATTCATTTGTATTTGAATGGTTTACATTCAGCAGGGAGCATGAATAAATTGCACACTACCTCTTGCTTTAGTGTGAGTGCAGCTCTGTACGAAATGAGAACATAGATTAAAAACCTATGCTTAAGAATTGAGGTTTGACCTCTTATATTTCTTCCTGTTCTCCCTCTTTGTTGCTGTTCATTTGAGTTCCTTGTTAGCTAGAGCATTTCTAATTTTTCTGTTCTTTTAGAAAAGAGAGAGGAGTGCTTGCCTAGAGCAATGGAGGCATATGTCTTTTCAAGCATCATTTCTCCTAAGAGCAGCTGCTTGCAAACTAATCTATAGAAGGGACTATTATCCTTATGTTTTCAAAGTTGGGCTTTGATGGAATACAGGTACTTTGAAATTCACCAGTTGGTTCCATGCTGATTTGGTTCTTACAGATCACTGTCATTCACAACAGGAATAAAAATATTATGTTTTATATTTTGGATGCTCTTTTTAAAGTTGAAATCAATCTCTCTCTAACTGCATGTTTTGTTCAGATATACATCTGATAATGATGACAACATGTTTCTTGTAAGAGAAGATATGACTCAGGGTAGATCAAAGTATACTTAAAAATCTGTCCATGCTCAACAGCATGAATTGACAGGAAAGAATACAGGCCAAAATTATTTTTAAAAAAAATGTTCAAAATCTAAAGCTTTTTAAGCACCAATAGCATAAAAACTTTATTAAAAATGACAAAATATAGAAAAGTATTGCTCTACTTAGGAGAAGTGTGGAATCATATGCACAACAATACCACCATGCCAAGTGCTAAATCAAAATTTTATATCAATCTCTTGTCTCACACTTTATTACTAATGATGGGTGAATCTAGCCCGTTTCGCTTCGCCGAAAAATCCCCAAATTTCAAGCGAAATTTGCGAATTGGCGAAAAATTTTCGAAATGAGTCGCGGCAGGATTTTTGACACGTTTAAGACGCGCGTCGCGTCAATCACCAGCGAATTTTCGGCAGGCGAATTTTCGCTGGCATTTCATGAATTTATTCGGCCATCACTATTTATTACCTGAAAACTCTACTGAAATCTATTGGAAATTGAATTAGGAGATACAGGTGTTCTACTGTGCTAGATTTAATATCTCCTAATTCTTTTACAAATTCCGCTATACACATCAATGGAAAATACACAGGATAAACCATCAGATTCGTTTAGCTGGAATTGAATATGGCTTATTACATTGTGAAGTATGTAGTGATCCTTTTTGGTTACTGAACTCTCGATTCTATGCAGTACAGTTTTTTCTGTTAGTGTTTTGTGGTAGTCATCAATATTTTAACTGTTGCGTTCAGTTTTCTGTTCTATTCCTTGTTTTTTTAATACAATTAGCTTTGCAGAAAATGTTGCAAAATCACCGAAAATTTCATAAAAACAAGATATTTTGCCCACATGTATTGTTAATGGAAATGTAAACTACCTTGTGGTTAAGGCAATAGCATATACATTACCATACCTTTTTAAAGAAGCAACCGTTCATCATAAAAAATGGCTCCTATGTTGCTAACTTCTTCAAACTTGGTGCACTGTAATTGAGTAATTATGTCTGCTGGGAGCAGGGTTTTTTTCTGTGTAACACTGCATGGAGGAATTCTAGTGCAGATTTGCAAAAAAAATTTGCTGGCAAACGTGTGGACTGTAAATGGCAAAAAAGTTTGTTCCTACCTAAATACCCTATTTTTTTGTACTGTTTCCTCAAAATTTTACTTTGAATTGTATTTTTACTGTGTACTAACACACCATTTTTACTGCAGAGGTTTTACTTGCATTACTTACCCCACACATTTTTAAAGTTATTTTTTTTAAATAAATTATTAGTCTGTTCATACTGGTTCACTTATAATTAGGAGAAAAAAAAGTAAAAAAAAACAGTTATAGATTGTACTTTTATAAGATAAAATGCAAAGTAAAAATAGAAACTTCTTCAGACAAGTAGTATTAGGATTTGGCACAAAATATTTTTTATATCTAAGGGGACATATTGTTGAAAGACAAGGAACTGCATTAACAGGGTATGTGAATTAATTACCATTTTTATTGAGATAAGTAATGGAAACATTTATGTAAACACAACATCCCAAGCTGTTTTAACATATTTTTTATGTTCTCTGTTCCTCTCACTGCATAAATCTTGAGTAGATCTATTCCTCAGACCACAAAATTGTTATGGAAATCACTACAGTATACAAATAGCTGGAAAAGAGACAGATGCTGCATAAAGAAAATATGCAGGAATCACAATGTGTGGAATGTTTAGGGCAACAAATGTCCATGAAATGTCAGTGGGCTCAGGTGTCTTCTTTGATAACCTGTGGGAAAAGCAGATTTTTTTTTGGTGCCCATTACCATAGGTTAAATGTCACATTATTTTCTTTTACTAGTAAGCTTTGAGCTGCATCAGCACTATTTACTTCTATTAGATTGGGTCTGTCCCTACAGTCTGGAAACTGAATGTTTTGTTTCAGATTTGGTTGCCCAAAATCGGATGCTATCAATTAAAGCTGTTCCTTGACCTGCATACTTATGCTATACATTGGCTTTGTTCTAGGTACAAAAAATATGACTTGCATTCAAAATTGCACTTTGCACACTGCATTACTGAAATAAATTATCCCTAATGCAAGTTTGACATACCTCCATGTACATTGTGTCATACATCATATGTACAGCCATATCAATAAAATTATATTATGAATCCCCATGCTTCTTTGGTTTTAAAAGAGAGATCAGTTTTCATCTTGCATTACAATAGTATCTGAAAATGTAAATGTGAATGAAAGGAAACAGTATATGATGAATATGAAAATATAATATAGTTCTTAAGACCACAGTACTATGTAATATACTGAGAAAATTTGACTTCCCTAACCCTGACCAAGCAACTTTCACTAAAAAAAAGTGGACTTTTAACACTTCTGTTATGTGACTATATTTTTGAAGTCTTTGATATAGAGGGAGCATCAGGATTCTTTAATCTGTAAGACAGATAGAATTACTTTGTTAACATTGAAAGTTCCATATGACTGAACAGCTTGTTTTTATTTTCTTGCTTTGACTTTGTTGAGTTGCCAATGACATACACTGACCATAAACCTGTATCTTGGTGTGAGAAATAAGAAGCTGATGAATTAGTAGGTACATGTATACATTTTATGTTTTATTTGTGATGGCTATGTACTCTAATCTTAAAAAGGATGTGTGGCATGTTGGATTCAAGCCTTGAATTAAAGAATATATGCAAGCATTGACTGAGCAATTTTAATACAGAAATACAAAAGATGGGCTGAGCAATGATTCCAAGGCTTAGTATAATATATTAGGACAAAGGAAGCGCAACTTAGCTACAAGCAAACAAAACAGAGGGTATGATCAATGAAATGATTTTATAGTCACCTGTTTCATTAGTAATTTAGTGCCTGGTCATGTGCTTATATTTAACAGGGTTTTTAATGAATCTGTGATTTCAAAAGGTGAGTCTATTTCACCTCCTTCTCACGACCATTTACAAATGATCAGTTGATCCACAGTAGAGCTTTCTCCTGTTCTGATTGAGGTACTTAAAAAGGGCCTTTCTTTGATCACTTTTCTGTAATCAAGGATGTCCATCTCTTTGCACGTAAACTTCTTCTTAAATTGCAATGGTCAAAAAGGAATCAAAAACAATATATAGATTATAAACAGTTTGATAGGAATGACCGTAAGACCCTAAAAGTGTTGTTGGAATTATGGGATGATCCCAGAGTTGAAGAGGATCAAGAGACTTTGCAGAATATTTATGAGTTGTGGTCTGAGGGTGTTAAATTACCCTCTTGCAAAAACAAGTCTTGTCGTTATCCCAATATCTCTGAAAAGGGGGTGGTGGAAATATTTGTATGTACACAGAGAATTTACACAACGTTACAAAAAATTTCTCAGCCTCGAATCTCACAAGAGACAAGTCATTTTAGATAAAAAATTGTATCAACCAATTTTACTGCCCCAGTTGCAGGGATATAGGGATAACTTATTTGCCTTGATCGATCAGGCATACTATCAGGGAATCATTGACCAGAACACATGTCACTTCTTAAAAGTAGGACAATTGTATTATCTTTCACCGCACACCTCCTTCCACTGCTCTGCCTGAGTGGTGCTGGTCCTCCGTTGACCCGGCCGGGCCCCTCAACAACTGGATACTTAGAAAAACGGTCCGCACACACTAATATTGCAGTCGGGGAGTGTACCCCTTTTATTCATGCCACCAAAATTCAACGTTTTGGGGGGAACACAGCCTCCCTTCTTCCTGAAGAAGGGAGGCTGTGTTCCCCCCGAAACGTTGAATTTTGGTGGCATGAATAAAAGGGGTACACTCCCCGACTGCAATATTAGTGTGTGCGGACCGTTTTTCTAAGTATCCACTTCTTAAAAGTAGATCATCCAAGAATTCCAACCTTTTATGCCCTACCAAAGGTGCATAAATCTGTGAAAGATCTTCGGGGCACACCCATTGTGTCTGGATGCGGGTCACTTACTGAGCCAATCATTGCATTTATTGATATGGTTTCTACAACCTTTGGTTACACAATTGGATTCTTTTGTGCTGGACACTTCACATTTGCTTAGAGAAATAAATGGATTAACACTTGATTCCAGCTGTATTCTGGTAGGGCTGTATGTGGAGGCTCTTTATATGAGCATTCCACACTCTCTGGGACTAACAGCTATTGAAATGATTTTTCAGCGAATTAAAACACCTATTACTGAGCAACATAATTTCATTTTTAAGGCATTGGATTTTGTTCTGCATCACAATGTTATTCTATTTGATGGCATTTACTGCTTACAACGTCAGGGAGTGGCTATGGGCACTAAATGCACCCCTAGCTATGCAAATTTGTACCTAGGTGAGTGGGAATTACATCTTTTTTCTAATGATGATTATGAGATGTACCTGTGCCACATTCTTAGATGGCACAGGTACATCAATGGCATCATGTTGATTTGGCAGTGCCTGGAGCATCTTTTAGAGGAATTTGTGATGAAACCTGTGCCAAGTTCAATCTTTCCTTTACTATGAATTATGATACTTTGAGACTTTAATTCTTAGATATAGAGATCAAAAAAGACATTGATGGCAGAGGGTCAACTAATGTGTTCCGTAAAAAACAGCTAGTAATAGCCTCCTTCATGCCAGCTCCATGCATCCTTGGTGCATAGAGGGCATTTCTAAGAGTCAATATTTGAGATTAAGGAGGATTTGTTCCTCGGATGAGGATTTTAAGGAAGAAGCTTACAAACTTTATTGAAGATTTAAAATGAGAGAATACAAAACTCCCTCCCTACACAGAGCTTACCAATGGGCTATTGCCCAAAACAGATTTACTATATGAGGCCAATAGACATGAGTTTCGCAAAAAGAGCTAATACCAACAGACAAACTCAGACCAGGTTCATTCTAACCTATAATAACAAGGAAAAGGATATTCGATCAATAATTCATAAACATTGGGATATTTTATCAAAAGATCCCGCTTTGGGCTGTCTGGTTACATCTCACCCCCTTTTTACTAGTATTGGGGATATATTAACTAGAAACCACTTTCAGAGAAAACAGAAAAATAGATGTTGCAAAACCATTGGGAGTTTCAGATCTGGCTCCTGTGAACAATGTCAGCATATCAAACCTTCCAATACCTTTGGGAAAGATGGTTTGGGTTTTGACATACGTCATTACATATGTTATACTATGACATATGTGATATATCTATTTACCTGCCATTGTGGGAGCTTATATGTAGGAAGAACAAAGAGACCTCTCAAGAGACGCATTTATGAACATTTATTGGATATAAGAAATTACAATTTGTTATCCAGCATAGCCAAACATGTCCATTGTGTACATCAGGGCAAATATACGGGTTCATATCTTCAAGGCATAGATCACATACAGATGCAGTCACTTGGATTTGTAAGTTAAATGCGTCGTGACTCAGGGCTAATTGAAGAAACTGTGTTATCCAAAGTTATCTTAACTCATTTAATGCATTTAACCTTTTCATTAGCATACCAAAGCACCATTGTTTTCAATGGTGAACTCTTTAATTGGATGGGATGCTGTGACACAATATTCTGTGCTAAGTGGGATAAATGGGATAGATGAGTTAAGTCACGACGCATTTAACACACAAATCCAAATGACTGCATCAGTACATGGAGATTTGCAGGGGTGCAATTTGAATAACAAATTGCTTCAATTGGAAACTGCCTGGATATTTAGGCTAAATACATGCAAATTGGATTTTGGATGAAATGGCCATTTAAATTTCCAGGTATTTTTGAATAAGTAATCGCATATGTCCCCCTGTTTTGGTGTGTGTGGGGTTAGCACCTTGTGCCCACATATTGCACACATATGTGGGTGCCTGGTGCATCATACATACAAATAAATAGAATAAACACATTGTATTTGGGGGTCAGCAAAATATTTAGGGACATGAGAATAGATTGGTTCTGGATTTATTGAATATAGCTTAACATGCATTAATGAATATGCTTAACATGCCTCTGCTGTTATCATTTGAAAGCAGAGATCATATGTGGATTGAATATAGTCTTGGCTCATCACTATGGCAATATGCGTCAGGACCATGTGACGCTACCTTTAGGACCACGTCATTTCCGCTATTCGTCCTCTTGACAAAGCTACGTTTGTAGCGAAACAGGCTGTTGAGGTAGAGGCGCAGTGCTGCAAGCTTTGATGGGATCCTCTCTGCGAGACACGTGGCAAGTGAGAAACGCGCTGAGGACCATGGTGGTTTGTACATAACTTTAGCGCTTGAAGTTTGTGTGCATCGGAATTGGTCTGTGTGCATTTTAATACTCTGCATTACTAAAATGGGCTTACAAAGGGCACAAGAACTTTAATCTTTAACTAAATACCCAGCATTGGAACTTTACAGCACTGCGGTGATTACAATGTGAATTAAGCCCTAGGATGGACTACATCTAATAAGGACTTCCATTATAGCACCATTTTTAGTTACAGACCTCCACATCTGAGTATTATTCTACGCACTTATTCTCCTGCTGCCAGTCCCCTTTATATTTACAGCCAATTGACTTATACACTCTCATTGGTGGAAAAATATTGTCTTATTTAACTCTCACTTTGCCACAATCTAAGATTGACATTTGAGTATTTCAGAACAGAGGCCATTTGCCTCATGATACCTGGACACTATGCACATTATTTAGGCTTTTGAGCTATACTGTTATATATTGTCCCCACTTTGCAAAAGCAGGTTTAATAATTAGATGCATGCAATTATCCACATCTGATTTGTATCAATCAGATGGTGGATTACATTGGTCTCACGAAGAGGATCCCCTCCAACAATTGCAGGGCCACTTGATTTAATAAATGTCATTCTAACCTTATTTACATTGGCATGGTTGTGAATAAAAAATTTTTATTACTACTTGGCTTGCCAATATTGGTATTAACATATTAGTTATAGTATGGGATTTGGAGGGTAAGTCCTAAAAAATTATAGTGGTGTAACAGGGTTTTTAGTTACAAAGTTTTGATCATAAAATTGTCAAGCCACCATACAAAAAAAACATCCTGAAAATCGTGAAAAAATCCAAATCGTATGATTTTTTTTGGATGTCACCGAAAACTGCGACTTGACACCCAAAACCTTAAATTATTTTAGATTTGACTAAATCGTTGGACAACTCAATGAAGCCTAGCACAGATCTGGATATTAATGGGACATTTGTTATTGACATCTACATGAACTCGGCAGGTCTGAGCTGCAGTACTTTTTTTTTTCTAACTTGTAATAAATCTTGTTTAATAAATCTTTTCTATGAAAAATTGTGCTTTCCCCTTTAAAAGTACAATCATAAAAAAACTAGACTTTGATAAATAACCCCATAATAGTCATAGCAAGTGTCAGGAATTACACCCTGGCCTTTGTGTTTGGACAATCCTGCACTATACTGGTGACCGACTGGGGAATCTTAGTGCTTATACTGGACACTGCCCTTAACAGACTTAATATAATGTTTCTTGCAACACACTTACCTTATCGTGCCTCATTAACAACATGTGTTGCCAGTCAAGCAATCAAAAACCTTTATAAACCTGTCCCTGCCCTATGATCCTTGCTTGATTATCTGAGCTCCTGCGTTGTTTCTGACTTCTGATTCCTGTGTTCCCTGCCTGGCTCCATGTCCATTATCTTTGTTCCTTGTTCCTACCTTCCATTCCCACCTGGTACCCGACTCCTGCTTCTGTGGATTCCCTGTTTTGACCTTCGGCCTGTTTACTCAACCCTGCTTGATTTCTGCCTGCCATTGGACCTCAGTCTGCCTTTTGGACTTTGCCTGCCTGCCACCAGCCCTGACCATTTTGCCTGTTTCTGGACTTGCCTCTCTCCACTGCCAGCCTCATCACAGGCCTGTATTCACACTGCTGTGTATTTTCTCATTTTGTTATTAAATCTTTTGCTTTACTGTGGCATCTGCTAACTGTCCTTCCATTCAGGGGAATTTCTGGGATTACTATGAAAATAGGCTCCAGCCCAGTGTCACAAAGAGCAAAAAGATTTGCACAAATAACATTATAAATTCACATTTAGCAATGCATTCAAGAGAATGGAACTAATAATTCAAGGAGTAAAAACTGCATGACCCAAACATTTCTCCCTATATATTCTGAGGCTTTGAAGTTTCCTGGTCTCTTTGGACAGTTATTGTGGAGATTACCCATAATTCCAGCAGGGGCAGCAGGGATTATTTAGGGAATTGTACCCACATACTCATCCACTTGTCAAGGAAGGGACAGGAAGTGCTAAAGTGAAACTATTTTTATCTAATTTGTGCCATAAATAACAAAAATATAGACAAAAAGTATGGCACAAAGTTTTTTAAGTCATATTCATTGTGCTCATATTATGCCCCTTTAAATTACAGCAGTTGTACGATTTGTATACAAAAGGAAATAACATGATGTAATATAATTAAAGCACCATTTTCTTAGATTCTCAGTTTGTTAAGCAATTATTAATTTGAACTGACAATGTCTCTCTTTTTAAATTGCATGAATCTTTAAAAAAGCTAATTATACTTTGTTTTAAGCTGTAATTATTTTTATCACCAGTCAATTAATGCTGATATACATAAACCTCCAACTCTTTTCTCATTGTTAAGTACAAATAAGCCAGTATATTTTATAGAAATAACGTTCTTATTATAATTGTTATTAATAAGTTTACTTTTATACTGCAGAAGATCAGAATTTCATCTTGTAATGAGTCGTTGCTGTGTCAGTATAGATCTGATTGTAAATGCATACAGTGTCTAATTTACTGCTAAACAAATTCTAAGAAGAGTAACACTTCCTTAAAGGCCTCAGGGTATTTTTACCTTTTGACCTATTGTTAATTAAACTTTATTATAATCATCAATATTTATATAAAATTATGTTAGACAGATGCCCAAGTTCATCAATAAAATGACAAAGAACGCTTTGCTGACTTCTTCTTTTAAGTTTGCAATTAGTTTTAAACTGACAGATATGTAATCCTGGATTAGAGGCAGACTGCCCTTAACTGATGTTGTAATAGTATTTTTTATGCATTTCAGCAGGGAGTCTTTTTTTGCCATTTAACTGGATGATGCCTTATGTTGTTTTTCACGGTGTAATCATGTGATGCACCTTAATAAAGAAAATCTGGCTTTGATTCAAAACAGTAAATAAGACATTAAGGGGGCGATTTAAGAAATTCAAGTGAAATGATTGAAGATCAATCAAATTCGATCGAATACCGATCGCACAAATTATATGCAAATTTGGCCTCTTCGAATATCGAATGATCGGATATTCGATAATTCGATCGTTCGATAATCGAAGGAATCAAAATTTTAAATTTATTCGACTGCCTACTTCGCCAGATTGAACCTACCGAATTGTAATAGAAGCCTATGGGAAGCTCCCCATAGGCTTCTGAGGCTAAGTCCTGCTCGAATACCATTTGTACAATCGTAGCGTTCAATTGTTCGAATCGTACAAATTTTTCGGACTCTCAAAGGAAATTTTACAATTTATTTGTGAAATCGAACGATCGATATCCGATCATACAAATTCATTGAGAAATCTTATTGTGAGCAAAATGATAGCTGAATGCTTACCGAATTATGAATTTGGTCAAGCTAATTTCCGGGAATAATAGTAAATTTGCCCCTAAGATGTATTTTTAAAGATAATTATTTTAGAAAAAAAAGATACCAATGGTAAATTTTTCATGTGCAAGTATGATTATAGGCATATACCACATAGTTGCAAATTAATATGATAGGTCACATTGCTGCTTCTAAAAATATATAATGGGAAATCCCCATCTCTAGTCATTTGTGAAATCCCTCTATTGTTATAATGTCTTTCTGGATGAAGGGAACTCTATGAGGTATGTTTATTTTAGGTTGAATGGGCGAATCTGAGCCGTTTTGCTGAAAATTCGTCAAAAGGCACAAAATTTGCCAAATGCATTGAAATGTATGGAAGACAATTATAATAGTAAATATTAAATATTAATATTAAAATAATAGTAATTGATCTGTTCTTTGTTTCATACTTTGCACTAATACCTTGGAGTTCTACAACTGGGGTATACTGTATATAAACCCCCTCCCAAGCTACTCTCCTACCTGAAAATGAGTGTGTTCATGATCAAACAAGATGGCTTTCCTGAGCTTTCTGGATATTGGGTTTTTAGATAAGATATTCCTTATGTATATGGTATATTTAAAGGAAAACTATACCCCGAAAATTATTTTTCTTAGCAACAGATACTGTAGTTTATATCAAATCAAGTAACATATCAAAGAGTCTTATCAAACTGGTATATATATTTAAGTAAATATTGCCCTTTTACATCTCTTGCCTTGAACCACCATTTCATGATGGTCTGTGTGCTGCCTCAGAGATCACCTGACCAGAAATATTTCAACTCTAACTGTAAAGGGAAGAAGTGTTGAAGCAAAAGACAGAACTCTGTCTGTTAATTGGCTCGTGTGACCCAACTTTATAGTTTGTTTGGTATGTTTGTGTGCACCGTTGGATCCTAGGATACCAGGAGGCTGTCCTTATTTTTTTTTTAAAATGGCTATTTTCTATTTAGGATGACCCAATGGTACATGCTACTAATAAAGTATATTATTATGAAAATGGTTTATTTACATGAAGCAGGGTTTTACATATGAGTTGTTTTATGCAATATCTGTTTATATAGACCTACATTGTTGGGCGGTATAGTTTTACTTTTATTCAGTCTCCCTTTTAAACATTACTTTAATTAATAAAAATAGTGTCTTTATATAAAATACATTGATAGAAAGGCCATCTGGGCATTTCTGCTGGTTTGTGAAAATGCTGTGTTGTGGAAATAATGTGCAGAAGCAGAACTGTCAATTAGTGTTCGGAATAAGGAAGCAGGATGCTTGCTGGTAAAGTTCTAAATTTACTGGTTTCATCCCCTTCCCAGCTGGGACTGTAATTGATTGCTTTACTTCTTGTTGCTGCTTTAGTTTCATGTGTCAGGTTCAGCAATTCTGACTTTAACTAAACAAATGAAAATAACACATTTGTTTTATGGCTATTTAAGCCCTTTTGTAAAATACATTATACAATAGCTGTTTGCAATATTATTAAATCCAAACACATATATTCATTAAATTGTAGTATTTTATCACTGAGGGAGATTTTCTTACAGTTCCTTATACTTGTTGCTTGTAGCGAAGAAAAAGAATAGAGCTGTTATTAGGCATATTGTTTGTGCACCTGGATTACATGTAGGTAATAATGGAACCTTTGCAAGACAGATTTAGTGGTACAGTTTTTACTGAATATTTAAGGCCATCTGAACCAGATGAGGGTAATATAGTCTGGTTTTAAATCCTCTTATTAGGTCCTATAATGGCACCACAATATGTAAGCTCTAAAGCACACGGAGAAGCATGTGAGAGCCATGAAGCATTAGAATATCTGTACCTGTATATATATTTTGCCATTGAAATGATCACTAGTATAATTATAGATATAGTATTAAGATACACTAGGTGATTCATCTTCTGGCACTTGACAGTGTGTAAATTGTTAGTAATAAGTCCATAGTTCTATCCATTTCCATATGTAATAAAATACACAAAGGGGGTTATTAAGTCTGATTTTTTTCTGGTTGTAGTTTTAAAAGGAAACACCATTTTTTTGGTGGGAAAAAAAACCTAAAATTTTTCATGGTTTATTAAACCCCGAGGCTGATAACAGTCCAAATAAAATACTACTACATCTTAAACATGCCAAGGTCATGTAGAAGTCAGTGGCAGATGTTGTAAGATATTATGATCTCCGCTGGGTTTCGTACAATAATCCGAATAATGCATGGTTTTCATGCAATTATCAGAAAAGTAAGATTCTGATTTTTTAACGATATTATCAAGTCTTTTCCCACACAAGATTTTTTATAGTTAATTTATTGATAAATATGGTTTTAAGTAGTGGGAAATTTTAGTAAATTACCCCCCACAGTTTGTGCAGGTAAGTACATAATAAGATGGAATACATTAAGAGGCTCAGTCATGTGATTGTTTGCCACTTTTTAAGGTAGGTCCGGGTGTTCAAGCCCAAGATCTTAAGCTTAGGGAGCCAGACAGGGAAGCAGACACAAATGCAGGCTGGCACTTTTCAGAACCACAGGAGTAGTAAAGTCAGATCATAGCATGTAATTAAGTGCCCCTTTGTGGCAGGAAAAGCTTAAGGCTTTTTAATGATTATGTACAGATTATAAAAAACTAGAATGTTTCCAAGCTTAATTTAGCTGTTTTGGCTTTACTACTCCTGTGATCCAGAAAAGTGGCAGCCTGCTTTTTTGTGTCTTTCACAAAATAAGATGGTTACTTTTTAACATTTGAGCAATAAATGCTTCCCGATTATTGGTTGCTATAGCTGACTAGACCAATAGCAAACTTTGCATCTCTATTAATTAACCTGAAAGCATTTATTCAACACACATTTGTGTAAGTTTCTTATTGGGGCCAATTAACTCCTGAAACCAGGACTGCAAGTGCTAACCAGTGAGCCACAACGCCATTGATAAAACCTCTCACAGAAACAGTAATGTTCCAATTGTAATCTGTTTTTGTAACAGTATCACTGTTTGAAATTAGTATTAGTATTACTGACATTACTATGATTGATTATTTGCAAAAAAACTCTTCCAGTAAAGATGTTACGTAACAAGATTGTGGTTGTGTTTGATTATACAATACAACAAACCAATATCTTATGATGAGTAGTGTCTTTGGGGCAGATTTACTAATGGGGATTTTTTGCCAGTGTCAGTTTCACACACATTGCACCATTTCACCAGGTTCAAATGCTATATGACTACACTAATTCACCAATATGCAAAGTTTTATACTGGACACTGTGAGTGCGAGCATTTCATAGTGAAGATGCAATAGAGTTCGTTTGTGTCTAGTGAAAATTTGCTAGGTATCTTGCACTTAGGTCAATTTGCATAGGGCGGGTAATTTAAAGTTGTATGGAGGTCTTTAATATACTGTAAATGTTGGTGCCAATGTTTGAAGTTACCGCTTTTTATTAAAAATGTCCAGGGAACCTTAATAAAGATGAGAGTTAATATAATGCCCTACACATGAGCACACTGTAAAATGAATGTTTCATATGTTATGAAATGTCTGGAGAAACCCTTTACCCAAGAAAAATTTAAGTTACAACTTTTGTAGGCAATACTGCTTCAAGCATGAAAAGTTGCCAATGTTTTTTGAACTTTAATGCATTTTTGGCACACAGGATAGGATGTAAGTGACAGAATATTACGGAAGATCTAGCTTCTTTTTAGCACTTCACCTGGTCTGAGGTGGTGAAGTCAACTCTGACAAAAGAGGTAATGTTCAGAATAATCCAAACTTTGTGGAGTAATGACCGTTTGCCAGAGCAAACATTTTTCCCTTTCCCTAGTGAATTGGCGATGTCCCTGCAGGTGGCAATGCTAGCCAACTGTCGCTAGCATTAGCCACTTTGCCCTTTAGTAAATCTGCCCATTTGTGTAATAGTATGGTTTGTCCTCACTGTGAATAAAGGAATTTTTCTACATACATCCCATCTGCAGGAAGGAGTATAAATAATTTAACAGATACAATATAGTTAATTCGGAATTTCCCCTCAGTTACTTTACACTGCTGATAGCAGAAGGCTTCTTCTAAATGCATACTGTCTTTTATACTTTGCAAGGTATCTGTGAGTCTTTCCTTTACTAAGGACATTGTTACAGGCCATAAACAAAGACAGCTCTTGATCATACATCAAACCAACTAAACAGTGGACAGCACATGTATTTTATACTGATTTTATTTCCATTCTGGAAGATTTCTGGATCCTAGATTGATGTACCTATGTTAAGGAATCACAAAGATATCTGGGCATCTTAAGTTTATAGGAAATGGGTGCCCATTGCTTTTAGCAATGTATCCCTGCCCTGAGAAATGTAATTAGCCTAGTGGTCACAGAACAGTATAGCTGGATGCGAAACAATAGGACCATACAGGCACACTCCTTTCCAATGGGCTGTTAAGCAATATAGGTGGGTTGCTGGATGTGGAGCATGAAAACCACACTGATGGACATTTAACAATATAAAACAGAGCTACTTAATATGACGTGTCTACTGCTATGGTGAGGTCTAATTTAGTTAACGAATCTAACTTGCATGAAGTAGATATAAAGCAATATGGAAACAAGTAGCACAGTAGGTATACTGACTAATGCAACTGAACTACTGAGTGCTAAGCAAAATAACTGGGCTAAATGTGAGTTCTGGATGATAAAACTGTACTGCTGAACCTTATAATTGCTGAGCAGACTAACTGAACTGCTGGATTCTAAGCCACATAAAAGATAGCTGAGCTATGTTCTTTGGCACTGTATAATTTTTATATGTACAATATCTGCTAAATAATAGTATTGGCTGCTCAGTTTAGTTTACTGAGCTATGCAAATATATATATATATATATATATATATATATATATATATATATATATATATATATATATATATATATATATATATATATATATACTTTGACGTAGTTGGCCAGCTTAAATACAGTATATTGCAATATATGGACAAACAATCCCTGTTGTTTAAAGGGTAAGGCATTTTTTAGTAGCTGTATGCACAGAATGTCTCAATGTCTTAAATATATTGATAATGGGTTGAGTGCAGAGGACCTCTTGCATTTGTCTATATGTATTTTGTGGTCACAGCCTCATTGCACCCCCGCATAATGGTTTTAAAAATTAGTGGTGAGCACAACTTTTTCTTGTTTGTTGTAGTTATACTGGAGCAGTGACCAGCTCTCTGTTGTAGCCCCCACCCTTCCCAGCTATAGTCAGGTGATCCCACTGGTGTCTAATAAAAGGGCATCCATGATTGGGAGTTTTACTTTGAAAGAAGCAAGTAAGTTGCAGGTAAAACTTAGTCCCTTTGTAAAATGTTTAATGAAGTAATGGAATTCTTAGTGAATCAGATGAAAATTGAGCGTAGGACTGGCCAGATATGGGATGACTTTGACGTAGTTGGCCAGCTTAAATATATTGCAATATATGGACAAACAATCCCTGTTGTTTAAAGGGTAAGGCATTTTTTAGTATCTGTTTGCACAGAATGTCTCAATGTCTTAAATATATTGATAATGGGTTGAGTGCAGAGGACCTCTTGCATTTGTCTATATATATATATATATAATTCTTTGCAAACTAAAACCTCTGTGGATGAATGGGTTTATATCTTTATTTGGTTATACATTTTATACATTACACACATACTGTATTAACGGTTCTTCAGTTTGCACTGGTTGTCCCACGGTTACCTAATGAAGTTGTACTATTTTGCTAATGATATACTAATTGGTCTTCCTGACTCCCACCTCTCTCCCTTCCAATCAACCTTAAACTCTACTACCAAGATCTTCCTGCCCTCTGCTAAGGGGGAACCTGTTTAACCCCAACAAAAATTCTTAGCATGGCTTTCTGTTAAGAAAAGGAAAGCACATAAAATCCTTCTGCTAACATTCAAAGCCCTTCACTCCTTTGTTTCATTACTTCACTTGTCTTACTATATGTTCCTGCCCATGTTCACTGCTGCTCTCTCTTTCTATCTTGCTGCTCCTCACCTCTAGAATTCCATCCCTGAGTTCCTCCATGCTCCCTCGACCTCTTCAAAAAAAAACTAAGAGTCTACCCTTTGAAGAACTATCTCATTAAAGCGTTCACCATTGTGAACAATGGTGCTTTGGTATGCTAATGAAAAGGTTAAATGCGTTAAGATGACTTTAGATAACTTTAGATAACACAATCTCTTCAAGTGGCTTTATCTGTATGTTCAGCTTTTTCTATACTTTTTTCTTGAAATACTTTGCAAAAGATACGCTTGTTGTACCTGCCCTGAGACTGGTTAGTTACTTAAAGGTTCCAATCCCTTTG
The DNA here is from genome assembly GCA_024363595.1 of Xenopus borealis. Taxonomy (NCBI): domain Eukaryota; kingdom Metazoa; phylum Chordata; class Amphibia; order Anura; family Pipidae; genus Xenopus; species Xenopus borealis. The sequence continues at coordinate 68,016,272 of CM044446.1, read as the reverse complement.
CTTGGTTGCTTGGTTGCTTGCCATTGACAATTTGAATCAAATATGTGACTTTTACATTGTGAATAAGGGCACTGCTATGCTTGGAAGGGATCTCTTTGCTGCATTAAACCTACAATTAGTGGATGGACTCATTACTACAGCACCAGTGCCTGCCACACAGCCAGTGTCTTGCCAGTAAACCCACAAACACATTTTCAATACTTCACAAAAGTCTAGAATTTTATTTTCTGCAAAATTTAGATTTTCAGCAAAATAGAAGCATTATTTTTAAATAAAAAATTAGTTAAATTGGGCCAGATTTAATTCCATGAGAAAATGTTATTTCATGGTTTATCCAATGAAAATATTTAGGTGAATAACATTTTTCCCTATTCAGTAGGGATGGGCGAATTTATTCGCCAGCCGCGAATTCGTGGCGAATTCCCGCAATTCGCCGCCAGCAATAAAATTTGCGAAACGGCTGCAAAAATTTGTCTGGCGAAAATTTGGCAAAAGCGAGACGCGCAACGAAAATGAAGCTACGTGCTGAAATTGACACGACGCGCCAAAAGAGACGCAACTAATGCGCATTGTATTTGGCGCGTTGCATATAAAAAACGATACTCGCACATTTTTCGGTGAAGCGAATCTAGATAGATTCGCCCATCACTACTATTCAGCTCCAGTTTTTCTACAGGAGAGTTTATGAACTTGTGTGTGAAGGCTCATACATAAGTATATCAGCCCGACTGTGTTTTTCTATGTACGTTAAATTATAATTTGGTTTAGGTAAAAAAAAGCCTTGCCTACATGCAATATATATAATGCATTCAATTAAGAATTACTCCCTTAAAATTATCTGGAGCTAATTTATGACAGTGCTTAAAAGATTCCCAATAGCTGCATCATTTTCCCAAATAACAGAACTGTTGTGACTGTCAAAAACATATTTCTGACAATCAGGAAAATTCTACTGTATAGGGCACAATTCTGCTCATCACCATCTGAATTGTGACCCGAAAGTATTTGGACAATTAACAATAAACAGGAAAAAGTGTTGCTCAATACAAATTCTTCAGCCTCTGGAGTCATCCACACATTTCATTAAACTAAAGGCTGAGAATTTAATCTGCAATACTTCAAGAAAGTCTGGAATGGTAAGTATCGATTTGTAGCAAAACAGCAACAATCTTTTTAAATGGATCATTTCTCACATACTGTATTTAAGACCAAAATACATTGGTCGACGTTTTGGTTCATTTCATACTTTTCAGGGCCATATTTTATGTTACTATATAAAATAAACATAAAAAGACAAATGACCATGATAAATGACACAATTATTATTATTTTATTACAAAATCTTTCAAGAAAAGTGTCATAGTTAGTCTCATAAATTACATAACTGGTAAGATGTCTCAAATAGGACATATTTTAAACAAATAAAATAAAAAGTACTTTGTACTTAATGGCAGCTCAGCTAACATAAATATATATTGGCGGCAAAACAATCCTGTTGGGATTATTTGGGGGCAGATTTACTATGAAGGATTCGAAGTTCGATTGAATTTTTCAAAAAGATTAAAATTTTTTAATGTTTTTGAAGACCACTTTGAACAGTGAATTTTGAAAATTCAATCGAATCACATGATTCAAATAAAAATGTATTCGAACATTTGAGTATTCGACAGTCGAAGTACTTCCCCTGCCTAGTTCGCCAGATCAAAGCTACCGAATTGGGTTTAGTTATTTTTGATCGAATAAAAATATATGATCGAATGGTTAAAAATCGATCGATTTGAACGATTTTATTGATCGATCGAATATTTGCTATTCGATCGTTCGACCAATCAAATTGCGATGAAATCGTTTGAATTCGATAGTCGAATTTGAAGGATTTTTATTCCCCAGCTATTCACATGGTCGAATTCGAGGGTTTTTTAACCCTCAAATTCGACCAATAGTAAATCTGCCCCTTGGTGTTTAAATTTTTTTTTCAGTAGAGTTAAGATATGAAGATAAAAAATATGGAAAGACCCTTTATGGCAAAAAAAAAGTACCGAGAATTCTTGATAAATTAGTCTAGAGGGTATGTTTCTCAAATTTAACTAAGGAGAAATTTAGAGCTATAGAGGAGTATTCAAAGTTTACCCTATAGACAGTTTGCACAATATAATGGAATTTGTCTAGTGTAGAAGTGTTTAGTGATCACAGGCAAAGACTTTAAGTTGCAAATTGCAAAATAGAGGCTATTCAAGTGGCTTTATTGACACTTTATATAATAGGGCAGACTCATTTTGAAACAAACATATTCCTTATTACTGAATTTAGTGCAGAATACAGTGATACCTGTCGGATTGTTAAGAAGTGTTTGCCAATTTCAAATAATGGCCCAAACTTGAAAGAAGCTTTGTCCAAAAGTCAAATTAAATGTGTATCGCAATAACATTTCCTAGGTATTCAGATACTTTAGCTCATAGTTAATCGTTTTTTGATTGTACTTTTTATATACAGATCTTTTAATAACTTTCATGGCATTTGTGATTTTAGAATAATAGAGGTTTTTGAAATGACGCTTAAACTCAAAGACCACTGAAATTCAACCTTTGAAAAATAGGCCTCCGCTTATTTTAATTGAGAGATGTTACTGTATATGAAATATTGCAAATAAAATGTTTCTGACTGGGATGTGGCTGCTTCTACTGCAGTGTGAAAATTATGCAAAAAAAGATTTGAGGGTGAGACCAGAGTAACCAAAATATTGTCTATCTACTGTGGTACAGTAATTGATCCACAATATGGCATAATATTTTATCTATTTTGTCTATATTAAGTTGCATTATTATGGATTTAGTTTTTTGCATAAACTGGCCATTGATATATACTAACATGTTATTGTCAGAACAATTATAAGGTTGTATAAATACTAAAAATTCAATATATCACTATGAATCATTAGTTCAAAAGGGAACAAAAGTTAAATTGGCAAAGGTGATAAATTAAAATGTAATTTTGTAAATGGCTAAGTGGAGATCTTGCCCAAATAACTTGGTATTCACATTGCCCTCATAATGCATCCCTTGGAAAATATATATTGAATTATTCAGCACCATATTGTGATGTTTATGTTTACATAACTTATTGTAAGAATGTTCATGCGGTTGAACTATCAATGAGATTTGCTTTGTAATAGCACCAAAGAGTATTTTCTTTTGCACTGGCACTGGTAGAATGATTCTTCTATTTAATTGGAGTTTTCTCTAAGGAAACAGTGAAGCATCATTAACTACAAATACAATTTAAATGTTGGCCTCTATCAGGAAATAACACAATATAAAAATGACCAATACAATGCTTTTAAATGAAGAATATAAAGTAGCCTATTTGTTCAGGAATAATTAAACATCTGTTCTCTTTAATTTGTTGAAAAATTAATCTCCGACTTCACATATGCAACTTCTCTCATAACTTTAGTTCAGTCAGAAGTTTTGTTGAAAATTAGTATCTAGTTTACAATAAACCATGTTTTAAAGTTGCTAGGGAGTATTTGATCTCTGAAGAAATATAGAAGATAATCTCAGAAATCCTTTAGGACTCTAAAACCCAGGCTGCAATACATGCAGTTGTTGAGCATATTGACACCAATGGGACCTTTCCACATTTTTGCAGAAATGTTATTTTTCGAGAGTGCATAAATGACATCTTAGATTCCTATCATTACTTGCTGATGATAAGATACTGTATGTCTCTACCACTTCATTAGTACCTCTTACGGGAGACCAGTCTGTTGCTTCATAAACAACAATATCATATTGGGTGCAAACTGCATTAGAGCCATTTGTAGATAATTAAATTAATTAGGGTTCTCTGGAAAATTTGATTAAGAACTTTAAAATATCTGAGTGGTTAAGTAAAAATAAGATTTCCGTGTTACCTATCCAGATAATCCCTGTTTAACTGTGACTGTTTCTCATAGTAGGCGTTAGCCTTTTAGAAGCAGTGTTATGGCACTTTCTTTCCTAAAAACCCTGGTTGCTCATATATACAGTATATCAGAGAAACACTTTAAGGAATCTGAACACCTTTTCAATTGCCTTTAGAGTCATCTTGGCATCTTTTTTCCATATAAAGCAAACTACATAATACAATTATCTCCCTTACCCATAACTAAATCAATTATTTGCTAATTAAAACTCGTCTGTTTCTAATGCTGATTACCATGTTTTCTGAATATAGAATCACAGGCTTTCTCAATGCCTTCATCTTGAAAGTTCATAATTATATACTGATGTACAAATCCAATTAACAATAGGAATTTGTAAAAAGCTAGCTGGAAAAGGCCAGTGGCTCTGCTAATTATGTGTACCTGCTGGTGATGGGGATGAGAAAGTGTGGCCAATTTTGCTATTCATACAAAATATCTCACAACCGAAGATAATTTCAGATTCTAGAATGTAGCTTTGATTAGCTGTGGGTTTTCACTGAAAAAAGTTCGATTAAATTTTTGCATTATTTAAGATCTGTGATTAACTTAAATGCATAATGGCTTTATTGTTATAAAAATTAGATTAACTGCAAGTATGAATGGCAGAAAGTATAAAAAGGTTGATGAATGAGAAAAAAATAATAAGTCTGATGCTTTTTTAAGAAAAATAAGTCTGCTATTGTGTTTCATTAAAAATATAATCTAATTCTTAATACTTCCACAGTTATGTGTAGTATAGGCTTATCCCCTTGAAGCGCTGATGACCTTTTCTGTACAGCACCAGAAAAGTTATTTCATGGTGTTTTTACCATGCATTGTTATTAATTCCTGCGCTTTTTAATTAATGAGGAATGGGTAATAGTATATGGTTTTATCGCTCATACACTCCAAACCTAGGGGGCACATTTACTAAGGGTCGAAGTGAATTTTCAAATAAAATTAAAATATTTAAAATTTGAATTTCGAAGTAATATCAAAATTTGACTCAAACTGAATCAAAAATTCAAATTCAAAAGTACTGTCTCAAATTCAAATTTGACTATTCACAACCTTAAACCTGCCATTTTAGCCTATGGGGGACCTCCTATAGCCTTAACAGAGCTTTTTTCTAAGTTTTGGAAAACCTAATTATTTTTGACAATTGTTCGAATTGTTTGATTCAAATTCAATCAAAAACGGACCTATCCGATTGAAAACAGTCCATTTGCAGTTGAAAACCACCAAAGAAAAAAATCGACTGATTTGATTTCATAATTTTTTCGAAATTCAACCATTAGTAAATCTACCCCCTAGTGTGTCCTCAATGATCCCTTCATTTCATCTTATCCATTAAATAGTGTGGTAATCATAAATTGCTTGTAAACTAAAAACTCTTTGCTGTGATAAAAAAAGGAACATTTGATGGGAAAAAAATATTTCTCATAATTAAGACCCTATAGACTGTGGAGTATTTTTATGATAAATCCTAAGATATGTTATTAATATTCTGCAGGGAGAGAACCAATAGGCAGACATAATCCCCCCCCCCCCCGTGGCTGTAATTCTGCTGGAAGTGTGGTCATTAATGACTCTTTGAGACATGTTTATCAAATTTTCAAGACTTTTTTAAATTAATTTGGAAAAAAAACTCACCAAACAGGAGCTTATTTATTAAAACACTAAAATCTCAAAAACTTGGTTGCTTAAAAACATTAAAAAAAACATTAACTATGGCATAATAGCATTCTATTATCCATGACACTCAGTTTTCAGAAACACTTATTTGAATTTGTGAGTTTTACACACAAAAAACCTCAAACTGATTTGAATGTCACATACTCTATCTCAAATAAACCTCAAGTGACCACATGTAAGCTTAAACATGCTGGATTCATTATCACCACTAGTGATGGGTGAATCTACCCAGTTTCGCTTCCCTTGGCAGAAAAATTTGCGACTCTTTTTCTTTTGGCGAATTTTCTGGATTCATTATCACCACTAGTTATGGGCAAATCTACCCAGTTTCGCTTAGCAAACAAATTGCGAAATTCCCGAATTGGCGGAAAAATTTGCGAAACGAGTGGCGGCACTTTTTTGACGCATCGTGTCAAAAAGGACGCAAGACTCTTTTTCTTTTGGCGAATTTTCGCCGTCATTTCGCAAATTTATTCGCCCCTGGCAAATATATTCCTCCATCACTAATCACCACATCATTCCAGCAATTGCAATTTTAGACTTGTTTCTTTGATGAATAAATATAAATCATTGAACAAAGACTTTGTTCTATGAATGTCAATAAATCTGCACGCTAATGTCTCACTCTAGCCTGATATAGTGATATAGAGGAGAGGTACTCTGAGAAGCAAGGGGAAAAGTGCAAATGTGCAAATTGATCCCTCCCAGATCTATAGGTTAGTTGAAGGGAAATAAATAATTTGGGGTTTAAGGCAGGTTTAAGTTGATAAATTGTTCATTACTAACATATAATCCTCTATCTCTATTAATCCTCAAGAAACATAAATTAAGTGGCAAAGTGATAGGAGAATATATCTATAGATAAATAATATTTTAGGGATGCAATAACTATTGGATATGATCTGGATCCCACCAAACTTATTCACAAACACCCCCCCACACCAACCCCATTCAAGTCTTCAACCATATTTCAGATCCATATACATGAACATAATACATACTGGAGATTTACAGATTGACAAATACTGTAGATATATAAAAGGTCGTTTTAGGTTGCCATGTATTTCATTCTTTGCATCCTGTCCCAAGGGCTATCCCCCCACCCCCAAAATGCCTATGACAAGGCTTCTGTATCCTGGGCACTGCAATTCTCACACACATTTTAATCTGCTGCAACATGCAGACAGCACAAAAGTCCTGGATACAAGTGCTTGAAAATTAATACTAAGCAGGCAGGATTTTGCTCCCCTTAGGCAAATTTACTAAAGGTCGAATAGAAATTTTTTAAATTCGAATTTCTAAGTCATTTTGGGCTACTTCGACTATCGAATAGCCCAAAATTAGTTTTGAATTGAAAAGATTCTAAAATTTGAATTTTGAAGTACTTGCCCTTTAAAATACTTAAAGCTGCCGAATTGCCATTTTAGCCTATGTCCTGTAAAAATTTCTAAGTTCCAAGAATTCGAAGGATTTTGTGGAGAATCATTCAAATCGTTCAATTGAATCAAAGACCTTTTATTTTACAAAAATGTAATTGGGGCATAGCTATACATAAAAGATTAATAAAACAATATATGCAATATGCAATTTGTATTTTTCCCAATACTTACAAAGTTGACTTTTGTAAAATATTTCTTCGTTTATACTAAGATTTTGTTTTATTACTTACTTAGAATATATTATCAGGCAGAATATTACAAGGTACATTATGTAATAAATTTCTCTTTTCATTAAGTACTGTAGATGTACACTTTTTAGCACTTAAGATGTAGCTGCTCTGAAATGACACTTGTAGATAAGGAAATTGTATTAAAAACAGTCATCTGTCAAATGACAATCCATTATGCACTATAAAGTAACAAAACTAGAACCGTTGCATTGGCTTAGTTTTATTCAATACAATTGCTTTAAAAAATGCTGGATTTATTATTACCACATCATTCTGACAATTGCAGTTTTAGACTTGCTTCTTTGTTGAATGAATATAAATCATTAGATAATGACTAATAAATTACAGGGTAGTTTCAATTGCTATAATCTCTTAATCTGCATATGGCTGTAATTTAAATTTAGATGTTTTCGTATAATTATATACCTATTGGTATGAATTAAAAAAAAACACAATATGTGCATATGTAGGTGTGGGAATGCCTTTTGTACCTCATACACAGACAGCAATAGAAAGATTATCTACCAACATATGTGCTCAATTCTTCTCTGATCTTTTGGCTAAATGTCTAATGCCATTGCTTCCATATGGGGAGCAGCTTGTCCGAAATACATTCTGTATACAAAACTATCCCTGATACACAATGGTATATTACTATTTGTGACCATATACACAGATAACAAATATACAAAATACTTATTTCTATTAAAGAATGAGAACAAAATATTGTTAGTGCACAAAAGGATGTCATTGTATTACTAACTCCATTCTGTAAATTTTAACAATTAATCTGCCTCACAAATATATAATCTCCATATATTTATTTGAATTGTATTTATAATAATGCACTTAGTTTTACTTATTAATGCAGTGATCCCTTGTTTGTTACTACTAATTTATTGTTGCTGTACAGTGCTTTGCCCTCAAGGAGCGCTATATAAATAAAAATATACATGCATACATACACTGAAAGCAGTTAATAACTCCATCCCATCCTACATCTCTGAACTTATCTCTGCTGACCTGCTTCTTGACTCTTCTCTCATTATCACAAATAACATAGAGCTTGGAGAATACCATAGAATAGTGAGTTAAACATGTGGACAAGTGAAAAATTTGCAAATACTTTACCAGCTTCTTAACAAAAAAATCTACGTTTAGTTCAGGAAACCAAAGCTGGTGTAGGGCTTTATGATTACTCTAGAAGGATTTGACAGTGTGTTTAGAAAACACATCTGACTTGTGACTAAAATTTACAGTGAAGAGTGCATTTAATATGGGTTCAAGAGGGACAACTAGTGCAGATAAGGTTAATATTCTCCTCCCAGTCAGGTTGCAGCTGAGAGCAAAGCTTCCTGTAAAAGGGATGTGCTTCCACACCTTTGGACTCTTTTTTGGGTGTTTGGAAGAGACTGGCAGAGAGACAAAGTTCTGGCTACCCCCAGCCTTTTAGACTGTTAAGTAGGAGTATAAGCTTGTTAGAGAACCAAGGGGCACATGAAGCCTTAAGCTGGCCATAGACGTAAAGTTTTGAAAGATCCAATGGTTATCGTGAGACCACGATTGTCTCAAAATGATCGTTTAAATGTCCATCAACTAAAAGACCATTTCAGGTGATATTGCCAGCAAAACTTTAGGATCGCAGCCTGCTTGGCCCTGCAAACATAGGTAGATTGCATGGGGACTGATAAAGATTTTCTAACCTGGTCGATCAATTTTCAGACCGATGTCGGATGAAAAATCATAAGATGTACGATCGTTTGCATCCCACTAACCGCACGATAATTTGACAGATTGGTCGGACTTCCCTAAGATCGGTCGTTTGGCAGGGAAAGATCATTGCGTCTATAGGGAGCTTTAGACACAGAGGGGCTGATTTACTAAGGGTCGAAGTGAAAATTCGAATAAAATTTGAATTAAAAAAATTTGAATTTCGAAGTAATTGTAGGCTACTTCGACTATCGAATAGCCCAAAATTCGATTTGAATTGTTAAAATTAAAAAATATGAATTTCAAAGTACTGGCCCTTTAAAAACCCTTTGAATTCGACTATTCCCCAGCTTTAACGCCCTTACACACGGGCGTTTTTGACCTGCGCTCCCCTGCGTTGTGTTTGGCTGCGTTCAGCCGCAGGGGAACGCAGGTCTAGACGCACCTCATTTTGTTCAATGAGGTTGTACCCACGAGACGCGTGTAAGCGCCGAACGCAGATTCAGACGCAACATGCTGCATTTTTCCTGCGTTTGGCGCCTACATGCGTTCGCGTGAGTACAGCCCCATTGAAAATAATTGAGTGCGTCTATACCTGCGCTCCCCTGCGGCTGAACGCAGCCAAATGGAACGCAGGGGAGTGCAGGTAAAAACGCTCGTCTGTAAGAGCCCTAAGGCAAATAAGCTGACACGTTTTTCACGTTTTCTTTTTCAGTCAAAAATGGCCATATTCGATCGAAAATGACCCCCCCAAAAAAATGTGATGGTCGAATTTTGAAGCATTTTCCACTTTGATATTCAACCCTTAGTAAATCAGCCCCAGAGTGTCTGGCAAAAAGAGAGCCTGAGACATAGATAATATCTGAGATTTAGAGACAGAGAACCATGGGGTCTGAGCTCAAGAGAGAAAGCGAGTTCCAATGGAGCTTTGACTGTGCCTGGAGAGAGGCTGTTTGGAGAAAGTGAAGCTAACTGATGAAAAAATTTTAATGTCAAAGGAATTTTTGGGTGCTTTGACTATGGAATAGGCAAAAATTTGATTCCAATTAAAAAATTCAACTATTTCAAAATCAAAGTACTATCTCTTTAAATCATTCTAATTTGACCCTTCGCCACCTTAAACCTGCCGTATTGTTGTTTTATGGGGGGCCTCCTATAACTTTTAAGGAGTGTATTTGAAATTTTTGAAAAATCGAGGGTTTTTTTTTTTAGAAAACCCTTTGAATCCCATTCGAACGATGTAATCGAACGATTCGAGCGATTTCAATTCAATCAAAAATGGAGGGAAACCAAACGGATGGTCAGTTTTCGATTTAAAAAAAAAACACTTCTAAAAGAATTCCATGGTCGAATTTCAAAGTTTTTTCACTTCGAAATTTGACCCTTGATAAATCTGCCCCTTGAAGTCAAAATCTTAATTTCCTTCATTTTGTAGTCTCTTTTCTGCATAAGAAACCTGCTTATGCGGGGTTTCTGCATAAGAAGGTTGTTTGTGCAGAGAAGAGACAGGGACACACAAAATGCAGTACACATTGTCTCTCCCCTTCCAACTAACTTTATTATTGTTTTTTAAATTCCATATTGCTTAAATTGTATGTTTAAATAGCCTACACAACATTTTTTTGTAATTTTAGAATTGGTCAAATGCCAACATGCATCTTATGGTTAACAATGAACTGCAGAAGGTTATTATAGTTAACAATATTTTATAGCTGTTGCATAAGCTGTTAAATAAGGACTTTTCCAAGTTTTATTTTGGTATCTGTGGATTTGTTCGTTCTGTCTACTCATTGCCTTGAAGTGTGCCCATTTTCCTATGCTACTGTCATTATATTTTTAACCATGTCACAGACCTTTGCCTCCTAGTGTCCTAACATTGCACAGCTTGAGTCAGACTATTCTATCTGTCCACTACCTGCTCCATGGCATCATCATATGATGATGTCTCATATTGTGAATAGTGATGGGTGAATCTGTGGCTTTTCGCTTCGACGAAAAATTCCCGAATTTTCAGCGAAATTCGCAAAATGGCGAAAATTTTTTCGAAACGAGTCACGCTGATGTTTTGTCTTGCGCCCAAGTTGTTGCGCGCTTATTTTGATGCGCGTCAGAAGAGTTTTGACGCACAGTGCAATGTGATAAATCTGCCATGTGAAATGCATACCCCCAACGGTCCCTTTTTTTGGAGGGACATTCCCTCTTTTGACAGCGCAAACTGCAGTCCCTCATTTCATTTGTATTGGAAAGTTCCTCTTTTCTCTGCACGGAATAGCCAGAAAAAGAAACAAAGTTTCTAACTTAATTGGCTTTTGGCAGAGAGCCTAGAAGAACAGCTAACAGGTGCAAAAAAGATGCTTTTTAACAATTTTGATATAATAAAATAAGTAATTGATTGTATTTGTAACAGTTTGGATAAGGAGAAATATTTTCAAACTTTCATAACCTGCCAAATTTGGTAAAACGAACATGTTAATTAGTGAGTGTGACCACAAAAATGGGTGTGGTCAAAATGTTGCAGTGTTACGTATGGAAAAAATAATTTCTGTCCCTCTTTTTACTTCCAAAATAATTGAAATTATTAAAAATTGTAAAAATTAGACATCTGATCATGCCTTAAAGATATTAATCAAAACATTAGTAAAAGCCACAAAATGTTACGTCTCCATTCTTGCAATGGGACTGTCTGTCAAAATACTGCGATCACTTGAAATCTTGTACTAGCTATAAGCATGTTTGCCTCCAGCGTGTAGTTGATAAATGCTCCCTCAAGAAAAATTCTTATGTAACGAAAATATACTGACACTTATGTTTATGAAATTTCAGCCTGAGAAGCTGGGAAAGACTTTTTCAATCTAAAATGTGAGGAAATCAAACCTCAGGTTAGGTTATTTCTTGCATGAAATGTGTCAAGGATTCAAGTACAAGGAAGGCGAGATTACTCACTAATAATATGTCACTAGTGACAAAGATGACGGAAATAGGAATGTAATAATGTTAAAATGGGATTAGGAAAGGAGAGCTTTGGAATTTGCTACTCAGTCTAATTCACATCACTATTGTGTTTTTAAATAAGTGTAAATCATCCTTTACTGAGTTTGAATTCTAAACTATTTAAAATATTTATCTCCACGCTTAATTAAAACTTATAAATGTAAATAATTTTTTCAGGAAAAATATTCACAATCTGTCCATAGATATTTCAGTACTAATGCCCAATTCCTTTTTAATACTAGCAACACAAACGGCAAAACTGTTTATTTTCTTACCAGGTTTCAGCAAGTGAAGTCTGGGTCAAAAAAGATAAAAATAATTATACTGGTAAATGAAGTTGGCCATGCCCAGTTATATATCTTCATTTGCCATAAAAATTCTTAAAGGAACAGTAACACCAAAGAATTTGTATTTTAAAGGAATGACAATATAACGTAGTGTTGACCTGCACTTCTACTACTTCAGAAACACTACCAGGGTTTATATAAACAAGCTGCTGCTGTTTGGAGGCGGCCATTCAAGCACAGGATACACAGTAGATAACAAATGCCTTCTGAAGAATCCCATTGTGTACTACAGAACATGTCTGTTATCTGTTGTGTATCCTGTGCCTTTTCTACTTTTCAGCTTTGACTGCCCCCACAGCTACACAGCAGATTGTTTATAAAAACTATTGTAGAGTTTCTGATGGAAACACAAGTTTTACAAGTGCAGTGCAACAGTACATTATATTTTCAATATCTTAAAAGACTTAAATTTTTTGGTAGTAATGATCCTTTAAATTTTTCAGTAAGGTCCAGTAACTGGATAAAAACACACATTAATTTTGAGCATTAAAAATTTGCATTTCGCAATGTAATATTCTTCCTTAAACTGTTTGCGAATTATAATTGTGCATTGCCCACTTTTAAGAAGTGCTTGAAGGTGTTGTAATCTTCTGGAGCAAACGTAACTTTTTCAGTAAGAAGTTTTATTACATTCATTGTGCACTGGCGCAAACTATAAAATTCACTTCTTCCACTAATGTAAGCTGTCACTAATCAGTTTCTGTGTTTGCAAAAGATATATTAAATTTGCACAAGAGAATAATGGTTTGTGCCAAGGAATAACTTTTGGTATTGCAAATTTTATTTGTTTCCGACACAAAATTACATTCCCCCATATGGGTTTTAATGCTTTTTTTTGGGGAGACTATTGAGAGTCTCTATTCTATAGCATGGGCCATAGAACCGTTGCTCCCACAAGTTAATCTACAGGCTGCCTACAGAATGGGAGCATTATACTCAGGTAGTGATAAGCAAATCTGTCCTATTTCTCTTTGGTTCAAAATTTGCAAATGGCAAAATATTTGCAAAGTGCATTGAAGTCAACTGACTTCTTTTTGTGGCAGTTTTTTTCAAAATAGAATAGAGTGACTTTTTCTATTAAAAAAATATGTTAAAGTCATCACAGAGATTTTCAGTGTGATACACTTTGAAATCTTATGTGCTAACTTTTCTTTTTTCTTCAAAATATATTGGGGTCATTGAGTGTTCTATTGATTATTCTTTTTGTCGTGGTTTCATGAAAATATTAATTGGTGATAGAATTCTGTGCCTGAAGTATGTTAGCTATTAGTGATATATAAACTATATATAGTACTTTTTTTGCTAAAACATCATATGTACATATGTACAGTATTTTTAAGTTAAATTTGATTTATTTGTGCTTCTTTGATAAATTGGTATCTATGAAGAAGAAATGGGAACAGCGGATATAAATGGAACTTTTAAAAAGTGGATTTTGTATTTAAAGCAAGAACTTATTTGCTGTATCTACTGTAAGTTATTGAAATAATAGTGATTATGGTGATTATGGAAAGCCAGTTGTCTTTAACTGTGCTTTTTATGCCTTCTAATGTTTGTTCTATTATTCTTCCTAACCAAAGAACTTTGTAAATTTTTGGCAAGTATACTGGGCCATTTATTCTATTAAAGCTATTCCAATATTTAATTTTACCTAAGTTCCAGTATATGATACCTCTGTTTTCATGCATTATCATATATACAAACATACATCATAAAACCTTACAAAGCTTGTTTGCTCTTTCCACTTATACTTTTGCTTAATACCGATTACTTAAGCTGAGCCTAGAAGGGTACTAAGCTATTTATTAAATAATACTAGCAGAAATCTCCTTAACCTAAATACTAACCATTATTTTCTCGTCCATATGATGGGGAATGTACGTAGCATGGCTACCTCTGAATGTCATGCGGAGATACAATAACTTATATGCTAAAGGCAAAGGAGTATAGTGGGCATGATAAAAATTAAGCTAAAAATTGAAATATCAGCCAATATATAGATCCTATCATTTTTGCAACAGGATCTACCAACTTACCAATATTATGTTATACTTTTACTTTAGAGCACTATCACTAAAAATAAGATATTAGTATGACTTAAGTCATAAGTATTCAATCCTCACATATTTAAAGGCATTTTTTGCAGTAAGTCTTTTACTTGAGCCACTCCAGTGTTACATTGGTGTTGTTTACAAGCCTCTGTCCTGCTGTAAAGTGCATTCTCAAGCAGACAGTTTTTCCCACATACTACTTAAATGCATAATGGCTTCCTGATTACCCTGACCAAAGGCTATGCCCCATTATTCCTGTGCCAGTGTTTCATTGCTTTCTGGATAGTATCAGGGGTGCTGTCCTCATTATAAGGCAGAGGACCAGAGGTGAGCTTGCTTGAAGGCCAGATGTGCATGTGAACTATTTTTGACTACTTGTTTTTCCACTTTCCCATATAGGCCAGTGTTATGGGTAGAGTTATTGACCTATGGTCAACTCATACTTACATAGTATAGTACTGGTTAGGGATTATAATATCTTTGCATGAAAGTGTTAATAATACATAGTTACATAGTTACATAGTTAAATTGGGTTGACAGAGTCCATCAAGTTCAACCCC
>CM044446.1:67975175-67990418 GCA_024363595.1 Xenopus borealis | reverse complement strand
TGGCTGCGACTATTTTCAGCATTGATATGGCGTTTTTTTCTGTGCTTCAGTGGCTGCGACCGCGAACTTTTTTGCCGCGGTTCGCGCCATCACTACTAACAGCCTGTTGGAATGGTTCCCAGTGTGCACTCAGTCCAGCCTCAAGCTCCAACCTGTAGATCTCAATGTCAGATGTCACTTTTACAAATGGAAGATGTGTCTTGCTTTCATGATCTTCGAGTGTTTGAGGCATGTCTTGGTTTTCGTCCAGCAGATTATAAAAGTTGCACGTTTCGAATTGTTGCATGATATTTCCTCACATGCTTTTTTCATTTGGATTTTTTTAGTAAAGGACATTCATAATGAAGTGGCCTTTTAAAAATGTTGCTGTAATTCCTTTTGACTGTGCTTTGGGACAATGAATCAAGCCTCCATCCAAAATGAACCCCTGAAAACCTGTGAATTTCTTAAAAAGAATTCTAAAACATATTGGGAAACTATAGTATTAAATATTAGAAATGACTGCTTATGTGGTCAGTTATATGCAGATTAGACAAAGTAACTATTCCATCACTTTCTCTCTCATGTCCATTCCTAGATCCAATGTTTCCATGTTTCTATTAACACCAGGAATGGTCTGTTGAGAGACTAGGAAAAAACGTACCTTCAGCATGTCAGGGAAGTAGTAGGGTGGGTGGCTCCTGTTGCTTGTGTGGGGGCACAGTGGGGCCCTTTGGTGCTAGCCATGATGGGTTCAGTACCCACCTGGTCAACCCTGATTTACACTTGCCCATTGCTAACATAAAATGGAAAAAGAATCCTGAGGTTAAGGAGTAACAGTCTTAGACCATATGATGAATCTAGACACTTTTGACAAAACTCTTTTCACAAAACATTGTTCATTATTGTGTTGCATAATAACTAATTGTTTTGCTCTCTCTATTTTTTTTTTTAATTGACATATTGTATGCCATTTTATAAACAAACTTTTTTTCATCTGATTTCAAAGTCCAATTAAGTTACTTTTGCCTGGTTATAAAAGACATATTTGGGTTTCTGCTGCTAGACTTTTAGAGCAACTTCAGAATGTTTCCGAGGAAAGTAAACTTTATAATGATCCATGTTTCAGAATGGAGAGACATTCTAGCATGTCAATTTAAACTTACATTGTTTAGATATGACAAAAGAATGTGAAGGTTTTAAGATGTAATGAATGAGAAAGAGAGTAGGCCATGCAGAGTCAAAGCTTCTGGGATTTCAGAAGGTGTGCAAGATCATTCCTTTGAGATTTAGAGCCTAACATGATGTCACCTAGTTTGGCTGATGATGGCGCATCCTCAAAGGGCAAAGAGAGCTCTTACTGAGACTCCTTCTGTAGCTGTTAAACTCTTTAAAATCAGGTGCTTCCTATTTTAAATGCACTTTGGTTAAGTTAAAGGACAAGGAAAGGCTTTCTTTAAAGAATGCATTGTTTAATAAGTCAGCCCGTTCCCATATTGCTAAATTTAAATGCTCAAATACTGCTTGTTATACTGACTGCAGCTGTCTTTAGCTCTTCCATGCAGTCATCACTGTGGCTGCCATCTTTACTAAGCATAAGCCACAGATGAACTGTACATGAACGCTGGATTTCCTAGTGTGAACCCACTACTTGTGCACTGTTAAAGATTAAATAACTTTGCACAAGTAGCAGTATCTTTCAGGCAGGATTGTTATTTTCTTCCTAAAGTTTCCTGTAAACTATCATGAAAAGAGCGGAACACACTGCTTATCCACTAATTATAGGGAAAGATCGCACACAAGAAGGATTAACTGAGCAAGCACCAACTTGGAAGACTTTGGTAGACAGAAACAAGAGAACACAATATTTAGTTATGACTTTCCATGAACCCTTGATTGTATTCAGCCTTTCCTTGTACTTTTTTCAGAACATTCCTATTAGAAACCATGTTTGTTTTATTCTAGAGTTAATTTGTTTAAGATCAATGCAAAATGTATATTTTGTGTGTGTATGTGTGTGTCAAATATCAGTGGAACACTGTACAAAAGAGCACATATGAAAACTATTTCACATAAAACATGCATTTACTGCATAGGAACTAGAAGAGTAAGTAAGAGTAAGTCAAGCACACAAAGCTCCATCCTAATTGTAAAAGGCTTTACAGATTATTGGTATTATTTATTAAGCTCAGAATTTTTTCAAGTCAGATTTTCAAAGGGGAAGATACAATTTTTTCAGAGAAAATTTTTTTTGTGTTAAAAGTACTCACCCTCAGGCCTACCGAGAACACATGAAAGTCGAGGGCAGGTGTCCCAATTGGGAAGATTGTGCTGGGTTTCTGAAAAAATCGTAGCATTCGGGGACACAAAAGCTGAAAAAATCATAGGATTAGGTAAATAGATAGGCTGTACAAAATAAAAAAATGTTTCTAATATAGTTAGTTAGCCAAAAATGTAATGTATAAAGGCTGGAGTGACTGGATGTGTAACGTAATAGCCAGAACACTACTTCCTGCTTTTCAGCTCTTTTGTTTTCCAATTACTGGTGACCAGGTAGTGACCAATCAGTGACTTGAGGGGCGGCAACAAGGGCCATAACTGTTGCTTTTGAATCTGAGCTGAATGCTGCAGATCAGTTGCAGACTCTCTGAACAGTTATGTCCCATGTGGCTCCCCTTCAAGACACTGACTAACTCAAAGTTAAAGAGCTGAAATCAGGAAGTAGTGTTCTGGCTATAGTGTTTTGGCTATTAGAAACATTTTTTATTTGCACAGCCTATCTATTTATCCAGGTTTTATTTTTACACTGAACTGTTCCTTTAATTCTTGATAACCTGAGTGTGCAGTAATAATTTATTTGCAAATAATGAATATTTCTTTAAGGTTATTAAACTACAAGGAGCAAAGAAGCAAATTGTACTGGGATTTTGATGCTAATGCTTAGCCAAAGAGCAATGTAAATCAACAAATTGATCCCTTGGTTCAAATCTACAATTATATGCATCCTTAAAAGCTAAATGTTTTGTTTTTAACATATGTGGAGGTGATTAACTTAAGCTTTCTTCTAACAGTTCCTCTTCGACATGAGCCTATGTTAATGGTGCACATTAATCATAATCTACCATAAGTGGTAATTTAATTTGAGATACATTGAGCTTCAGCCAGTCGCTTACCAATTACACCAAAAGCCTTCCATAACAGCCTAACGAACAAAATTTAATTCAAAGCTTGATAGCTGGCAATTTAAGAGCATTGATTAGTAATTGAAGATGATGAATTGAAGAACATGCATTCTTAAATTGGTAATAGCCTCACACACAACCAAGATTGACAAAACAAATAGTCATTAAAGAGATATGATTTGTATATCTTTTATTTTTAATCCCTAATATCATTAAATATAGCTATATTTGTAGCCAGGAATATAACAAGGGTGAAGCCAATTTACAATGCATTTTAATATTTTAGAAGCTAACTAATAGTGTCACATTGGTAAATATCACATGAAAAAGTCACTAACATGAAAATGTAAAATCTGCATCATTGAACTAATTTCTTAGAGCACTATTACAGTATTCCAGACAGCTTCAAATGTCTTTTAGCCTTACGAATTTACCCACACAATTGTATTATATGCTTCACAAAACAGAACCCTCCTTCCTCCTGCATATTTTAACATATGGCACTTATATATATAACATATACAAGAAGTTTTTTCAGCAAGTCCAGTTGTTTTTTGAATTACTTATATTAGATATACCATGGCCTGGATCAATGAAAAGCTTCATAGTCTTGTTAAATTTTTTTCAGCAAGTCCAGTTGTTTTTTGAATTATGTATATTAGATATGTACAAGTAGAATTCCAATATATTAATTATCTGCAAAACATATATTTCTTTGATTTCTGTACCTATATCCATTACTGACATATACTTTCTGGTGTTTTAGACAGCAGTGCTGTAAATCACCAGGCAGCATCTTACTTTTTACCTCCCCTAACCTATTTTAGTTTAGTAATATTCCTAATAAAACATTTGTATAATGTTTTTCATATTAATTGTTTATTGTATATGTGAAATTATGAAAATGATAATTTGGTCCATCTGCAGGTTAATGATTTACCGTTACTTTAAAAGACAAGTAAAAGCTAATTCAATGGGGGGGCAATTTTTTCCTGGGCTGGCATACCTCTCCATCCAGCATGAGGATCTTTCAATAGAATTGCTGTGCTGCCATTTTATTTTTATTTCCCATGGATTCAGTGTGTCCGGTTGAGGTGACATTTGTTTGTGTATATAGTAGGTGCCTATTGCTATGCATAATAAATAAATCTCATTATAGAATTGCAGTCCTTTTTGGGTAAATAACATGTTTATGTTAAACATGGAGAACTTACATTTTGTTAGATTAGTCAGCAAAAGTATTTTTTCTGCTTAATTTGTCTGCCATTTTGTCAGCATTATCACTGGTAATTGTTAAGCACAATTTCTTCTATTTCCTCCTACACAATTGCAAGTGTAAAAATACCTGCTGGTCTATTGGTGTGGATAAGCCCACCACTTCCTCCTCCTTTATTTGCTGATGCGCAACTGATACACCGATTGCAGGCTTTGATGCGAATGCTGTGTCTGATGTCACAAAAGGTCCCGCTGCCAATTGTTCCTTGCTCAGTGTAGGTCTATGTTCCATAGTTCATGGATATGTTTATCTTGTCTGATCCTATTAACTGACCACTGCCTGTCAGTTAAGGCTGGGGACAGACAGGGAGATTCGGGGAGATTCTGTCGCCTGGCGTTTTTTAGCAGGCGACAATCTCCCCGAATTACCTTCTCCCTGTCTGCAGCTAGTATACTGACAAAGCGCCAGCGCCTGTGCAGACGCGGCGCGGCGATTTCCGGAATCGCTCGAAGTTTCCTCACTAAGTATCTTCGGGCGATTCCGGAAATCACCGCGCCGCGTCTGCACAGGCGCTGGCGCTTTGTCAGTATACTAGCGGCAGACAGGGAGAAGGAAATTCGGGGAGATTGTCGCCTGCTAAAAACGCCAGGCGACAAAATCTCCCCGAATCTCCCTGTCTGTCCCTACCCTAATAGGATCAGAATTCCGCAACTGGGTGGTAGAAATGAGCTTGAAAGATGAAGATTTCTGAAGCAAGTTCATGGTGGGGCTGGCCTCTGCTATCAAGGATAGCCTAGTAAAATTTCCCAGGCCCTAGACTCAATCATAAACCTCACTATCCAGCTTGATAGGAGGCATAGGGAGATATGTCAGGAGGATAAGCCTACAGTTGCCCCTTTAATACCTCCTCAGTGTTGGCACCCAAACCTCTGCCCTTGGACCCTCTGAGGAACCCATGCAGCTGGGCTCTACCTGGTTATATCCTGAAGAGAGGGTTGTACGCAGGCAATTGTTTGTGGGGAAAATGGCCATTTTCACAATACCTGCCCCAACAGGACTGGAAATGGCACAACCTAAACAGGTCTGGGGAGACCTGTTTGGGTCATGTCGTTTTTACTCCAACAATTTTGAACAAAGAGTCCTGCCTTTCTAGATCAAGGAGCAGCAGGAAACTTCCTAGAGTTAATCTTTTCATATAGACACAGAATACCCATTGAACACCTTGTCCCTTCAGTCAAGTTGTTGGCCATTGATAGTAGTCCCCTGGGGCTGGGTTAGTGTCTTCCAAGTCTAAAAGTCTTGTCATATCTGTGGGAAGTCTGTGGGTTGCACAAAACTCAAAAATGTGACTTTGAAGTCCCCTCTGTGAATTTTCTAGGGTAGAGATGGAACCAACCAAAGTTCAAGCCATTCTAGATTGGGCACAACCCTTTTCGTTATGGACCATCCAGAGGTATTTTGGGGTTCACCAACTACTACCAGCAGTTTTATGAAAATAAATTCCACTCTGGTTGCTCCAATGAAAGATCCTAGTATTTGGCCTGCTGAGGCTTGAGTTTGCTCCATTATGGGTACTGATTTGTCTTTCTCCTCTGCATACCATCCACAGACAGAAAGAACAAATCAATCTTTGGAGCAATATCTCAGATGTTATTTCTCCAGTAATTAATCACTTTGAGCAGATTTTCTTCCATGGGCTGAATTTGCATTCAATAATGCCACTCATTGTTTTTTTTTTTACTGTTTTTGTTTGCCCTCCTAGAGCCTTTTCATTTTTATTCCTCCGATGTTCCTGCTGTCAACTCATTGGACAATCACTTTTCTAAAATGTGGCAAGGGATCCAAGACTCCAAGGTCCATGACTGCAGTATGATCTGGAAAAAAACAGATCATTCTGTATAATAAAATGACTGTTTTAAGGCACTTCATCTGTCTGATGTCATTGTCCATATAGGGTTCTCTCCCTAATGTTCACATTTCTCATCAAACAAAGCTTCCTGCAACATCACCGTTTCTGTGTATATTGGTTTGGTTCAGTGGAAGAACACTGAATGGCTCTCTGGATTTTGGAATAAAAATTTAATCACCTGTGTCTGAAGTGGGACATCCTGGAGGTAATGAAAATATAAAACTAATTTCAGAGATTTAAACACCAAGCTTAAGTCAAGACTCTTCCTCTTAATATGGAATGCTATATAATCCATGCCATGTGTTATAACAAGATGAAGGTGTCAGCTGTGGGCTGTGGCAAATTAATAAGTGGCTAAGAAAATGATGAAATTATATAGTTATGATTTAAAAATAACTTTGAATATCCATAATGGAGAGGAGCTGCACTTCGTTGATAATGTTGCTTCTGTTTTCCAATTAAAAATAGGAGAATAAAAATAGACATTATGAGGTCCAACAGGTAGACAAGGCTAGGTAATAGGCTTATGAAGAAATTGTTCAAATGGTAGTTAATTAGGGCTGCTCCATGGAACTATCTCTTATCTTTTGTCACTCATACAGGTAATGCTGCTTATCTGTGTAATCCTCTATTGAATACTGATATATGCACCTATAAATTACAGACTATCTATATTGCTTGATTCTGTTACCCCAATAAGTTCTCTGTGTGTATGTTTGGCCCATTTTGATGTAGTATTTATGATCACTGTCTTAAATTCTCATCTTTGTCCTATTCTTGGAGAGCAAGAGATACAGCCCCAAAATGTGGTTCCTTTGTTTGTAAAACTCTGCCCTTCCTACACAGCCTGCTACCTACTACCATCTTATAGTACAGGTCAATCTAATTTTCTGCTTGAAAATTTGCAGCAACCCCTAAGCTTAGCTTCTCAATAGCTGCTCAGAGCCCACTGAGCATGTGAGTGTTGCAGATACTTTGCAAGATGGTGACCCTTGTGACAAGTGTGAAGTCCTGGATCCTTGGTGCTATTGAGAGGCTGAAACTTTAGGCTGATGCAATAAGTTCACTATATAAAATGTAGCATTTTTAGCAAGACTGGTAGCTTGGGGGTAGGAGAAAACCTCAAAAGGAACATGATGATGCAAGCACTGAAGGGAATACCTCAGCTGAAGATAAAAATTAGCTTTACTTCACTTCATTAAACAGTCTAGACTGACGCATTTGGCCACAACACATAAAAAAAATAATATAGGAAATTAGGTCACCTGAAAGTGATTTCTCAACAAGCTCATTAGCAAAATTAAAAACATACATAACTAACGATGATGTGAACACAAAAGTTATTTTTTATGTATCCAATTTTGTTAATAAATACAGAATAGGCAAGAAAATTCCAGTGTTAAAATCTCATAATAAACATTGAATCATCTTAATGTAAACATCAAAAGCTCTTATTATCTGAAACAAATATCTCAAATGTGATATCTCAGTTGTACAATGTAACCTTATGTATTTAAAATGTATCAAAATGATACATAGGTAAATACTTCCATTACCTAGTAACTAAGTTACATACAGTAGCTACAGTACATAAACCTGAAATACATTGCAGTATTTATACCAGATTCAAATGTGCAGAGCCTAATTGAATGCCTATTATATATTGTTTATCTTGATCTTTATAAGTGCAGCTTTTTCTAAGGATAGTTTTATTTTTTGTTTTATTCTTTTGTGCTTTATTTTTTATCTTCTATTTTATGCAAGCACTAACTCGCTTAGATACAGTTTAAATATCCTCTTTTCCCATGATAGATCAGTTAAATATCACATTAAACAAAAATATATGCAAAATAGCCTTCTAGAGCCAGAAAAAAAGATCAGATAAAACCTGTAACACCAAAGGTTTTATTTAACCATTTGTAGTGCGTTGTTTAAAAAAAAAGGATTCAAAACACTTCCCTGAGCAACAACCTTCGAAGTAGATCACGCTTCTTTTTCATGCAAACACGAACTCTATGCCCTGTAACTGGAGAAAAGTAAAATTACCACCATTACAATCCATGATATGCTTAGAGACTGTAGAGACCTTAGAAGAAGTTATGTTTAATATGCTCCCTCATTTCTGAAGGGCCTCCTAGTGCTGCCCATATATCGTGTGTTACATTTTAAGCATGTAAGCACATGCCTGCTGTTTTAAAATTCAAAAGCAGATTACTAGTTAATTTCAAATTATAATTATTTATATTCAAATATATCCTCAGATCCCTGCAATACAAAAAGCAGATTGTCCACTTACTTTTCATAAACATTTTCTAACATTTTCAAAAACCAAACATGTACCAAAGATATGGGTCTCCACCCACCAACTCATGAACATTTTGGTATAAGTAGATACAAACTTGATGTTCTACATCTTTGTAGGTACATAGAATCAACAAATACCACCAGAATCTACCACATCAGGCTGGTATGCACGATACCACTCCAGATTAAACCTAATGGAGCTTAAGCCTAATTCATGGTGAATGCATTGGGAATACAATGTACATCTACAGTGGCCCCACCAAATGACAAAACCTTCCAAAATTTGCAATACATGTTTAGAATCCCTCAAATATGATTTAAGGTTCTTTACTAAAGGTTGCAACATGCTTCATTAAAGATTACAACAGAGTATGTAAAAGCTCAGAAAGATTTTCATTCCCCTCAAGGGATGGAATAGCACCTTTTAAACTTCAGGTAAATGATGGTATATAGGTATAGTAACCAGCTTAGGAATCAGGAAATTCTTAACTCTGCCCTTTTCCTCTAGATCAACAAGAAGCTTTTGAAGCTTTGTTACAACATTAAAGGTGAGCACTTGGTAAGTATCTATAACGCCCACTAAGGGCTTGGCCACTAATCGTCGCTTCTTTGGGGCAACTAATATCCCTGAATTTCTTACCAATGTCTCGGGCCTGTTAGAATGTTAAGTCGTCTACGCCTATTCACACATGATACTGCGTATTCTTAAGTCGCTGAAAATTGCCTAGGCAATTTTGAGCGACTTAGAAAAACAGAGCGCTGCGTGCTCACTGAGCAGGACCTAGCGGGGTCAGATAGTTTGGGGGGAACAGAACAGCAGCAGGATGTTGAGGCAGCTAGCTGGGTGACAGTTAGAAAATCTAAGGTGGGCAAAAGGAAAAGGGAGACTGATCCTGGGTTTATACATCCCAACAGCTTTGCCAGATTGTGTGAAGATGATGGGAGTGTGAACTCTGGATTGGCAATTCTAGATGGGGCTGATCTCTCTAATAGCCGGGAGACCAGTTTCTCTAGTAGTGGTGGGGAGGAGAGCAGAGTCAGGCCTAAGCAGATTGTGGTTGTAGGGGATTCAATTATTAGGAAAGTGGATAGGGTAATCTGTCATCCAGATAGCTACAACCAAACAGTTTGCTGTCTACCTGGTGCCAGGGTTCGGCATGTGGTTGATCGGATAGACAAATTATTGGGTGGGGCTGGGCATGACCCAACTGTCTTAGTACATATCGGTACTAATGACAAGATAAATGGTAGACGGAAGACCTTAAAGAGTGAGTTTAGGGAACTAGGCTCTAAGATTAAGGGAAGGTCTTCCAATGTAATTCTTTCAGAAATTTTGCCTGTGCCACGTGCAAGTTTAGGAAGACAGCGGGATCTTAGGGAGCTAAATGTGCAGCTCAAGTCTTGGTGTAGGAAGGAAGGGTTTGGGTTTGGGCTGATTTTTCCTTGGGGTACAATGGAAGGGGGTCCTCAATGGAAGGGGGTCCACTGTGCTAGGGCAAAGAATGGCCAAGAGGTTGGAGGAGTGTTTATACTAGGCAAGTGGGGAGTGGGTGAGAGAATTATGGGGAAGCTAGGGTAGATGGGGTAGTGGGATTAGTAAGGGGTCATGGGGGGAGGAGTGAGGGGGGAATACAGTTTACCAGCTAAGGAGGTTGCTCTGTTACAAGGAAAACAGACTAATACTAACTTAACATATAATTCCCCTCAAAGTAATGCACATTTAAAAAGTAAAAGTAATAACCTCCGCTGTATGCTGGCAAATGCACGAAGTTTGTCAGGTAAAATGGGAGACCTAGAATTAATTGCATGCTATAAAAATTATGATTTAATTGATATCACTGAGACCTGGTGGGATGAAACATGTGACTGGACTGTGAATTTAAATGGTTACACCCTTTTTAGGAGGGACAGAGGGATTAAAAAGGGGGGAGGAGTGTGTTTGTATGTAAAGCCTGAATTAAAGCCATGCACTAAAGAAATAACCATTGCTGGCACTGGTGAGTGTGTGGAATCCCTCTGGGTAGAGATTTCGACTGGGCAAAAAGTTACAAAGAAAATTTTAATTGGTATATGCTATAAACCATCTCGAATAAGTGATGATTATGAAGCCCAGCTACTTTTACAAATAGAAGCGGCTTCACAACTAGGTCAAGTTATTATTATGGGTGACTTCAATTATGCAGACATTGACTGGGGTAATGGGGTTGCCAAGACAGAGAAAGTTAGTAGGTTTGTAAATATGCTAAATGACAACTTTTTATCCCAGCTCGTTCAAGAACCTACTAGGAATAACTCTCTTTTGGATCTTGTAATAACTAATAATACTGATCTCATCAAAAGCATTTGTGTAGGTGAGCATTTGGGGAATAGTGATCATAACATGGTCTCCTTTGAGAGGGGTTTGGATGATTTTTTGGACAGACATCAAAGGCTATTTTGATACTAAACTCTACAGTTAGTATAGCTATGGGCATATATGGTTTGTGTTTGAAAGAGTGGAGATGTGTGTGTGTGTGTGTGTAGGTATGCTGGGTTTTTAATTTGGAGGGGCTGAACTTGATGGACTCAACCCAATTTAACTATGTAACTATATAACTATGAATAGGTGCAGGCGACTTTACATTCTAGCAGGTGAGAGACATGGGTAAGCAATTCAGGGATATTAGTCGCCCCAAAGAAGCGGCGATTAGTCGCCTGGCAACTAATCTTCCTGAATCTTCCCATGTGGCCTAGCCCTAAAGTGAACTGGGTGAAAAATTGACCAGTGCCAATTTGAAAACTCTTGAGTGCACCGGGGTTAGTCTCCAATTGAAGAGGCTGCAAAACTGAAGGGGAGAATGTAATTAATGTTGCAAATAGAAAAACAATTTGCACCAATAAGAATAAAAATGTGCATCTCGCAATGTAATATAGTTTCTTGAACTGTTATTGCATTGCAAATTTTTATTGCACATTGCAAAAGTGCTTGAAGGTGTCCTAAAGTTTTATTATAATGACTGCTCATTGACGCAAACTATAAAATTCAGAAACGGACCTCCACTGTCAGATGAGGTTGCTAAACGGTTTTCAGGTTCGCAAAAGCTATATCAAATTTGCACAAAGCTAAATTTTTTGCACAAAGGCATAACTTTGTTTTTATTGCTGAGATATCATTAGCAATGAAATTCACCAAATGAGCTGCCTCACTTTCATGAACAGAAAGTATTTCTTCAAAATAATTTTAAGAAAAAACTGATTTAAATCATCCATAGTATCAAATAACCCTTGTAGGGGAAAATCTAAGCATATATGGTACAGCAAATACAAGTGCAACCAATTCTCACCCTAACAAACCTTCAAAAGGCATTTTTCCTGATGTCTCATCCAAACTGACCTTTAGGTTACTGCCCCCCCCCCAAATACTGCTTCAGTAGTTTAATAATAAGCTATGTATAGTACATTCTATTAGTGTATGATCTACAGTATATCTGAATCCAGCTTAAACTTTGTGTGCTTAATATTAAAACAGTCACAAGGAGGCACTGTGTACAGATGCAGCCACTTGGATTTGTGAGTTAAATGCGTCATGACTCAGGGTTAATTGAAGAAACTGTGTTATCTAAAGTTATCTTAACTCATTTAATGCATTTAACATTTTCATTAGCATACCAAAGCACCATTGTTTTCAATGGTGAACTCTTTAATTGGATGGGATGCTGTGACACAATATTTTGTGCTAAGTGGGATAAATGGGATAGATGAGTTAAGTTATTCTGTGTCAAATGCACAATCCAAAGTGGCTTCATCTGTATATTGTTAATGTGTGTTTTCAATGATATGTTCTATTGTATTTCTGTTTTCATTTCCTTCCACCATATTGTTCTTGATTTTCCACACTGTTACATATGCTCTGTGTTATCCCTGAGGAATTCACCAGTAAATCTTCTCACAAGTTGTTGTTCTGAGTGTAGGGTTGCCACCTGATGGATTTAACTGGGACAGCCCTGTTTTTGGAAGGGCTGCCCAGGTGAAAAGTGCCTGTCTGGATTTCCAAATGAGGAAATCCAGACAGGACATTGAAGTGACTGACATGGCGATTAGCCAACCACTGATCGCCACATAATCAGTCCCTCCCCTGACATCATTCACCCTGCCTCCTATGTCACTGGCCCACCCCTACATCACTAAGACCACTCCCTACATAACAGATTATGGCCAGGCATAATCTA
Source organism: Xenopus borealis (assembly GCA_024363595.1). Lineage (NCBI taxonomy): Eukaryota > Metazoa > Chordata > Amphibia > Anura > Pipidae > Xenopus > Xenopus borealis. The sequence continues at coordinate 67,977,620 of CM044446.1, read as the reverse complement.
ACCAAGATAACAGACTGGCAAGAAATCTTCGAGAGGTACTGTGAATTAAAAGCACAAGTAAGACAAGAAAGTGAGGCAGATATGGCTAGCAACTCAGAACTTAAACCAGCAGTGGCTAAGCTGAATAATAAGAATTGTCAATTGTGGAAGTTTAAAGTAGAAATGCTGCTATCCAGAGATTACTTGTGGGAAGTTATAACTACAGAGAGGCCAGATGTGAATCACCAGGAATGGGATAAGAAAACCAGTCACAGGGCAACAATAAGTCTTTAAGTGGAAGATGAGCAGCTTATTTATATAAGGCATCACAATACTTCTAAACTATTCCTGCTAAGAAAAATATACTAGATGAGACTAGGCATAGGAAGGGACATGCAGGAGCATATTAATGCTAGAGTTGTGGCACAACTGAGGCAATTGGAGAGGATATAAAAGACAGCCTTGTATCAGCCATACTTGTGTGCAGTTACCTGAGTCATACAGTGCAATAATTAATGTCCTGGAGGCAAGGCCTAAAGCTGATCTAACACTCCAAGTTGCCAAACCAGGATAATAGATGAATACAGGTGCAGAAAGGAGCAAGCTATTGGCAACATAGAGAGTAATACTGATGCAGTCTTTAAGGCCACACATTCACACAAGAAAGAAAAGATGCTTCAGGTGCAAGAATTCCAGGACATGTTAAGAAAGATAGTTCAATATGGCAAACAGAGCAAAGGGCAACAATTCCAAGAAATTCTTCACAAACAGTTAGAGCAAAGGGCAATAATTCCAAGAAATTCTGCACTACAGTTAGAACTACAGTAAAGGTCAATGAGATAGATCAGTGGCACAGCACTTTTAAAGTAACAAACACTCTTCCAAACAGAACTGGTATATAAATTAAGGAGCAACAAGTCACATGACAAGCAACTTAAATTTCTTTACAGAGTTTGATCTGAATAATAAAAATATTATTTACCTTGCAGATGGAAGTAGCACTAATGCTGAAGGAATTGGGCATGGAATTCTCATATGTCACAATGCTGATGGGCACAAATTGCCTATACCAAAAAAAGATGTGCTGTATGTTCCAAAACTAGAAGATGGACTATTATTCATAAAGCGGTTGGGATCGAAATGACAAGGTGACAAGTGTACTATTCAGAATGGAGAAAAGGTAGTAGCTACAGCCAGAGTGGATAGTCCTCTATATCGACTGGACATAGGCAAGAATCGGCACACAGAAGCACAAATCTGCATTCACATGTAGCACAGGTGCCTTACATGGTGGCATACAGGAACAGGCAAAAATGGACAACAGATCTGGTATTGTCCGCCTGTCTAACTACCATGAGATGTGAGTGTTGTATCAAAGTCAAAGCTACAAGAGCAACTCTTCCAGAAGTAAGCCAAAACAGAGCTTCAAAACCATTTGAATTTATACACAGTAATATGTGCGGTCCTATAATGGTGCCCACACCAGGAGGTAACAGATACATAGTAACTTTTTCAGATGACCACTCAAGATTCACAGTCAAATATCTAATGAAAAAGAAATCAGTAGTGTTTGATAAATTGCAAGATTATGTGACCAAGGCAAGTAACACATTTCATAAAAAAACTATTGTCTTTAGAAATGGCAATGAATATGAATTTACTGGACAGAAAAGTAGAAAAATTCTTAAAACAACTGGGGATAGAGCATCAGAAGAATGTCCGATATACATCAGAATAGAATGGAGCTGCTGAAAAGAAAAATTGAACCCTAACATGATCATATGTATGCCAACTAATTCTGAACTGAAAAATACTTGGGTGAAGCAGCAATGATAGCGACTTACTTTCAAAACAGACTGTACTCTAAACTGTCATGAAAACACTATATGAACTCTGGCACAGTTTTGTTTGGAACACATCACATCTCTGAAGAGAAACACAGCAAACTACAAAACTGGGCAGAACATTCCAAAGGCTATATAATTTGAAGTTTGACAAGGTGGTGATCAGCAAAAAAACTTTAATTAAAGACCTTTGAAATTATGTAATTACTTCAGCTGAACCAAGACCAGAAAAGGAGAACAATACTGAACAAGAAACATGTGCATCTGGGAAAGACATAGCACAACTTCCAGAAGGAGAAGTCAATAAATTTATAAAGGCTGCTGAAGAGGAGATAAGATCATCATCCAAACTTTAAGAACATGTAGAAAATTGAGAAAGTAAACCTTGTATTGAAACATTGGAATAGTTACATAGTTAAATTGGGTTGAAAAAGACAAAGTCCATCAAGTTCAACCCCTCCAAATTAAAACCCAGCACACACCCACACTCTTTCACACAAACCATATGCCCATAGCGATACTAAATGTAGAGTTTAGTATCAAAATAGCCTTTGATATTATACCTGTCCAAAAAATCATCCAAGCCCCTTTTGAAAGCATCAACAGAATGAGCCATCACAAC
>CM044446.1:67961642-67971786 GCA_024363595.1 Xenopus borealis | reverse complement strand
AGTTACTCCCTTATAGAGTTGCCTCTGCAACAAAATCTCAAAGGAGACCATGTTATGAACACATAAATAATCTTTTTATCTTTTCACCATACTTTAAAGTCCTGTGAGTGCCTTGCTTTACATGTATTGGTGGTAGAATTGAATAAGTTCTAAAAGGCAAGGGGAGCAGCGGGTGGTGCAGAACACATCAAGCCCCAGTCGCCTCCAACTGGGGATTACCTTAACCCATCCCCAGATTGTAAACCCGCTGGTGCCACAACTTCCTCTGTCTCGATGCTGCATACTCTCACTTCACTTCCAAATCCACTTATCTGGACAGGGTTCCAATCATTTCAACATCCCACTTCCTCAATGCGGGGGATTAAGTGCAGCACCACTAGGTTCCTGGGTGTAGTTTGTCTCAGATGTTAGCACAGTGGCTATTCTGACAGGTACGGAAAATGGCCTGAGTCTAAAAATAGAGAGATTAGGCAGTAGTTGGAAAAAAATTGTGAGCTATTGCTGGGTGTAGGCAAACAGTGACACATCAGAGGGGAGGAACATGACATCAAATCATTGCTTAATCAACGGGAATAAAGGCTCATAGTAAACAGCCATTGACAATGTCTAATTAAGTGCTGTTTGAAGATCTTTTGGGACTCTCGTCTGAGTAAGGCATGATCCATGATCCCTGTCTCCCCCTCTGTCCAAAAGGGGTTGATGATCAATAGCCATGCATCTGAAAGTTGGAAGTTCTATCCTTTTGATAGAAAATGGTTTGCCACCAGTTGTAATGAGATATATTTATATATATATTTATGCAGCTGATGAGTTTTATATAATGTAAAACTTATCATCAACTACAAATTCCTGCACATATGTAACAGAAATGATTCTACATTTCACACATTACATATAATGAATAACTGTGTTGCTTGCAGATAATTTCCAGTTCTCTTATTTTGTATTTCTGTGAAAGAAAGAACTAAATGTGTTAACAGCAGATTTTACATCCCACACAAGCTGTTTTCAGACACTAGAACATCTTCTTCTGATGATGGGTCACATTGAATTTTAAAGTGGCATGCAGTTGCCAATGATCTATAACATTTAATTTATGCCCTGGCCTAGGGAAATATTGTCCATGGTAAATCATCATGGTTTCTATGACAAAAAATAAATAGTGCTCTGGTCCTATAGCATTTTGATATAGTATAGGCTATTAAGCATTTAATGTACAGCATTCTGTAGTGAAATGGCATACCATGGCCAGATAAAGCAAGATTCATGTCTCTGCACCTGGTGTAACTGTGTTTGATGTTTTGAAAGGAATGATATTGCTTTTAAGAAATCGGTTTTTGATTGAGGAGAATATTTTCAGAGTGGGGATTAGTGGTTATTTTTGGTTAGCAGCGCTAAATAGAAATAAAAAACTGAAGGGGTGTCACTAATGTAGATACATTCACCAAAGTTGAAAAGATGCACCAGACCCTTAGCTTTGGAAGTGGAATAAATTGACAGAAAAAACGTTGAAGGTGGCTTCAGGCACATTGAGAACACATGGGGCCACAAACATAAAGTAAACAATTTCTTAGTTAAAATTGAAAATAAAAATCTCCTAAAGGTCCAGCTGATATTAGCATGTCATTCTTTTTTCACAAGTCTGGTGTGCCTATTCATGTGATCTACTGAGGCAACTGTGGAAGGTCCATGGTTTTTTATGGTTTGTCTTTTAAGATTGGCAACTTTCAGCTGCTAAAGACTTTCATTACAAAAGCCCATTTTAGCATACTTAGAGATGGTAGAGAATGAAACCCTGTGTGATTAGTAAACTACCCAATGCATAAGTACAAAGGATGTTAGTATTTTCTCTACATATACCCATGGGGGTTCTGAGACCACATGAACCTATCTTCCAAAACAGCATCAGGGCTACAGACATAGCACAGCAAATGATTGCCATGATACAATAAAATCTTTAGAGCTAAACCTTTAAAGCAATTTGGTATCTGAAAAAAGGCATGGTCTACAAAATGTAAGTTGAAAAACAGCAGCGGAAGAAACAACAGACAACAGTTTTAGTGTTATCATGGCTAAATCTGGATAATTCTAAATGGGTCTGATCATTTATTAGCAATTTATGGGATGAAACTGGAGACAATTTAGGGGCTTAACATGATCTGGTATTTAAAGATCTATGTTCTTCTTTAAGTACTTGGCTTTAGTAATTTAAATACAATATACAGTATTGTATGCAATAAAGAGTAATTGTTTTATATATACAGTAGTATAAAATTTCACCAGGCCCGGACTGCCAATCTGTGGGTTCTGGCAAATGCCAGAGGGGCTGCAATAATGTGCCATAGAAATTCAGTATTTAGTGGGCTGGTGGGCGCTGTTTGGGCCTATGTGTGGGCTGATTGGGCCTCTGTGTACCTGAAATGCCAGGGCCTATTTTGACTCTCAGTCCAGGCCTGCATTTCACAGTACACTGTATATTATATTCTCCCACCAAAAGTTTTCTGTCTTCAAATCCAATTGCAGTATATATGTATCTAAACACAAATTTAGTTGTAGAACCATTAATAAAAAATCCACTTAAAATAGAAAAAGAAACAAAGATGAGTTACAACCCCAAAAGTTTTCTTATTAAATTTGCATTCATACCTTCTCCTATGCTAACAAATAAAAACTAAGGGAAGAAGACAAAAGTTAGGGCTTTTTTGCTTTATTTTTTACTGTAAGATGCCACAAACAAGAAAAATATTATATAAATATCATGTTATTTAATTTCCTTTCGATTTTTCTTTTGCGTTATATCAGCAATATTGTAAATGTAGCATGTGAAAATCTTCCTGAAAATAGTAGATCAATGAAGTAACCTTTCAGATGCTATTTCACCATTGGACTATTTTATCTAAATCAATAAACAGATGCTGGTTGCACATTATAGTTATAACACTTTATGTAGCCAAGTCAACGATCAATATTCTTTCTTGATATTAAGATCTAAAACAAAACATAGAAAACAATTGAAAACATACAGAAATTAAGTATTGATAATTGTGGTTCATTTTATATGATACAATATTGGAATACTTATATCTACGTATTCAACAAATTATCAGTCCTTATGCTAATCAAAATAATATTATACACAGTATAATACATTGTATATTGTGCCATTTCTCTTTAATTTGGATTAATTTCACATTTTTTTTTAAATGAAATTTTTATTAGGTTTTTAATGTTTACATAACAGCATTATCAGTTGTCCTACCATATTGTACAGGGCTCAAGAGAACAAAAAAGTGGGGGAGGAGGTACAGAAGGGAGAAAAAAGGAATCAACAAAAACAACCAAGAGACACAGGTATTTGAGCTAAGAATCAGATATTTGTTTCCAAGATGTCTTCTAAAAGGAGACTGGAATGTATTGTTCACTTATTAATATGAAAGACCTGCTTGGGTTTATACTGATATGCTGCATGGAGGGTTTCACGAAAATATGGGGATCTCCCCTGTGCATTGTCCCATTTCATGCATGTGCTAAGAACAGTTGGGCCAGCCAAGGTAGCCAAATTTCATTGTAGGCTTCCATATCATCTTTAAGGAGGTAGGTAAGTTTTTCGTTGGTAGCTACTATATGTATAGTATTTTTGTTTTCAGGGTGATGAGAGGTAGTGAGGGTTTTTTTCCAGTGACTGGCTATTATAAGTCTGGCTGCATTCGAAAACATTTTGGGCTTTTCACCCTAGTAGTAAAGTAAACATATCCTTAGAACATTTGGTGTGGAGCACTCTTGAAAAAAGGTTGGTTACAGAGTCCCTGAAGTTTGATAAATCTCCATCATTATTCATCCAGACTCTGACTTTTCATCCTCATCACAATGTTCCTGTCCTTTCCTTTCTGTATCTCATGTTCACACAGCTCTTGCCTGAAAAACTCATCCTTCCCACCTGTACCTCTACAGCGTCCCCTACTTCTCCCTGACACAGACTAATGCAGGTTATGCCTTCTTCCTGTACATGTATTTGCAGCCACTTACATGTATGATCCATAGTGTTCTTGTCATACATGGCTGTGCGGTTGGCGCATTAGAGGAAAAAATGTCCATATATGCAGATGACACTCATATACTTTAAAGACATGCACCAGTTGCTTAATAGGAGGTTACCAGTAGTCTATCCTTTTTACAGAGCCTCCGGACTGACTGTCAATTGGTAGAAATCCACCATCTTGCCAGTAGGCTTACCCTAAAGGGACCTCAGAGTGTGGTGGTAGCTCTTCCCGAGTAAAAGGATTCAAATATTTGGGGAAACTGATTCAACCTAATTTGCCTAATTACTGTGCCTTTAATATATACCCTGTGGTCAGCAATATTAGTCACAAATTCCTACTGAGCCTACTGGGCAGGGTTAATATGGTGAAAATCATGATATTGCCTTGATTGTAGTATATGTTTCATAATGCACCTGTTGTATTACCTGTGGCACTGTTCCACGGTAACATCCTTCCTCTGGGCACATGAGCAACCACGAGTCAAATGAACAGATGACATATGACATGACACATTTAAATATTACTTAGCCTCCCAATTCACCCATGTAGTAGGGTGGTTTGGCTCCTTGGCTGAGGATGCCACCAGTATAACTGCAGTTACTATAGTGGGCATTTGAGTTCTTTGGTCAACATACCCTGTACACAAACCATCGAGAGTAGCTGGTCACTTTCTACCTTTTGAGCAGGTACCCTGGCCTGGAAGCAAGCCATGACCCTAGATTGAACTACTACTCAATCACTCTCACCTAATACCCTGTTATGGCTAAACCCATCCTTAACCCACCTACAGACAATCCCGAACCCATAAGTATGGGCAAAATATAAAATCAAGTACTTGGGTCAACTTTACAATGGCCAGTTACTTAAAGGGATCCTGTCATGGGAAAATGATTTTTTCAAAATGCATCAGTTAATAGTGCTACTCAGGTAGACTTCTGCACTGAAATTCATTTCTCAAAAGAGAAAAAAGATTTGTTTTTCGTATTTAGTTTTGAAATCTGACATGGGGCTAGACATTTTGTCAATTTCCCAGCTGCCCCTGGTCATGTGACTTGTGCCAGCACTTTAGCAGGAAACTGCTTTCTGGCAGGCTGTTGTTTTTCCTTCTCAATGTAACTGAATAGTACGCAGTGGGACATGGGTTTTTATATATCTATATATATATCTATATATATATGTCAGTCAGCTGTTATCTTGTGTTAGGGAGCTGCTATTTGGTTACCTTCCCATTGTTCTATTGTTAGGCTGCTGTGTGGGGGAATGTGAGGGGGTGATATCACTCTAACTTGCAGTACAGCAGTAAAGAGTGATTGAAGTTTATTAGAGCACAAGTCACATGACATGTGGCAATTGGGAAATTGACAATATCTAGCCCCATGTCAGATTTCAAAATAAATATAAAAAAATCTCTTTGCTCTTTTGAGAAATGGATTTCAATGCAGAATTCTGATGGAGCAGCACTATTAACTGATGCATTTGGAAAAAAAAATTCCCATGACAGGATCCCTTTAAGTCATTTGCAGATTTATTTCAAGAATTTCAACTGCCGTGCACTGTGTTTTACTGGTGCTTCCAAGTCTGGCACACCCTGGGGGTCATTTATAAACTTCCCGCAGGGCACATTGGTTCGTAGAGTGAATGAATTTGCCCTGAAGCTGAATAAGAGTGTGCAAACAGATTTGCAAATTTATTTTTCATATTGCGAATGTCTATAGGAGCTTTTTAAATATGGCAAAAACCACAATTTTGGTGGCGGAGAAAATATCCGCAAAACTGTTTCGCAAATTGCTAGTTTAAGTTACTGTTAATGCTATGTTCACGCAAAACAACCTCGCAAAGTGCCTGTACTCATGCAAAGACCTGTCTTGTTTGCGAGTTGTTTGCGAAAATTAATTCACAATGCGTATTCGCAAAAACCGGAAAGACAGGCACAGTAGTGCAATATTGTAGCGTTCATGAAAAAGAATGGGCAAAACCATTTGCAAACAATTCTGCGCTGTGCAAACTTTATAAATCACCCCCCCCACTGACTGCACAATTTTCAAGCGTACCCAAACTGGAACCCCCAGCCTTGGGGGTGCTCAGGGTACCTGAAAAAAAGTGTGTCTAATGTTTATAATCAACTTAATTCCCAATGGGGCAACCAATACACAACTGCTACAATAAATGCATGTTGAATATTTCTACAGTAGACACTGATAGATGGCATGATATAAGTGGTACGTATGTGTCCACAGTAATCAATAGTGCAGGGATACTTATCCAATATGAAATGATACAAAGACTGTACTACACACCTGTGCATTTGTACAACATGGGAGGGAGCCATGGCAATCTATGCTTCAAAGTCAAACAACCTTTGGTCCTGCATGGTGACCATATTCCAGGTGTGTTATAATGACCACTTAATTACAAGCCAGCAAAACCATCAGCTTTTTGTTTACTTTTCTTATCTACAACAAAGGCTGTGGCAATTAAAGGGCCAGTAACATCAAAAAATGAAATTGTTATAAAGTGATAAAAATATAATGTAGTGTTGCCCTGCACTGGTAAAACTGGTGTATTTGCTTCAAAAACTCTACTATTGTTTATATAAATAAGCTGCTGTGTATCCATGGAGGCAGCTATTCAAAGGAGAAAAGGCTCAAGTTACACAGCAGATAGCAGATAAACTCTGTAGAACATAATGTTATATGTTATCCATTACTTATCCTGTGCCATATAGCGTTTTTCAATTTACACCATTGCTGCTCAGCAGCTTGTTTATATGAACTATAGTAGTGTTTCTGAAGCAAACAGACCAGTTTTAACAGTGCAGGGCAACAATTCATGATATTTTCTTTACTTTAAAACACTTAAATTTTTTGTGTTACTGTTCCTTTAAATGGAACCTCCTCGATACAGTTGTGGAAAACTGTACAACGCTGTATGTACAGTACATACCTGGGTAGAGGATGCCCTGATAAATTTACTAAAATTTGGTATACATGGACCTCCTAAGAAACCACCTCCGAGCAAGACCCCTCAGAAGCCTACTTAGGACAATAAAAACTAGTGGATTCACCACTTGGTAATGCACCCCCTACCCCTTACTACATCCCTTCAACACTGTACAATTGCTTTCTCACTTATTGTTACTGTTATTTATTTTATTTTAACATTTTGCTCTACTGTGTTATTGTTTTATTAAAATGCAAAAATAAAACCTTAAAAAAGATTTGTTATCTGACATGGCTTGGGATCTGTTACTCAAGGAATGTAATTATATATCTATGTAATAAAAGGCACAAACTTTGCCCAGGAGCAGTAACCCATAGCAACCAATAAGGTGTGACCAGTAAATGCTACCTGCTGATTGCTTTCCCTGATTTTCTGCTCCTGGGCAATTGTGCCTTTAATTACATAACCCCATTAGTACATACTAAATTTGTAAAATCTTGTGTAAGGCTGTGAAACCTATATAAATAAATGTATATATGAAAATAAAAGAATCATTGTTAATGCATTGACATGTGCAGGATAAAAAGTATTTTCTGCAGATTATTTTGCTTCATTTCATGAATTTTTATTATTGAATAGTACATTTTATATATATATGCTATAATTGCATTTCTACTATTTAAAGGAAGTTGTTATGACAAGTGTAATCCTCTTGCAGATTATAGTGCCATAGCATACTAGCTTTGATAATTATAAAATGACCATGTGATGTCTTTTGAAAAGAGATCATAAAGACTAGTGTTAATGGTCATATCATAGAACACAGATATCTGTTCTATGTGAGATAAATGGGTGGTTATAACATATTTCTGCAGGTTAGTTTTTGGCTGTGAATATTCATCTGAAGGTTACTAATTACTGAACAAACTCACCTTCAAATCTTTTATAAATATATATATATATTTTTTTTTTGTGAGCTTCTGGTAGAGAAACCCAAACAGATTTTAGCACAGAAATGGAGTCTGACCACCTTGAAAAGTTAGTGCCACTTTATTGGCTTTTATTTTCATATATTTTCATATATTAACCATACCTGAGTCAAGTATTCCTTTGCAACCCATACAATGCAGTTTAAATGCACTCTTTTATGTGCATTTTCCTCTAAGACAGTGATGTTTTACAAGCACCCTGTCACTATATATATATATATATATATACATATATACATATATATATATACATATATACATACACACAGCGAGGAGTACACAGTGAGTGAGGAAAAAATATTTCAGTATGCAAGGTTAAATTAAATTTTCTGAACCGAAGCTATCCTTGAATCGTCAACCAAATTATATTGCCTCTCTCTTCAATGATTAGAACAGTTCTCAAAGAAAATGAGCTTTAAAGCTATTAATTTCTGTAATAGGATGTCTTCCAGATTAGTGACATGTGAACCTTTTTCACAGCAGCTATATCAAAGGAAGATTTCTCTTTGTTCCGTTCTCTCTGTGCTTCAGCAGAAACTGTGACAGTGTGATAGAAAATAATGCATATATTTACCAAATGAGAAAAGTCAGAATTACTTGTTGACTGTGCACAATGGACTCCACACAATTTCCATCCCAATGATGCTACTGATTTGCAAAGGTCTGAGAGCACCAAAAATGAAGGGACTACAAATTCTCAAATATTACTATTTATCCACTGTGTGAATGTGAAATGAAAATATTAACCTAAGGTTGACATCTGTCATGACTGGCATTTGACCTGGAATCCTCATATAATGTTTTTTTTTACTGAATGTGTTAGCAAATATTTGCTTAGGACTAGGATGTCCAGTCATCATCCCTACATCATCTGTGAAGATTTTCAAAGATTTTCTAAAGTGTGAGGGTTAGTTGAGTATATGATAACATTGTCTGCAAAAAGACCAATTTTGACCTTACTATTTAGCAGCAATATGAGGTAGATATTAGCAGATTTAGTGAGGTCTTTACCCATCTCAGATAAGGCTTTAATATAGGACAGCAGATTCTACTACTACTACATTACTTCTTTTAACTGGGAAACTAAAGTACAGTATTTTGAAAAATGTTGGATCAACTGTTTCTAAAGTAACATAGTACCATAGTAAGTTAGGTTGAAAAAAGACACACATTCATCAAGTTCAACCTTCGTCTATATATAACCTGCCTAACCGCTAGTTGATGTAGAGGAAGGCAAAAAAAAACTCAGTTTGAAGTTTCCCCAATTTACCTCAGAGGGGAGGAAATATTCCTTCCAGCTTTCAAGATGTCAGTTGGTCCAGTCCTTGGATCAACTTGTACTAAAACCAATAGTATACCATGTACTCCCACATAGGGTAATTGAGTCCTGGTGTATTTTCTAGTTTGCATGTATTTAATGGCTTTAAAGACGTTTTTGTGGTAATAGTGCTTCCTAGTATTTTAATTTGGCTGGTGTTTTAAATAGATTTGCTGTCCTGATACAGTATATCTTAGTTTCTTTTGTTTTTGGTATTTTACCATGTTCTGCTAGTTTCTAACATTTTCTATAAATGGTGAAAAATATATTGGTTATTTCTTTTGAGTTGTATTCTTTTTTGTCTAATGATCTAATATAAATGTTATTTTCATCTGCTGTTGTTGAATCTTCAGTTAATTGTATGTAGCTTTGATCCTGAGGAATGTTTCATTTATAATTTTCATTTCCAACACGTTAGCAACTTGACATTTATTAGCTTGTTTGAATTAGGTAAGTTAAGTTCTTAGAGAAACTATAATTTTCCAATTCTTTCTTTTTTAATGGCATCATTTTTATACGGTTGTGGATTTACTATGTACCTTGGTTTGTCTAATTATTCAGTTAGTTAAATCTGTTCTGTTCATGTTAGGATTTTACTATTGCATATATTCTGCACTTATAGTACCCAGGTACTCTGTATTTATCTGTTTTTAACATGCATGTTGAACTTAGTATAATAAAACACAAGAGCAACATAAATAGCTAGAAAAGAGCTTTCACTATGAAAAGGGATGGATTTAAAAATGATATGGCCTATATAAAATATCCAAAAGATTATTCATCATTAGCATTGCCACATTGTTTAAAAAAATATGTCCACAAAGTTCACTTTCAGCCCTTAGTGAGCACCTGTTTTT
>CM044446.1:67912097-67926714 GCA_024363595.1 Xenopus borealis | reverse complement strand
AGGGACCCACTCACAATATACAGTACACATAGAATAGAAATGTCACAATATAAGGCTTATCAGTAATTAATACAGATAATTACTACATGTCAGCACAGAAACCAGTGCAATTAGCATCAGAGTTTAATAATCAGCCCTGTAGCTTCAGCTTATTTTACAGACCAACCTCATTTTCTGCTTGATAATTAGTGACAACCCCGAAGCTGAGCTTCTCAACTGCTGCTCAGAGCCCACTGAGCATGTGAGTGTCGCAGACACTTTCCAAGATGGTTACCCCCTGTGACAAGTTTGAAGTCCTGGATCATTGCTGATATTGAGAAGCTGAAACGTTAGGCTGGTGCAATAAGTTCAGTACATAAAACATTGCATTTTTAGCCCTATTCATTTTTAGGGTTTAGCTCTCCTTTAAAGGGGTTGTTCAGCTTTAAAATAACTTTTAGCATTGGTAACTTTTGTATTCTGAAATAATTTGCACTTTCTTTTATTATTTGTGATTTTTGAGTTATTTAGCTTTTCATTCGGTAGCTATACAGTTTCCAATTTCAGCAATCTGGTTACTAGTGTCCAAATTACCCTAGCAGCCATGCATTGATTTGAATAAGAGTAGGAATAGGAGAGGGCCTGAATAGAAAGATGAGTAATAAAAAGTATCAGTAACAATACATTTGTAGCCTTACAGAGTATTTGTATTTTAGATGGGGTAAGTAACCTTCATTGGAAAGCTGGACAGAGTCAAAAGAAGATGGTAAATAGTTCAAAAACTATAAAAAATAAAAAATGAAGGCCAGCTAATTCTCTGCATGTGCTCCTCTTCTGAGATGGCATCTATCTTCTATAGAAGGCAGGGAGGAGCACTTGATTTCTCCTCCCTGACTTCTATAGAAGATAGATGCAATTTCAGAAGAGGAGCGCATGCAGAGAATTGATAAGTAATTTCTTATTAAAAACTTTTCATTTATTTTTGTTAAATTTTTTTTAAAAAATATGATGTTACTGTTCCTTTAATGTGTCAAACACTGTTGGAGGTTATACAAAAGTATATAGTATAAATGCACACAGACACAGTATATATTCCTTATTTTTTTATTTCAATTTAGGTATGTTTAGCTCTATTTAATTAAGACAAAAAGTTGATATTACTTTTGGAAGATACCTGACACAATAATGTAGAAAGAAATATTTACATTTTTGCAAGTAATAAAAATCCAGAATAATACATATATGAGAGAAATTTCTCTTAAAGGAACAGTAACACCAAAAAATGTAAGTGTTTTAAAGAAAAGACAATATAAGGTTCTGGTTCCCTGTACTTACTTTTTACTTACAAAAACAACAACGATAGTTTATTTAAACAAGATTATATGTAGCCATGGAGGCAGCAATTCAAGCACAGGACACATAGTAGATAACAGATTTCTGAAGAATCCCATTGTATGTTGCAGCACTTATCTGTTATCTGCAGTGTATCCTGTGCTTTTTCTCCATGGTACCAGGTAAGGAGGCATACTGATATTTAAAAATTCTATTCTAAATTAATAGGTTTGGTTTAGGGGGCATTACAGTTTTGCCTGAAACAACAAAAAGAACAGCTGTCATACACACAAGCCCAGCATGGTTTTATTTTGTATAAATTTTGAGTATTGGCAAAGATTTTCCTTCTTCCCCTTTTTCTTCCCTGCAACAGTAGCATTTACATAAGACCAAGAAGTTCAAACACAATGAGAACATTTTACATAATGTTAATTAGGATAGTAAAAATCTAATTTCTTTATTCAATAGTCTTTGATTGCTTTATGACTATATAATTTGATAATCACATTTCATTCCAGGACATACAGTATGTCTAAATTAGTACAAGATGAGCAAATAGCATGTTTGTTCTAATTTAAGGCTTCAGAAACCAGTTGGTAAGAGTACAGGTCATATGTCAATCATCTATTGAATACAACCCCTCTTTGAATTCCACATACATGCAAATTATAGTATTACACCTTACATGGCATACATTTGGATCATCATTTAATGTCAGTTCCTGTGATACAATGGGTAATGTAACTTTATCAAATGCATTGGCAATTATAGTCCTAAGGGTGGTAAAACTCACAAACTTGGTTGACCTTTAATAAGCCAGCAGTGGGATAACCTTACTATAGCTGGGAAGGGTGGCAGCTACTACATGGAGCTGGCCGCTGCTCCTGTATAAACTATAACAAACAAGTGAAAGTTGTGCTCTCCAATTATTTAAAATGTCATTTTATAGTTTATACAGGAGTAGTTGCCAGCTCCATATTGTAGCTCCCACCCTTCCCAGCTATCGTCATATTTATATATATATATATATCCAACGTGGAGTCGGCACTCACGACACAAAGAGCAAGTATGCCTGGGTGCAGTGTCCATAAGAAAGAAATTCTATCCAAGGAAAAAGGTCCGCACTCTCAGGTCTTATGTAAAAAGTAAAATGTGTTTATTATAACAGACTAACGTTTCGGCCTCCTCCGAGGCCTTTCTCAAAGTACTAGATGGTACAAGGTAAATGCTTTAAATACTTCAAGTGGCGGGAAAAGTTAGTCAGCTGACGTAATAATGACATCATTAAAATGCATCAAATCAGTTACATCTCTCATAAATAAGCACATATTTTTGTGAATGACTATCACACAAACAAAAAATAAAAAATAAAAAATAATATACACACACAAGAAAGGAGTTAATATAACTACAGTACAACACCCTCCTAATAACTACTTAAAATCAGGTTAAAAACAAATACTATGTAACAGGTGTAGTTATTACATTGTAGATTATCCGTTGATAGAAACTATCATTGCATAAATATACACTGTTACTAGACTAACATATGAGTCGAGTTGGAAGGTCTGATCCGGGGCTGTTATCCATTGTTAGTGAGCTAAAGGAATTGTAGTATTATAAAAGCTATACGGAAGTGGGCTTTATAAGTTACTCTAACCCTGCAGGGCTCATACTAAGTAATAAGTTTTATAGTGTTAACTTTTCATACAGTTGTTAGTATATTTGACCCTATAGGGAGTCTTCCGGAGGTCACTATTCTCACCATGCGTGTGTACCTACCGCTTGAATCATTGGGTGTTTAACCATTAAAACCTTTTAGAAAACAATCCTATGTTACCGCTACCTCCCAATATCAAAATGATTTGATGTGTGCTAAACAATTAAATTCATATCCCCTGTTACAAATAAATCAACCGAATCACATGTGTATGATTCTAATACTTAATAGTGAGGGTATTATATTAGTGCACCCTTGTCAATCTTCACAAGTAATTATTGTTTCCCGGTATCCATAACCCAATCGGCACCACACCTACTTCCCAAATGAGTTTAAAGTGTAAATGAATTTCAAAAATAAAAGACCGAAAATATTTATACTCTAAAAAATGTGGAAAAAGTATATAATAAAGAGTGGGTGAAATAAAAAGGTATTAGAGCTGTCCCATGGTAAAAACGATAATATATGTGTCCAAGCAGGTAATTTATTTCACAGTCCATTGTACTCCGGATAGTGGCATTCATCAAAGACGCTAATTTGCCCGTAAATCTTATTCAGCGATGTTACACCTGCATAGTATAAGTTACCAGTCATCTGTATGATAGGCAAAAAATCGGCCGTGCAGGCTCTCCCGTCTTACCATCACCGCAGCCGCCATCCCACATCGCGGTAACCCGCCACGACGCTCACCACTCTGGCTGGAGTTTTCTCACACACTATGGCGGTGCACAGGGCGAAAACGTATATATATATATATATATATATATATATATATATAGATATAGAAAAACAGAGGATCAGCACACACCAATGCAAAAAAACGTGATTTATTTCACAAAAATGTTCAAAAGGTGCATAGTGATCCGACGTTTCGGTCCCTCCTGGGGGCCTTTCTCAAGGATATATATATATAATTTTAAAACACAATATATTAGGGGAGTAGGGTGTTTTCATTTAGGGTAGTTTATGTAAATTTGGATTACACATTTTTATTTGGAGTACCTTGATTCCTTCCACCTCAAAATATGACTATGCAAGTTTGCATGAACAAAAGAGTGAGTGAGTGATGATTTTTCAATTAGATGATACAAAAAATGGGGTACATTCTGCTGCTATAAACAAGGGTTACTAAAGTTCATATTTTAACCTCCTGGACTTTTTAACAGTAAACTGGCATTAGCAATCTATTGCCAATCCTGTAGTTTCCCCTCATCGCAGCTGAGCTAATGGACGCCATCTTCAATGCTTCTGTAATCTTTGGAAAGTAATTGCTGTATCGGCGCATGCACAGTTGGAGCAGTCTTCCGCTTCGTGATAACTGCACATGCTCCAAAAGTGACTAAAATTGCCAAAGGAAAGGAAGAAGACCAGAAGATTACCGAAGAGCTGGAAGATGGCGCCCATGAGATCAGATGTGCTGATTCTGCAATGAGGAGTAATTACAGGATTTTGGGCATTTACAGGTGTTAACACCTGTGTGTGTGTGTGGGGGGGGAGCAGGGGACTAAAAACTATGGGAAGGTAACCAGATATCAGCATGGTAGATCAGAACAGCACTCAGTAGTACAAATCCATGTCCCATTGCTACTCCTTCAGTTACATTGAGTATGATAAACAATAGCCTGTTAGGGAGCAGTTCCATAGTGCAATACTGGCTCTTTCTGAAATCACGTGACCAGACAAAATGACCTGAGATGGCTGCCTAAACACCAATATTGCAACAAAAAAATACTCTTGTTGGGTTAGGAATTACATTTTTCATTAGTGAATTATTTGCAGTGTAAACAGTGTAATTTAGAAATTACAAACTGCACCAAAAAATCATGTCAGAATCCCTTTAAATACATCCAATTAGATTGTTTTGCCTCCAATAAGGATTAATTATATCTTAGCTAGGATCAAGTACAAGGCACCGTTCTATTATTATAGAAGAAAAGTATTTTACAATAAAAAAAGTAATAATTTTTATTATTCAATTAAAATGGAGTAGTCTATGTGAGATGGCCCTTCTGTAGTTCAGAGCTTTCTGAATAATGGGTTTCCAGATAATTAACACACACATATATATATATATATATTTATATATATATATATATACACATATAACAAATAAAGAAAAATAAAAACTTGAAAAAGTAATGTCAATTAACAGAAAGTTTTGATTCGAAAACTATATCACTGAAAATACAGTGAAATATTTTCACATTTGAAACTTTTAGGGGCACATTTGCTAAGAGTCGAAGTTGAAATTCAAATTAAGGAGTGTTTTGAATTGTTTTTTAAATTTGAAGGATTTTTGCCAAAATCAGCTGAATCGTTCAAATAGAAAGATGCATTTGAACGATTCAAAGGATTTTTATTTGATCGAAAACTGACCTATTTGATCCATTTCCGAAAAGAATTACATCAAATCACTAACATTTATTTTTGGATATTAACAGCTATCAGTTTTTTGGTTTCAGACATTTTACAATCTTTATAAATAGATCACATAATCTGTACTTGATGTAAACCATTTAAACATAACAAAGCTGGCAATTTTCCTGTTCAATTTGCATGGACTTTGTTTTTTTATCAACATTAACATCTTTAATTAACAAAGTATTGACAAGCTGGAACAAATAGAATGATATATGTGGCTTAAAAGACCACTTAGCTTGTTTTCTTGTCCAGTTTGTAACATTTTATTGAAAAGTCCCATTGATGGTGCAAATTACACTTTAGGGATCCTTTCATTATTGTAATTAAGTCTTAAAGTCTTAGGGGTTGTTTTTTAAGCATTGAAAATTAAGTTTGTATGTAATAAATTGTAGGTTTAATTTAATAGGCTATGATTCATGAAAGCTTTTCTCTTTACAGTCTCTCAGAACTACTACACTCTAAGTGAAAGCCCTTAATTGCTTTGTGGGCACATTTCCCACTAACAATCATTCTATTCTGAAATCGATGTAGAAAACAAGAAATGAACTTTCAAAAGTAGACCTTTTTCTAGAAAATTAAACTGGCAATGAAAGTTCTGAAAACATTCTGAATTAACACAAATATTTGCAAATATACTCTTTATAGCATTCTATTGGCTAACACTGAAATACACAACCTGCCTCTCACAATAGTTGTAAAATTATAGCTCCTAAGATTCTTTTGCAAGTGCTTATCGATTGACTGCCATGTTTTCAAAGACATCTGTGCTTTCATTAGTGGGCAAATACCATTATCGTCAAGGTAGCAGTTTTGGGCAATTTGATGCCACCTCCTAAGCTACTAAAAATCATGGGCATGAAAACACCCTAAATCACTCTGTTAGCACTTCTATTGTTATTTTATTTTCTTAAAGTGGAATTAAGAAGATAAACAATATGGGGAGATGGAAAGGATTAGTACTCATGAAAGAGAAAACCAGAAGTCAGAGCATAAGAATGTTGAATTAATTTATGCAGTAACTTTCATCAGTTGGTTTGATTTACCTGACATGAACTACTTTTCACAGCTCCTAATGCATATGCTCATGACATTGTATGAGAATGTAATTGCAACAGGCAAATTAATTAAAGGATTATGTTGCAGCAAAGCATTATCAGAGTGTGTGACGTCTAGTATTAATAATGGCAGTAGTGTACTGCTCACTTGGCTCAAGTCTGCTGTGACTATTGATGCAACCCTTTGTGGGAACCTTGTAATGCCAACAATTTCCATAGTTTGTTGGTACCAATGAAGAGAAAATTCTTAGAGCAGAATGAGTGGGCAGATGCAAGTAAGGTGTTTGAGTGCACATTCCTTAATTAATGGTATTGATATGTTTGCTGTCTATTTTAGTGTGCTGCACTTGTGCATATTGTTGTATATACGATTAGTGATAGGTGAATTTCCCGTGATTCATCTCAGATGAATAAATTTGCAAAACGCCAGTGAAAGTTTGCCCTGGTAAAAATTCACTGGCGTCTCGTTTTTGGACGCGCGTGTCCGTTTTGGACGCTGGCGCCCATTGCCAACATCTGGGTTTTTTCAACGCTGGCAATGGGCACCGGCATCTAAAAACGGATGCGCAGGTCCAAAACGAGACGGGCAGCGTCTGGGTTTTTTCAACATTTTGCGAATTTCCCAAAAAAAACGGCGAAGCGAACCAATGCAGATTCACCCATCACTATATACGATTTCTTATTGGTAATTGACACAGGACATAATACTTTATTTTTTAACCAATGTTTTAATCAAACAATGGTTACTGCATTGATTTGCAAAGTGATTATTAATAAGTCTTCTACCTCTGATTGTACTTGTCAATTATGATGTTATCATGAATTTTCTCTTTGAAATTGTTTTGTATTTTACATCTCAGTGCAATAAACACTGCCGACATTTTGATTACATTGTCTTTATGGTCTGGTTAGATTGTGTTCCTGAATAAAATGTTTGTCTTTTTACACTCATACATTCGTCCACATGAATATAAAGTGCTTCCATCATTAGTAAACACCTTTACAAAATAGCTGATCCTTTGCATGCATCCATATATTTTAAAAGATGATGTATTTCTACAATATTTGCTAAACTTATAGATGAAAATAACGGATGCTCTTTAGTGGATTTATGCTCCAACATCTCCAATATCCTTGTTGAAATTGCCTTTATAATAATGCTTTGCAATTTTGAAATTAATGTGTAAAAGGTACTATTAGAATTCATCCAAGCATGAAAGGCTAAAAGGCTTAGTGAGTGAACTGATTGAATATTTAAGTGTTTTATTGAGTACTGTACCTGAAAAGCTCCTTCACCTTCGATCCCTTCTTGTTTTACTTCCTCATAAATTTCGAAATGTGTCATAGTGTTTGGGGTGAGGAGATCATCTGTAAAGTCTGAAAAGAGCTTTGCCCTTTAATGGAATGTCCATCATGTAGATTTACAAGTCAATTTAAATGATGAGAAAAAAGTCTTTGATTGAAGTACTTCATTGTTTCTTCACTTATATTCCATACCAACTCATTATTTTTGGGATCTGCATTACTGTAAATCTTTCTTTAATGAATTAAATTAACTTTTAACTAAACTCTTTTAGTTGCATCTGCATTTCATAAAGTTCACACATAGCATGTACTAACAGGTGCTAAAATCACTCTAAAAGAGCTAGATTTCAGCCCTACATAGATGTCACAATGTCATTGTCAGGTTGGGAGACTGCATTCCTGGAGGTAAGAGGGTGTGCCGGTCTCCCAGGCCCTGTGACAAGAAATGTCTTTATCCCCCTTACATGCCCCTTAACATCTCCAAATATTTGGGTTACAGTAAATAATGTGCCAAATCTCCAGGTTTTATTCTGTGAGGCATTTATTTTAAAGATAACTTCTTTAGATATTAATTTCTCACATAGTAACTAACACATATAAAAAAGTAAGGGGTGAGAAATGCTTGTGTTTCAGATAAACACCTTATTTAGTGCTGCAATGGTTGGCATCTGCTGACAGACCTGATTATTAGCTTGTAAAAAGTGTTTCATTTTTTGCCTTTATCTTACTCCTAATAAAATGCAAAACTCTGTGTTATTAAGAAACAGTTATGAGTCAGATAGATCAATGCTCATATTTTAAAGTTGTGAGATTCATCTGACCAGCTGTATAATTTTACACTAGCTTTAGCATTAAAAATGTGATTATACTAATGTATAAATTATATAGTAACTTCCAATAGCTATACAATAGATCTACTGTATATAATTAGTATCTGCTAATGCTGGATTCTGCCAACAAAACTAATTCCAGGCTGCTTGACAGCACATATGATTAAATTCCATGTTTAGTTAAAAACATTCACATCCAAATGAAATATCAGCTGTTCTAATAATACATGAATTGTCTTTGCAATCCCCATGAAATTAATGCTTTTACAAAGAATTGCTTTGTTTACTATGTGCTGAATGTCATAATACCATAACAAGAAACTAACAATATTGTTTTTTCTTGAAAACATAGCTTTTTCTAATCTAACAATGATAATTATTTAATATCTACTTAAAAAAGAATTATTGCACTTATATTTCCTGAGAGAAACCAAAAAAGGCAATCTTAAATATTTGCTACATCTAAAATGTTTCTAGGTTAAAGCTATAGCATATTTATTTATTAAATCAATGAAGGCAAAACTACCAGACTTTGCATGGAGAATAACATGAATGAAACACATCTTTGTTAACATTATTTATATGT
This sequence comes from Xenopus borealis, assembly GCA_024363595.1. Taxonomy (NCBI): domain Eukaryota; kingdom Metazoa; phylum Chordata; class Amphibia; order Anura; family Pipidae; genus Xenopus; species Xenopus borealis. The sequence goes on along the minus strand of CM044446.1, from coordinate 67,917,486 downwards.
TGGGTAGGCACTGTAGCTCCCACATGCACATTTTTATACTAATATATAATATGAACCTTGCTCACTAAACAGTGCCAGACAATTGCATACTTTTTTGTTGTGCAATGAAAGTCTCTAAAACATATGTTGCATAAACAGCTCATATGTTAAACCCTGCTTCATGTAAATAAACCATTATCATAACAATATACTTTTTTAGTAGTATGTGCCATTGGGTAATCATAAATAGAACATTGCCATTTTAAGAAATAAGGGCTGCCCTCTGGGATTCTAGGATTCAAGATGCAGACAAACAAACCATACATCATAGGTCACATGAGCCAATTAACTGACAGAGTTCTGTCTTTTGCTTCCATACTTTACAGTTAGGGCTGCACTATTTATGTGATTATTTGTGTCAGGTGATCTCCGAGGTAGCACATAGACCATTACAAAATGTTGGTTCAAGGCAAGAGATGTAAAAGTTATCCAAAGTATAAGCCCGTACAACTAATTCAGGGAAAGAATTCCACATCTTCACAGCTCTCACTGTAAAAAATTACTTCTGAATATTTGGGCGTAACTTCTTTTATTCTAATCAAAACAGGTGACTTTGTGTCAGTTGGAAATACCTTCTGGTAAATAAAGCATTAGGGAGATTATTATATGATCCCCTTATATATTTATACATAGTTATTATTATTAACATTATTATTAACATGTATTTATATAGCACCAACATATTTCATAGCTTTGTAAAGTAAATGTGTTTATACAACTAAATCACAAGAATGAAATACATAGAACATATGGATTTACATATATCACAATCAATATCATTACAAAAGGTGAGGCAGTGCTTACAATCTAAAGGGAAGGGAATAATACACAAGGTGTGGTTAAGATCAGAATTAACAGGGTTCCCATGACATAGACTTTTGGAACTTTTTGCAACAAGAGCCAGATTTGGTGAGGTGAAAATGTGTGGGGCCGACCATTCAGCTTGACATTCTTTGAACCATTAGCTGTTAGAAGAAGGACGCGTACATGGCATTAAGGAAGTGGAGTTTGTTTTGCACCTCATTTAAACAAGGAATCACTTAGCCATAGCAGTAATATTTGGGCACATTTGTAAAATAATCTGCACATAGTGACGCACCACTCTAACATACTTTTTTAGTTTACTGAACTGGCATGTCAGTACGTCTATTGCACCTTCAGCCCTAAAGAAGTATTCGAGAACGACGCATCGCTATGTGCCAGTACGTATCTATTGCTAACACCTTCGGCACACAGGCAGCAGTATAGACCAAGTAGCAGATCATTTCACTAATGTGCCCAAATATTACAGCTGGGCCGGACTTTGGACAAGGATTGGTATTGTGGAGAAGTTTTGAAGGAATTGGATCAAGAGGGAAGTTGGTAAGGCGAGAAGAGGCCACAAGCTTTGAAACTTCCTCATCAGTGACAGGGGTAAAGGAGCACAGGAGAGACTGGGGAGTGTGGAGTGAGGGTTGTGGGAGTCTAGGGGTGTTGAGTAGTGTAACATCCCTTCTGATAGTGTCAATTTTGTTTCTGAAGTGCTCAGCAATATCTTGAGCAGAGACAGATGTGCACATAGGGGGTGGAGAAGGGGAAAGGAGAATGTTAAAGGTGGACAAAAGTTGTGCTGGTTTTTTGGAAAGGGAGTTAATGAATGAAGTAAAGTATGTTTGTTTGGCTTGGGAAAGGCTGGTGTTATAGGAGCACAGGGCAGATTTGTAACTCCAAAAGTTTGATTCTGAGCAGGATTTGCGCCAGCGACACTCAAGTGCAGGTGAGTGTCTTTGGAGTGCTTTTGTATGAGCAGTATGCCAAGGTTGAAGTGGTTTGGTTCTAGCATGTTTAGTTTATGCAGGAACAAGCTCATTCAGGGCAGCGAAGAGAGTAGACAGAGGTAGCCACATTAGGACAAGAGATGGCTGAGATATTAGTGTGAAGAGAGTCAAAGGAAGAAGCGAGATGCAACATGTCTAGAGCTTGCAAATCACAGTAGGTACGTGTTTGAGGAATAGCAGGGGGTGAGGAGGGAGTTGGTGAGAATTGAAATCTGAGCATATTGTGATCAGAGAGGGGAAACGGTGAGTTAGTACAATTGATGGTTGAACAGAGTCTGGTAAATGATATCCAGAGCATTACCATTGGAGTGAGAGGGAGAGTCTGAGTAGAAAGATTAGCCTAGGGAGGCTGTTAACAAAAGAAGACAGAAGAGTTGTTAATGGGTATATATATAAGTCACTTAATATGATGGATGGGGTGTTAGATGAAAGAAAGGAAGGAAGCCAGACAAGTTGTGCAAAAACTGTGCTGTTGGTCCTGGTGGTCGACAGCAATGAGGCATGAAACAGGAGAAAAGAGCCTAGTGAACCTAAAATGAGGAGAATGAAAGGGAAGGATTAAGCGTCTCTTCTCCAGTGTGAACATCCCCAATTTGGCCAGTCTTTCCTCCTAGCTAAGCTTCCCCATACATTTTACCTGCTCTGTACCCTCTCTAATACAATAATGCCCTGTTTAAGTGATGGAGACCAAAACTGTATGGCATATTCTAGATGGGGGTCTTGCCAGTGCTCTATAATAATTACCCCTTCCTGTTGTGAATCAATGCCCCTTTTAATACAGCTTGAGAAATTATTTGCCCTTGATGCTGTCATTGCTTGCTACAGCCAAGTTTATCATACACAAGGATGTCAAGGTCATTGTCCATAATGGATTTGCCTAGTGCACTACCATTAAGGGTATAAGTGGCTTGGTGCATGACTTTACATTTATTAACATTGAATCTCATTTGCCACTTAGCTGCCCAGATTGCCAGTTTGTCAAGATCCTGTTGCAAGGATGTCACATCCTGGATGGAGTTAATTGGGTAGGATAGTTTTGTGTCATCTACAAACAATGATACTTTACTTACAGTACCTTTCCCTAAGTCATTAAAGGGGATCTATAGCTAAAATGAAAATGTAATATGAAATGGTACATCTCTACCCCTCTGAGCAACCTGTATCTCTTCATTCTGTCTTCATGCAGTAGGTGGAATCATTTTTTGATTGACATTTAGGTCTAATACATCCTTTGGGGTGGTTGCACTGTTGAGCTAGGTGCTCGCTCTTTAAAAATAACCAGTTCTGATGGAAAACCTGTTTCGCTGTGTGCAGGGTGTTTGCCAGAGTCTTTTATTTTGTTATATATTGTTTGTGCTGGAGTTGGTTATTTGAGTTATTCTGCTAAGAAAGGGAGATACATTGGACCTACCTGTCAATCAAACTTGGACCCAGACCTCAGCATGAAGAGAGCATGAAGAGTGGCAGGTTGGAGAGTGAGATACTGAAGACTAACTTGATTATTTCTTACACAGTACAGAATTCTTAACACAATGTTATTAGAAAGTGTCTTATTTCAGTGAGATGAAGCTTATATTACATTTTCATTTTCATGATAGATCCCTTTTAACCAATAAGTTAAATAAAAGTGTACCCAATACCGAGCCCTTAGTGATCCCACTAAGAACCAAGCAGAGAATCCTGTAGCCATATGCAAACAACTTTATTAAGTCCAACAGACCTTAGTTTAGAAAGCTATAGTTTCTGGGGCACGGTATCAAATTCTATGGCAAAATCCAAATAGATCAAATCTACCCCCCCACGCCCAGCATATTACTTACCTCATCATAAAAATCAAATTTGTCCAAATTGAGTCCAAAACATAGACAATAGGTTTTGCCTGGGTAAGCTGTCACAGCACCACCGGAGCATGACTTCTTAGATGGTACGCGAGGGTTCACCAAAGTTATCTCTCCCAGGACACAAAGTTATGTACTCCTTTTTACGTCATACAGGGTGTGATACAAAGGGATATACATTTTATCTTATATTAGCAGAATATTCCTTGTACTTCTATGCCTAAAATATTTGCTTAGCATTACATTTTACAGAAGGTATTGCAACATAAGTTTCATGGTTCCAGCGGTCTCTAGAGAGCTGTTGGCTATAGATAACCACTGGTGGTAAAGTCAGTTATTGAGCAACCTACACTGGGCCCCAAGAGACATATTAACATGGTTTAAGAATTATCGAGTAAGCAATTTAGCACTATGGCCTTCTATCATTCCTAAAGCTAACCACTGTCTTACAGATGACCTTATACCCATAGTCTATCCTGTCTTAGGCCTTTGGCATTGCCGCATCAGAGCATATGGGGGACTTAGATGATAGATATAAATTCTTGATTACACTCTGACACTAGCCATTCACCTGTCAAAGGACAGACTGTTCTCATACAAATGTGGTAATATAAATATGGCATATAGAAAATATATCAACAATATATATAGATACATTTTTTAGGGTTAGTTTTCGACTCTGCCACAATGCACTCTTCTTTTCCTTTCTTTGCCTTCCGGATTGCTGATTTACAACATTTATTATAGTGTCTATATTCATGAAATGCAGCTTCTGTCCCAACAGACTTGTAATTTTTTAAATGCCTTTCTTTTCTTTCCTATTAACTTCTTTACTTCTACATTAAGCCACATAGGGTTATTCTTAGAGCTTCTACATTTATTCCTTAAGGGAATAGATTGAAAACAGTAATGACAACTATTTCTGTTCTGTGTTTTTAGCTGAAAACTAGATAGGAGCAAATTTGACCCATTTCGCTTCACCAAAAATTCACAGACGACTATTAAGGTCTATAAGCATCAAATAAATTTTGACACGAGGCAAAACATTTTTGATGTGCATTTCTTTTTTTGATGCTCAACACTTTTAAAGTCTATGGGCGTAATTTTCGCGAAAAAATTCACCCATCCCTACTGAAAACTTAATGCCCCTGTAGGGCAGCCCTCAAGGCACTAAACTTAGCTTATATGAAATTCATGATTTTTGTTGCCCCAGTGTATATTTGGTCACTATTACTTGCACATTTGCTATATGTTCTGGGTCATTTGAGATCTCTCGATCCAGAGTACCTTTTTTGTTTGGTCGGCTTATCAACAAACTGTGCCATAAAATTGTCATGCAAAAAGTTTATAAACTTGCATTAACTGATCTGGCAGTATTGTTGCTTTAGTCAATATCTGGGTAATTAAAAAAACCCATTATTATTACTTTACCCAAACTAACAGCCTTTTCTATTTGCATCAGGAGTAGGGATGTCGCGAACTGTTTGCCGGCGAACTTGTTCGCGCGAAAATCGACTGTTCGCGCTCGCCGAATGTTCGCGAACGTCGCGCGACGTTCGCCATTTTGGGTTCGCCTTAGTTGGCGCTTTTTTTTTACCTTCTCACTCCAGACCAGCAGATACATGGCAGCCAACAAGGAAGCTCTACCTCCTGGACCACACCCCCTGGACCACTCCCCTTCCATATATAAACTGA
>CM044446.1:67843694-67883299 GCA_024363595.1 Xenopus borealis | reverse complement strand
TTCTGGATTTTACTCCTTTTGAAGTAAAATCAACAAGATACAGCTTTCATTCCTTTGCTAAGAGGCCTGGTATGAGTGTTTAGTAGTAACACATCTCACAAACTTCATATAGAAAAAGGGACTACACACAGGGAGGCACATTTATCAAGTGTTGAATTTTGAATTCATATGAGTTTTTGTAAACACCCCTAAACTCCTATAAATTCGAAATTCGACCAAACAAAATGTATTCAAATCAATTTTTTTAATGTCGGACAAATTGAAACACTGTGAAAATTCTAATGGAATTTGAATTTGTTAAGCGCAAAAAACTTGTATATCAGGAAGGTTGCAAACACCTCCAAATTGATCCCTGGACCTCTCCCATTGACTTAAACAGCAATTCTGCAGGTCTTAGGTGGCAATAGTCAAATTTGAATTCTTAAAGGGCCAGAGTATAATAAATCTTTAAAATCAAATTATTTATTTTTTAAAACTCAAATATACAAACCCCCTTATTTAATTTGAGAGTTTTGACCATAAAAAAAATTATGAATTTGAATTTTCAATTCAAACCTTGATAAATCTGCCCCTAAGGATGGGTTTTAACAAAAAATGACTTCTAATAGTTCATGTTCATTATAATTGTTTGGCACTCTTCAAACAACATAATTATATATACATATTTCTAAGATGTTTGACATGATTTAACTGTGCCATCATATTTAGTATTATATGGAAAGTTGAAACAATACTTAACTACAAGCCAAACACCACTTACAGTAATTGACCAGATTCAAAATACCTCTAGACTGATGAATTGTTCAGAATATATAAAGTTTGTGTGTTTTCAGTGAAGGCAGCAAAAACATTAATCAAAGCATATTTGCATCACAAATGATTTGAGTGTTGACTGAATAAAATTGCCTCCTGTTGTGGAAAAGTTTCTCCTGACCATGAGGGTGCAATAAAGCCACATGGGTACAATCTATTGCAACCATGACATTAGACAGACCTAGTTGGACAAAAATTCGATTTTCACTTTCAAGCACTACTGTCTGGTGTTGGGAAATGGATAAATAAATGGTAACTTTTTTTAGGAGCTTGTAAAACTTGAGTCAGTGACCGAGAGGAAGTGATTTGAGATTGAAAGTAGCCAGATGCCAGAAAATGAAAGGTTGTCAATAAATTGGTAAAGACCAGAACTGGCCTATTTGTAGATGCCAGAGGATCAATATAATTTTTAATAAACTCATATAGATCCATGCGACACTGGTTATTAAGTCGATATTGATCAGCATCTTCATCCTCCACTAAGCCAGCGAGCAAGACTCTGGCTCTATATATTGTAGCCTTGATGTGGCACCTACACCTACACCTACAGGTGTAGGTGCTACATCAACTGGTAGTGGATCCTTTGTTCTGATCCATGTTCTGATGCGTATACCAGTGTTTTCAGAACACTTCACATATCCATTCATGCAACTCTCACAAGTAACACCTGTGTCTATGAGTCATATAACACATTGGTAATCCTATCACAGTAGCTACACAGAATCAACACCTCTGTAAATTCCAGATGTCACCTCTCTGAAGAGTTACCATGTGCCATTGGGATTGGATTGCTGGAAGAGTCTATATGCAAAGAATTCCCCACACCGGTCAGTTGAACTGAAGAAGCTGCTTGGATGGGCAGTGAAATGTCTTCATTAAATTTTTCAGCAAGTCCAGTTGCTTTTTGAATTACTTATATTAGATATGCATGTGGGGGCTAATATAAATGTCTAGTATTGTATTTTTCTATCACACATTGTGGAAATAATCATTTCTTATAATATTCTATACTGAAAATGCAGGCCAGTATTTGACACTTCAATGGCTCTGCCATGTAGCATTTTGGAAGTTTCCTATTTGTTGTTTTTTTCAAGGTTTTTTTACTTTGTTAAAAAGCTACAAGAATTCGTTTTTTTTTTTGTTTGAGGTAGGAAAAAATCGCTTCAGGAACAAAAATTTTGGGGGAAATTAGGGATGCAGAGAATCCAGGATTCGGTTCGGGATTCGGCCAGGATTTGGCCCAGCCGAACCGAACCCTAATTTGCATATGCAAATTAGGGACGGGGAGGGAAATGGCATGAGTTTTTGTCACAAAACAAGGAAGTAAAATATGCAAATTAGGGTTCGGATTCGGTTTGATATTCAGCATGTTTTTTTTTGCATGTTCTCAACCTTAACACTTAAATATTACAATGCTGTGCCCATCTTTCCCTTTTTTGTGAATTGGATTATCCAAGTGTTCACATGGCAACTGTTTTGTATAAGCTACTGAAAAAATTATATATGATTTTAATTGGTGCAATTCTCTAGTTCAGTGCTTTCTTAATGTTAATAGAAAGCTTAAATTGATATTTACATTTTGTATGAAGGCTAGGTATTATAATTTTTCTCCCATGTCTTAGGTATCTTTTTGATACATAGAATTACTAAACCAAAAAAGAAAAATTTGTGTATTTAAACATACATTAGACAGATAATCAGTTAATTGTACTGACTTGTAGCTTTAATATTCTAAGGACCTAAACATTTCTGGGCACATTTACTAACGGTTGAAGTGAAAATTTGGATAAAATGTTTTCATTTGTTCAAATACTGCCATTTTCTAAGGAAAACAGCCATATTCGATCGAAAATTAACCCCCCAAAAAATGTGATGGTCGAATTTAAAAGTTTTTTCACTTCAAAATTCGACCATTAGTAAATCTGCCCCTTAGATGTGAAATGCCTCTAAAGGCCTAATGTTTAATTCAGAAGAGAACTAATAGGAGAGCTTTAATTATATTATCATTGTGGTTGACAGAAATTGGAAGGATGAAGATTGTCAATGGTCAGTTGCCAGCCTGGCTACAAAAGAACAGGTACATTTAATATCAAAGTGGGGTCCCTGCCATTAATTTTTACATGCCTCATAATTATAAAAACATAAAAGTTGCAGAAATATTTCTATTTTGTTAATTAAAATGAATGTTACATGTTATATACATGTCCTCATAAATTCAGTATAAGTACTGATGCATTAAGATATCATTAATTCCTTTGAAGACAGTGTATTGTAAAAAAAAATCTTTTATTTCAGTTTTAACACATGCCTTCCAGATGTCCTTCAGGACATAACATTTAAGCCAATGATCTAACAATAGATAAAAGTAGGAAAGTTTTCAGGAAATAAAATATATATTAAAGGTTTTTAGCCAACAGCAAATTCATATAGAGAACCATTCACAGTAGGTTTAATAACTAAGCTGCACTTTTGTGTAGTGCCATAGCACTAGGTCAGCAGCATTTTCTGATATTTCAAATCCTTTTCTTAGCTTAGAAGACCTTTGGACATAAGCTCTCTCTGAGATTCAAAAGCCATTTCTATCAACCAAACCTAATAGAGCACTGATTGCCTTTTATTTTGTAACTTTCGTGTTGGCAAGTTGGATACATATTTTGAGCCTTAGCTTGGGTTAGACTAAAATCTGTTCTTAGCAAGTTTTATCTTCATTTTTATAAGGAAGAAATCTTTTGTGAATTCTAAGCTTTCAAGCATAATATGCTAGTTGATTAATATAAGAAAAGACAATTTCTAGACAGCTCCCACTAGCAAAAACTTATCTCCCAGTTTCACATACACCATAACATGCTTAATTTAGTAACATTCTAGAAATTCATAAGAAATTATGTATGCCTCTGATGTGTGTAATGGCAACTGTGCAATGCTATCAAAGAATTGTGATGATAGCAGGAATCTGAGAGCTACTGTTAGGTTCAATGACTTTTCTTGAGATGGGGGAGTTGCAGAATTGTAACTGATACAGCTAATTGGCCATAATGTAGCCTATTGCTCCCTGCTATGTTCTTGTATTAGGTTAATATATTTTAATAGATATGAAGAATAACAAACCTTGCCCTGATACTGGTTAAAATTTACCATTATGACCTAGCTGTTGGGAAGTTTATGGAACAATGACAATGAAGACATTAGTAAGAGCTGAGAAACATGTATTCGACAACAAGGTGACAACGAGTCACAATGAGGTGAAAGAAGACAGGGACAGGAGAATATGATTTGGTGTTTCAAATGTCCACACAATAGAACACACTAAGGAATACATAGTGGAAATGATTGTCTAGTCTGGTTCTCTAGTTCTGTGATGAACTTGAAATTTTGATGTTATCCAACAATAAATAGAATGGTATAGTAGGAGGAAATGATGCAAAGGAGAGTGTTCAAAGTCGAACATGATTGATCATAGATTAATACCTGATACATGAGGAGGCTGCAATTCAGTTCTATCCCTGTCTGCTTGTTGCCTACTCAAAAAGGAGTGATTCATGATAAGGATATAATGCATTGACATTAAGGGGGTTATTTACTAATACTAAAAATGTTCTCATTATTTTATTAAAACAATTCAACCAAACTCCCATCCATGGTTTAACCTTATTAATCAATAAAATAACTTGGAAAATTTGATGCAGGAAAAGACTCGATAAAATTGTGAAAAAATTCAAATCATTATAATTTTTTGAATTTGCCACCCAAAAACCTCAAATTATTTAGATTTTTGAAAACCTCAAATTAATCGACGTTTATTACGAAATCCATCCCCATGCAAAAGTGGTGTTTGACTACTCAAAGCAGTCAAGGACATGTCTGTCAAAGGGTCAAACCTTGACACAAGTGGCTATGGCCAGGTATATAACCTTCTATGTGCATGAGACAAGATATTTATCTGCAAAATTCCTGCAGTGGCCTGGGGGAATTTTTTTCTAAGCATTTTTTCATATAGGCACCAGTGGGCCCCCAACCTAAAGCTGCAACCTTAGACTGCTTATATAGAAATAAATCCCTAAAATTATCCCCTGATTAACAATACATGACCTGAACTAGGCCATGCAGGAGTTTTGAACATGTTTAAAATAGTTGAAAGAGAAAACCACATCCTGGCATTTATACAGCATAAACTATGCTAACATAAATGCCTGTTTTAAATAAAAGGTTGATTCCAGCATGTATAGTAAAAGTTATTTGAAAAAGCTAGACATCTTTGGTGTGTATCACAGTTTCATTCAATCAGATGATTATCTGACTGTTGACATGTTATTTGTGTAACTAAATAAAAAAAAAAAAACAGATCATTTACATTTTGGTAATTCCTTAGTTCGAATTAATTTGTTCATTTTGATTCAAGCTTAAACTAATACTACAAAGTTTGTATGAAGCATAGATATTGCAATATTCTCATCACTCAAAAAGTGATGCAGCCCTATTTTGCGTTATGTAAGCTGGCCTTAATGCAAACAGTTATAGGAAACGTTTTAGCACCAGACAGGCATCTGACATTACCTTTGACACAAATCCTATCATTAGGATACACATAGCACTATTGCATCTTTTAAATTGAAGCCTTTTGTTACAGTTTTTAGAGTGGGTTATGGTTTTGCCTGGAATGTAATTTTCTCTAATACAGACTGCTTGTTTTTTTTTTTTAACTTCTTTTAACATTAACAATATTTGGCTCTTACTTATTATAGGAAAACTATACCCCCAAAATGAATACTTGAGCAACAGATAGTGTATATCAAATTAAGTGGCATATTAAAGAATCTTACCAAACTGGAATATATATTTAAGTAAATATTACCCTTTTACATCTCTTGCCTTGAACTACCATTTCATGATGGTCTGTGTGCTGCCTCAGAGATCACCTGACCAGAAATATTTCAACTCTAACTGTAAAGGGAAGAAGTGTGTAAGCACAAGACACAACTCTGTCTGTTAATTGGCTCATGTGACCTAACTTATAGTTTGTTTGGTATGTTTGTGTGCACCGTTGAATCATACAATCCCAGGAGGCTGTCCTTATTTTTTAAAATGGCAATTTTCTATTTAGGATGACCCAATGGCACATGCTACTAAAAAGAATATTATTATGAAAATTGTTTATTTACATGAAGCAAGGTTTTATATATGGGACCTACATTGTCCGGGGGTATAGTTTTCCTTTAGGGCAGATTTATCAATCTAATTTGATTTTCCAAAAATTTCAAAAACACTCCTTAAAGGGGAATTCAACCCCTAATGCGCTACCCCACACCCGTCGGCCCCTCCCTCCATCCCCCGGACTAAATCTCCCCCGGGGCAAATGCCCCTAAGTCACTACTTATCCATCCATGCAGGTCCCCTCCAGCCAGGTTCCTGGGCGCGATCAACTACAGCAACGTCTTCTTCCATCGGCACTTGGCGGTGCATGCACAGTAGGATACATTTGCCGGTTTGTACTAGTGCGCATGCATTGTAAGTTCACAAAATTCGCCTGCATCTTCCATTGTAATATTGGGTATGTAGGTTATTGTTATGGAGGGTGCTCTATGTACAGGTGCTCTATGTCTGGTCTTTGCAAGTTAGATAATTACATTAGCAGTAGACAACCCTCCTCCATTTCCCCTGTAAACAGCAATTCTTCAGTACCATTATTCAGGGAGGATTATGTTTGCATTGATAATATAATTATCTACATACATCACAGGAACCAAACATGGAGTAGCATTACCAGCTTGCCATTTTTAGCTCAAGAAATAACAAATAATAGCATCAGGGGACATCCAGTAAACTCATATACAATGTAATTTATTTTCATACAATACTGTACAGTAGCACAATGAAGTTATGCTGCAGAATGATTCATCTTCAAGCATCACATTGAATAACACACTTTAATCTAAAAACACAACAAAGAGCAAGTGAAAAAGTAAAGCAAAGCTTTTTTTAAGCATGTGGCTATAGAAAGGAGCCCAAAACCACACAAGCCTCTCTAAGCAATTATAATAGTATGATGTGACAATGTGATGGTTTGGGACATCGGACAGGGTGGTTAAGCAAATGAAGAATATTAATTTTGAAGGGAACGCTGCAAAAAAAGTCCATAAATAAATATCACAAATGTTAATGGCAATAAGGGGAAAATTTATCAAGGGTTGAAATGAAAATTTGAATACCGAATTTCGAGCTATTTTTCTGTACTTCAACTAGGGAATAGTCCAAATTCGATTTGAATTTGCAAAACATTCGAAAATTCAAATTTCAAATTTATCATGTACTGTCTCTTTAAAAATTCAACTTTGACAATTTGCCATCTAAAACCTGCCGAACTGCTATTTTAGCCTATGGACTAGAACATGGAACTTATTTGGAGTCAATTGATGGACTTTTGGGGAAAAACTTTGAATCAAATGCAATCAAATGCACTATTACTTCGATTCAAACTATTCAAATTCGATCAAATACGGACCTATTCAAACTAAAAAAAATTCAAATTCATTTCATTTGGTCTTTTTGAATTTGAATTGCACTTCAAAATTCAACCCTTGATGAATCTGCCAGGAACTAGAATGAAGAGTCAGTGGAGGAAATTACCTTTCCAACACTTCCACAGAGGGCCAGCTTTATTCTTGTGTTTTTGAGTAAGCTCTGCAAATATACAGAGGACTATGGAAATAATTATTCATGAAAATTCAGTTTCTAAAATGTTAATTTTGCCTATTAGTTATATAATTAAGGATCACTGTTTAGAGATATATAGCTCTCTTTCCCTATTTATATTTTAACACTTGCCTTATTTGTAGCACAAATTAATGTTCCAGAAGGAATACTGCAGTTATGTAAGAATGTTAGTTTATCTGTAACATAGAGAGAAACTGATAAACCAGAAAGAGCAATTAATCATTTTGTCTGATCATTTTTGAAAAATTGAATTTGGCTTGGTGCAATAAATCACCCAAAGATAGGCCAAACCCCTAAAAGGAGCAGCCATTAAGCAAACTGATAAGATCCAAATGGATGCTGAAACTGGAAAGCAGTTACAAGGGAAATGTAATAGTTTTCAAGTTGTAGGAGATTGTAACCCAGCATGTATTCTGAGATGAAGAAAACATCTTATCCCTGCCATTAATAAAATAAGATGAAGATGCAAAGCAAGTTTTATTTAAAAGTTTAAGGGGGGATGTAATAACATTTGCAAAGTTAATACAAATACAAAATCAAAAAATTAATTTGGCAATGTAATGTCCTTCATTAGTCTATTATTGCTTTGTGACTTTTAATTGTGCATTGCAAGTCATACTTGAAAGTGGCATTATATTTTGGTGCAAATATAATTTTTTATATATTTATATAAGTTTTATGTACACAGTGCACTACAGCTTTGCACCTTCTGCTGCATGTGTGATAAAAGCCACTTTAGTGTGTAAAGTAATTGTGTCTGACATTGGTAAAATTTAACTATTATGTAATTTTAAACACAAAGATCTCCTAATGTATGTCTACCTCATTGGTCTTTTTTTTAAATTTTCTAAATATTTACTTTTTTTTGTTATTTCTCCCAAGATGCTAGTCCACTGTTGGAGTGGTTACTAAAGTCATGCAAAAAAAATGTGTTCACACAGAAGCATACCTTTTTGCATCACAACTATTTTTACTTTTACTGCCTATTATTACATTCCTCCTTAGTTTGTTAATAAAGGCTACTTGTTACTTTGCTTCTACTTATTATTCATATTGCTATGATCAAACAATTGTACACTATGTATGTAATAATACCCACCCAATTTAAGCAAGATATGTAATTTTGAAATATAGGGAAAGAGTTTAGTAGTTTTGAAAAGGTACCATGAAAATAAGAAAATAACCTTACATGTCCAAGGTCCATTCTGTGGAGAGCTGTGAAGGAGAAACACAGTGAAAGAAAATGAGTATGTTGGAAAAAGATCAAAGAACCTTTGAATTGTGAAAGATAGATCAGTACAAGGCAAGGACAAGAACAGTGTGTAGTACTTTCAAAGAAAGTTACAATTTTTTTATGGTAGGCATAAAAAAAGATTTTTAAATGCACAAAATAAATTGCAGGCATGACTTATGGAGCTATATCAAGGCCCTTGTTTTAATACTGCTTCTTTTCCCATCAAAGGAAAAGTCAAGCTTGTAATTTTATTTACCATTATTTTGTATTATTTGCAAAAATGCTGTCATAATTGTTGACATGCACTATTGGCTACCCTATTCTGCTAAATTGATACTGGAGTGGCTATATGTTACATAATTACATAGTTAAATCAGGCTGAATAAAGACAAAGTCAAATGAAAACCCAACATCCATACACACACCCCTCCATACATGCAGAAAAATTATATATACCCAAATCTATACTAACTATAGAGCTTAGTATCACAATCGCCTTTGACATTATGTCGTTCAAGAAATCATCTAAACTAATCTTAAAGGCATTAACAGAATCAGCCATAACAGCATCTCTCGCCAGTGCATTCCACAAACTCACTATCCTCACTGTGAAGAACCACCACGTTGCTTCAAATGAAAGTCCTTTTCTTCTAGCCTCTGGTATGGTGATCCTCTTTATGGTTAATGCTATTTGTATATAATGTCCTCTGATTTACTTGTGAAGTGTAATCATGTCCTCTCACAAGCACCTGTTTTCCAGAGAAAACAACCCCAACCTTATAATTTGTCTTCCATCCCACTAACCAGTTTAGTTGCATGTCTCTGTACTCTCTCCAGCTCATTGCTATCCCTCTTAAGGACTGGAGTCCAAAACTGCATTGCATACTCCAGGTGAGGCCTTGCCAGGGACCTAGAAAGAGGCATAATTATGTTTTCATCTCTTGAGTTATTGCCCTTTTTTATGCAAGACACACCTTTATTTGCTTTAGTAGCCACAGAAAGACACTGCCCAGAATTAGACAACTTTTTATCTATAAAAACCCCTAGATCCTTCTCATTTAAGTAAACGCCCAACACACTGCTATCTAGTGTATAACTTGCATTTATCAACATTGAACCTAAAAAACACTCTGCAAAGGGGCAGCATCCTGCATGGAACCTATAGTTCTGCACAATTTATTATCATCTGCAAAAATAGAAACAGTACTTTCAGTGCCCACCTCCAGTACTCCACTAACAACACTGGTCCAATTAGAAAATTTTCCATTTACAACCACTCTCATAATCTATCTTTTAGCCATGTTCCAGGTCAACATTCCTTAATTTAACCAGTAACCTTCTGTGTGGCACTGTATCAAATGCTTTAGCAAAGCCTATGTAAATCACATCCACTCCCATTCCAGAATCGAGATCTCTGCTCACCTTCTCATAAAAAGAAATTAAGTTAGTCAGGCAAGATCTATTACACATAAAACCATGCTGGCACAAACTCAAAGTATTATGATTTGCTATGAAGTCTTGTATCTAATGCTTTATAAACCCTTCGAAAAGACTTTCCTCCAACTGATGTCAGACTAACTGGTCTATAGTTTTGAGGCTAAGAACAGGATCCCTTTTTATAGGGCACCACATTAGCAATTTACCAGTCTCTCTGCACCTTGCCAGACCTCAATGAATCCTGAAAAATTAAGTAAAGAGTTTTGGCACTCACAGAGCTAAGTTCCCTAATTACCCTGGGATGAATACACATGTACCAACTTTATAGTTGAGTTGCTTTATGTTAGTTAATGTAGGGGGGAAGGAGGGTACCCTAAACAAAAATTATGATCTTTTTCAGCCAATCACCCTTAAAAAAAAAAAAGACACCAGCTTTTTTTAAAGAAACTCCTATCTACTCTATTGGACTTCGCCTGGTCTGAGGTGGTCAAGTCAAGTCTTGTGCAAGAGGTAACATTCAGTAAAAGTCGCATCTTAGTAAATTAGCATAATTATGTCGCTTGGTCAGTGTGCAAATTCGCCTGGCGTAAGGGTACAAAGTTGCGCTAGAGTCTGTCTACTTCGGTAGCGAAGTTACAGCAGGGACCGTAAATTGGCGAAGTTCTGAAATGACGTCATGCAAGCAAATTTGCGCTAGTGACTCTGCATTATTCAAATACAAAAGTTCCTCCCTTTACTGCAGTTGCATCAACATGCACGCTTTTCTATCCTTTAAGTACACTGAAGAAGCATTTTCTTCAGCTAATGTATGTATCTATAAATAAATACTTCTGCATGGGGAATTACATTGTTTGGATGCACAGTGTATGCAATAAAACCCAATCTAAAATACCACATAGAAAACAAAAGCAATATGTGCTAATAAATCTTTTAAGGAAAGCTGCCTGAGCTGAGCACAGCCCTGAGAAACATGGATGAAACATACTGAGGATTCATAGAGACTCAATGAGCAGTGTCGAAGGAACAGGAGGCAACAGAACCCTATTGTTATTCCCAGGGAGAAGTAAATGTAGGGAGAAGTGCATAAACAGTACTTGCCACTGAAACCTGTAAGTTTACTCTAGATAGTTGTGGTCAAATACTTAAGGGCAGATTTACTAAGGGTCAAATTTAGAATTAAAGAAAATTTTAAATTTGGCCATTGAATTTTTTTTAAAGATATTTTTGATAAAAAAAAAAAATAGTTCGAATCGTTTGACCCGTAGTTACATCTTAGTTACTCTGTTTGATGTATCCCTTAGGCTATACTAACCGGACTAAGAGCACTTTGGGACCTTCTTCACGATAAAGCATGTTAATCAAAGAGAAAATGAGAGCATTGTAAGTGAGGAGTAGGAGGCCCAACAGGCAATTCTACAGCAGATTAGGACTCTGGCAGTTGCTGGGATTATACTATATATCTTTTTGTTCATGACTGTCAAAACAAACTAAGTGGAATAGGAATACACCTGGAACTATACCTGGACTAATATTTGTTCTAGCTATTTAAATAAAAAAATTTTTTTTTTATTTAATCAAGCTTAATGAACCTGCAACACCAAAAACTTCACTATTGTTTTGTGTTTGTATGAGTAACAAAAATGGTACTTGGACAATATGAAATGATTTGCCTATTGGAAACGAAAGTTATTTACATTTTCTAGTAAGCAATATGAAATAGTTTTAGCTTGTCTTACTGTTAATTTCTTTCTAAAAGTTTGTCTGTTCAACCTTGTGCCGTTTATTTAAGTTTATGGAGTGAAGAAAAATATCAGGAAAATCAGGGTAGGCTGAGTTTCACCTGAAGTATAAGTATGACTTGCCTGTTTATTACTTTCAAAACAAAGCACATTTGTACACATGAAACCTATAATCTGTACTTCTACATATTAATAGGTTCAGTGTTTATGCACTAAAGTTGCTAAAAAATCAATGCAATCTGTAGCATGAATCAATGCTATGTAATTTCCTGCACAAATAATACCCTAGTAATCACCAAATTGCTCTTGATTTGTTTTAGTAAAATATATGTTTCCTTTAAACAAAAATGGACTTTTGACAAAAATATCTACTTTTCTGAATTCCCAGCTTTTTTGCTTCACAAATAATTATTTCTATGATTTTTTTTTATGTATTAATATATCACTACTTGGGTATGCAGCAATTTAAAACAAACAAACAAACAAAATATATATGAGACAGGTTTATATTAAATTAGAAAATTAAATATGAAAGTGCTGGGAGGTTCAAGACATAGCTGGAATATGGTTCATGCTAATGAACTTTCAATCTATGAAGGTTAAGACATGTGAAGAGAAAAAGTGGGAAGGTACAGAGGTCATATATCTTTAAAATTATTGATAGGTACTGCATTTAAAGTGAAAAATAAAAAAGCATTTTGGCATATGCCCTTTCTGTTGGGGTCATGTAAAAAGGTGATTAAACAGTAGTAAGGATCAAAATCTGCTTCTACTTGGCTTCATTTAGATAATTTTGTCCAGGACCGCTAGTATACAGGTAGTTGGTTACAGGACCACAGAAAAACCCAGGCCCACTGTTGAGATAAATATAAGTTTATACCAGTATTTGGTTATAATGAGACAAGCCTGCAGATGGGGATTTGAAATGAAGTCATAGATCATTTGGCCTTTCCCCATGATGTAAAGCATTGTTGGAGTTAGGTACAATTTTTATGTTGGATGAGCTATCAATTAAGCTTATGAGATGAATCATACTAAAATATTTGCCAGCTGTGGCTTTTCCCCTTTCCTTCTATCGGTATAGTGCTCTTTTTTTAATACATTTACTTCTTGTGTAATTTTGTTAGTTTCAATTATTGACATTTGTTTTAAAAACAGAGCAGGGAACAATTCCATTTTGTAAATCTTTTTCTCCTGAACTGTAAGTAAAAGAGCACAAAGGTTAAAGTGGATGAGGTTTGCAAGCAACCTTTTGCAGTAAGAAGTTTTTTTTATATCCACAAGTGGCAAAAAATTGCTGTTTGCTCTTTCAAAAAAAGAGGAAAATATACTGTACAACCTGTTCTTATTTAAAATTGTCTGCTCTAACCTTTGCTTCATTTCTAAGAGCACAGAAACAAACAACAACAAATGTACTGTACCTCCCCAAATAGCTTAAACACAAGACATAATTATGAACTAATGGCATGAAGCACAACTATGTTGCTCACTTGCAAGCTGGTGTGTTGTTAGTATGGCAGTTATTGGCCTCCTGTGGTAACAACACTGTATTGTGCTTAAATCAGTATTTTAATATGGACTGTAAATAATGGTTAATGTGAGATGTCTGGAGTCCTCTATTATCTATGGGACTGATTTACAACACATACATAATTGCAGCTACACAGAAATAGACATAAACATTGCATGTATTGACACCATTTATTGCCTTTGAGCATACTTCATACACTTTCACATATTTGTGCCAATACACCTGTCCAGTCCGTTTTGTGCTAGTCCACCCATTTATGCTAGAGAACCATGGAGCTACTATGACCCTGAATGTGGTGTCAATTCTAGAGTTTCCCATCAATAAGCACAACAGACTTGTATCTAAACAATCACACATTTATTGCATTTCAACATATCTCCACTTACAATTTTGACCCCAACTTGAGTTTGATTTGTAAAAATGTACACATGCTTGAGTAAGTTTTGACAGATTGGGGTAATTGGACACTGTGCAACTTCCAATGTGGCCTCAATTACACTGGTATTTTGGGGAGTACAAAAACATGATGATTTGCATCTGAAATTGCTATTTGCACACTGCATTCAGAAATGCAATCACAAATGACTTATATCTACAAGATATTTCCACAGTCACAAGTTTAACGTCCATGCATCATTTTGAATTAAGAAACCTAAAAAAAAGAATTTCATATAAATTCCATCAATAGTTAGTTTTAGTTTTATACTGCATAGTGGTTCATTTATGTTATATAAAAATAGACACAGTTCTTCAAATTAGAGACACTAATTAAAGATACCTTTTGCACTGCTGTATAGTAGCTTTTGACTCTGCGGCTCTCAAATGGAGAGTACACACCCCAGACTGTGTCAATTGAGCAGAACACTTGTGATTAAAAAAATTGTCTTGTGTCATATTTTACATTGCGCTGGAAATGACATAATCCCTACTAAAGGCAACTCCCCCTAGAATTGGCTGGAATCCTGGGGAAAAACAAAGAATTTAAATTAAAAAAAAATGACAAACTGCACCTGAAATTTAACTTTACACAATGAACCTGTGCTACGCTTATGAGAGGTAATTTATTTACCACAGTTTCAGACACAATCAGAATATATTTTTTCATTATTCCAGCATTACCACATTGAGTTGCACCTGATACAATTGCAGGTGATGCAGAAACAGCTGCTGTGCTTGTGCTTAATTGTCGATTGGATGCAACTGTGCTAAAAGCAGAGATGCACCAAATTCAGGATTCAGTTTAGGATTCAGCCAGGATTCAACCTTTAGGGCTCCTACACACGGGCGTTTTTACCTGCGCTCCCCTGCATTGCGTTTTGCTGCGTTCAAACGCAGGGGAGCGCAGGTATAGACGCACTCAATTATTTTCAATGGGGCTGTACTCACACGAAGGCATGTGAGTGACGAACGCAGGAAAAATGCAGCATGCTGCGTCTGAATCTGCGTTCGGCGCTTACACGCGTCTCGTGGGTACAACCTCATTTTGTTCAATGCAGGTCAAAAACGCCCGTGTGTAGGAGCCCTTATTCACAGAATTTGAATTTGGCCAAATCCAAGTGTATGGCCAAACCAAATCTAAAGCCTTAAAACCATGTGACTTTTCCTCACACAAACAAGGAAGTGATTTTTTTTAGTTGTTCTGTTTGTCCCTTCCTGACCCAATGGTCATATGAAAATTAGGGTTTAGATGCAGCCAAATCTTGAGTCATGAAGATTTTGGGACTTGGCCAAATAGTAAAATAGTGGATTTGGTGCTTCCCTAGCTGAAAGACTTCTAATCTGGTTGTAGTCACTTTCGGTGATTGCTGTCAAAATGATGTGTGTGTCTGTAGCTTCTTTAGGCATAAGTGTGCAAGGAAGTTTAGGGGAAAAATCGTACCCCTGTTTTTCTGTCTGTGACATCACAGAATGCAGGCTGGAGAGCCATCTGATTGGCCTGGTGGCCCAATTCATCCTTGTGAGAAGAGGGTATGCCTGACTTTGGAGCCAAATATACAGGGTCTCCAACAGAGCTTAACAGGAGTTGTATACTGCAACATCTAGCCAGAACTAGTTCTTATAAAACTGTCCAAGCTGCTGCATCCATATAAGTACAGAAGGAGGCCATAATGTTCCCTGCCAAGCTGCTAGAGACTAAGGAGGTAAAAGGTGCTGCAGAGCTACCTGTAATCTCCAGAGTGACAGCGCCCTGGTGAATGAGCCAACCAAATACTGTTGGGCCCCAATTTGAGGACAGGTCTTGTGCATTTATCTGCTATGTGGGAGTGGCTGCTCAGTTCCAAAGGGAGAGGTACTTTTAGGAAAGGTAGCACTACCTAGAGTATACACGGGGAAGGGACATTCCATTTGAATTGAACTGTGCGGTTATTAACCCCTTCCAGAGGATTGGGACTAATAATAAAAAGGACTGTGTTGGAGAAACAGTCAGGTACCTAATAGTGAGTTAAGTAGGTCCCACATGTCAGTGCAGGAGTACATTGTGATTTAGATTGCCAAAGTTCTTTCACTGCAGTTTATATTTGTTTCACTTCCAAACTGTATGTTCTATTTTTCCTAGTGGAAATCCCCTGAGATGTGCTCCTGTGTTCCCTAGGTGGAGGCACTGCACTGTAAATCCCAGTTCCCAGTACTTTTCATATGCAAAAGGGGCTCAGGGCCCCTGACTGCCAAGTGTTAATTGTTAGTTAAAGAGACAAGTAGAGGCTATAAGTAGCTCATTGTGTCTTTGCCTTTATCAAAAGACACAGTCAAGGTATGCAAAACCCTTACTAATCTCCTAGCACAAGTTAGTTTTGCAAATTCCTTTGTATGATTTTATAAGGAATACATTTTGAAGTAGCCCTTTATTATAACTGAAATAAAACAAATAAATCTTATATTTGTATAAAGATATACTAGTGGCACCAACGAGTGTATTCTTTGGATACCACTATGCAGATACTGTATACTGTACAAGTGAGTACAGGTATAGCATCCCTTATCTGAAAACCCATTATCCAGAAAGCCATCTCATTTAAGGCAAATTCTTTTTTAAAATAATTTAAAATTTTCTTCTCTGTAATAATAAAACAGTACATTGTACTTGAAGGTAAGTACAGTAAGCTGCATGAATCCATCCAATTATATTGGATTTTTTTTTTTTAAGCAGACGTTGTTGAAGGTTGGATTTTAGTGGTTTTATAGGTTTTTAAAACCATGACTAAACTCACAAACCATAAAACGTCGATTGTTATTAAACGTGATATTAAAATATCCTAATGATAAAAGTGTGTACAAAAAAAAGCACTGAACTATGCAATAAAAACATGAATATAGAGTATTTTGGACAATTCCTAGTGAAAAAAAAATCCAAAAACCTCTTTTTTTCCTCTTAATGTATGCAATAAAATTTCATAATTGCAAAGCTTTTTTACGAGAAAATATTTAACTAAACTCCAGTGGAGGTATTAACACTAACCATTGCTTACCAATAGTCAGCAATATATTATTCACCCCGAATGATTTTACATTGCCCACAGCATTAAACATTCACAAAAATGCTATTTAAAATAACGATTGTGATTTTTAATTACATTATCCTTATGTGTTCAAATATAGACATTCTATGCTCCCAGAGCTCAATTTATTCCATTTAGTGTCTGCATTTAGCTTCCATTAAAGAAAGGCCAAACTTAAGCTCAAAGATGAGCTGACAATACAGTCCCTAGTATTGAAAAAAAGGCCAGAGAAAGGTAGTATTCTACTGCTAAAACAGATGGCATTGAGAATTAATACAGATAATTATGGTTTCCATGAATATGTGGAAAAACTGAAAAAAAATTTTTACTGAGAAAGGCAAGAGACACCAATTTCTATATGATATGGTGTTAATAAATTGCAATATAGACTTTGTTCTTTTTTTAAACCTCTCTTCCACCGGATTTAGCTTTATTGTTATCATGTACTCAATCACAAACAATAATTTATCCTATCAATATGTTTTAGTTGATTTAACACAGCGTCGGACTCGGGTGCCAGGGGCCCACCAGAAAACCTTAGACCGTGGGCCCATTCTCCAATGTAGATTTCTTATGCTCCTCACGCAACCCTTTTATTTTCTTAGTACTTTTTTGTTATATGATATACTCTATCTATTTGGCCCCTTTGTTTCCATAAAGAAATAGGAAACATGAATTGTTACAAATGCTTAGAAGGAGGACCAATACACTGACACCTAGGCCCACCAGGAGTTTCCTTGTATCATGGAGGGCAAGTCTGACACTGATTTTATAGTTCTCTTGCTTTTCTACTGTAGAATGGGCACACTGGCTCAAATTCACTAAAGCGCGAAGCGTCTAACGCTAGCGCTAATTCGCCAGAGTGATGTCATTTCGTAACTTCGCAAATTCACTAACACCCAATTTTCGCTAGTGACGTAGCTAGATTTGGGCAACTACGCACCCTTATGCCAGGCGAAGTTGCTCACTGACGAAGGATCGTAATTACGCAAATTCACTAAGATCAACTTTTTCGTGAACGTTACCACTTACGTTAGACTTCACTTCACCCGGCCAGGTGAAGTTCAATACAATAGATAGGAGTCCCAAAAATGGCATGTATTACCATTGTAGGGTGATAGTCTGAAAAAGATCAATTTTTTTGGGGGTGTTACCCTCCTTCCCCCATACATTTCCTAACATATGGCAACTCAAATATATAGAGGGCACATGTAGGGCAATAGGACAACTTTTATTTAATTTATTAAAGGTTTCCTGGGCTTGTGTAGTGGAATGTAGTTGCTGTAACATATACTTCCATTATACGATTAAGTTCCCGGCGTATGCAAATTAGGCATCACTAGCATAACTGCGCTTTTCCTGGCAAAGTAACACTAGCGCAACTACGCTACCGTTCGCCGACCTGAGCGTAACTTTGCACTTTAGTGAATTTGCGTAGCGCTGGCGAAAATTCGGCTGGAGAAGTGTGGCAAACGCTAGCGAACGCTGGTGAATTTTCTGATCTTAGTGAATTTGCTCCACTGAGTTTTCACTAAGCTGAAACCAGTTCACTGCAGCTTTTCAATTGCCTGCCTTTGAGCAGGATACAGAAAGACCCATATAAACCCTTGCAAAGAAAAATGGCAAACTTCTAGTTCAGTCTGCATGTAGGCAAGTCTTTTTAGGGAACCTCTAAGTCAGAAGTACAGTGATAAGTCTTTTGGAATGTACAGGGAATAAAGTAATAATAGGTTTCTTTAGCAAGAATTCTGTACTAATTTTACTTTCATAGAGACCCATTTGACCAAGAGCAGTTATTTAAACTTGAGTTGTGACCACGCCGCCATTCGCTTGACAAAGCATTTAGCGAAATGCGTGTTGGTGTTTGTCTGCTGTTTTCCTTTAGCTTAATAGCTCACTAATCATTCAATATTGACTCTTTTAGAGTTCTCCTTCTCATTAATTGAACTGGTCAGAAAGGGTGGCACGGGTTTTGGCATTGTGGAGGGTCCAGTTCAGACTCTTCCTTACAAGTCCCAATCTGGGAATCTCATGGGACCAATGATTTGTGGTTTTTCAGGATAAGATAGCTCTTTTATATATTAGGGCAAGATTAAAATTGAGACTACAGTCTTGGTAACCCTGCCTGTCTCCATCTTTGTGGTGTCCCAATAGTAGCAAAATATCAGATATGGATCTATGGGACAACTCAACCCTCTACTCTCTTCCTAATTTCCTACTACTGTTGTCTGAACTAGGACCAGCCTAACCTATTAATTTATTTCAACCCTAATGAACTGTTAATTTGATTATTCCCAGAAGATATCTCCTTATCGATTAGCACTGCACTTTATTATTGATTAACTGCAATCCATACAATCAATTGGATATTTCCATGAATTAATGTTGAACTAGCTATGCCCTTTATATGATTATTACTCACAATAATGAATTATATATAAATTAAGAACGCACTTTCAGGCACTTTTTATCTTCACTATTTATTACCTTTTAATTTTGATTAAATCATGCTAATGTATTCATATTTATTCAATCTCTGCACTAGCACTTAATTTTGATCAATTTTATTCCCACATAAGGTGGATGAGATTGTTAGGAATTTTACAAATAGTGTTATTGGGCAACCCTTTTGAAATAAAAAATAACAAAATGGTATAAAGGTGATACCTTTATTGGCTAACTAATATAATCATAGCAAGCTTTCAGAACATTTTAGTTCCTTTTTCAAGCTGATTACAATGAAGCTGTGGTGTTCTCTGGTATATATACAACATTTAGCTCATAGATCAAATGACCAACAAAAAGGAATATCAAACTGTGTGTGAGGTGTCAAAGTCATTTACGAGGGGATCTGCAAGAGATAGACAGATAAGGTAGAAGATAATGTGGGTCAACTAGATTGTAAATCAGGGCTGAATTATTGGAGTATAGAATCAAAGGAATTCCAAAGGATCTCTTAGTCCATATCCAGACATGTTGGTATTTCTGACCTGGTGCTGTCCTTTGTTAGTCCACATAATTAGACATAAATCCAAGTCCCAGGTTTAGTCCCTTCTCCAGAGAATTGAAGGTTTCCATTAATTTGTATTCCCATACTTTTCGATCATTATCTGTTTTAAAATTGTCCTTAAGAACCAAAATTCCTAAATCCTTTATGGAGTGATTAGGGCCATTGAAATGTTTTCCTATTGGTGTGTCCAGTTTTTTATTGGTTACAGTGAATCGTTGGTGTGTATTTCTCTTTCTCAGACTTTGTCCAGTCTCTCCTATATACAGTCCCCCTGTTTTGCATTTAGTACATTGTATTAAGTACACTACATTGGAAGAAGAACAGTTGTAGTGACCGTGGATGCTGTATTCCTCTAATGTGTCCGGAATTTTAATTTTGTCAGAAGTCAGGATATGTGGGCAGGTTTTACATTGTTTTTTGCCACAGGGGTATGTTCCATTTTTGGTGGCGTGCAATAAGGCACTTCTTGTTATTAGTGACTTTAGGTTGGGAGGCTGTCTGAATGCTAGGAGTGGTGGATCTGGGAAAATGCTTTTGAGCCGCTCGTCCTTTTGAAGTGTACCCTGTAGATCTCATCCCCTCGTAAATGACTTTGACACCTCACACACAGTTTGATATTCCTTTTTGTTGGTCATTTGATCTATGAGCTAAATGTTGTATATATACCAGAGAACACCACAGCTTCATTGTAATCAGCTTGAAAAAGGAACTAAAATGTTCTGAAAGCTTGCTATGATTATATTAGTTAGCCAATAAAGGTATCACCTTTATACCATTTTGTTATTTTTTATTTCAAAAGGAATGCCCAATAACATTTTTACTGGCTAACACGGTACAGCAACTTTACCTACAAATAGTGTTGTAATATCGCATTAAATGGAAATTTCAGCATAAGAATATTTTAGTTGGAGCAGGGGTTCTTTTTTTTTCTCCTTTTCCTTCTCAAGAGCAGGGTGCTAGAATTCCCAAAGCCATTGTTATGCTGCTCATTTCATGCTACTTCACACCCTACTGGAGTATTAGTCTTCTAAAAAACATATTAGTGCAGGTATGCTTATGTTTAAGGCTGAATTAACAATGTTAAGATGTTCACGCTTACAGTATATTTATACTTTGCCAACATTTAACTCCAGAAAGCAAACATGTAACGCTACAAAGTAAAAATAACAGCCGGTCAAAACCAGAAAATAAGCAAACAAAACTCAGTCCTTACAATGATAAACATGTATTCTGCTTTTTTGAGAAGACTGATTTATTTAGGCTTATCTCTGCTCTATAACTAATGAAATCCCTATGCACAGGAACAGACAAGCTAGGTCATATTCTTAATTTTAATTGAAGCAGTCTTTAATTTTAAACTGAATAGTTGGAAACAGGTGTTGTATTGCTCTGTGACAATTAAAAAAAATGCTGCCATGTCAGGATAATATTGGTAATTTAATATACGCTAACATATACTGTAATCCAATGTCACTGCTAAATGTTACAATTTATGCAAATTGTTAATTAGCTCTGTACATAAAAAGTAAAGTTAAGCTAATGAATTATGACTACAGACGTAAAAGATGCCAGATAACAGGCAAATTATAAATGATTATATCTTGAGATGCCAAGAGATTAATATCCACCCTGTAAAGGGCCAGGGAAATGTAGAATAAAATAAACTTTATACTTCTGATGAGCATGAATTAAAATTCAGTTTAATCAGCGATAT
Source organism: Xenopus borealis (assembly GCA_024363595.1). Taxonomy (NCBI): domain Eukaryota; kingdom Metazoa; phylum Chordata; class Amphibia; order Anura; family Pipidae; genus Xenopus; species Xenopus borealis. Next base: position 67,861,613 of record CM044446.1, on the reverse strand, counting down.
TAAATATGTCAGCGCTATAGAAATACATGTTAATAATAATGTAACATAGCGTGTCAGTTTCCTTCCTTTCTTTCCTTTTTCATTTTTGGATTAATAAGGTGCAACAAAACCCAGTTTTCCATTTTAGTTTAAGGTGTTCCTTTTCAGCATGTTTAAATATAAGAACTATTCACAACTTTTTGTGAAACTTCACTAATTTGGAAGTACTGTACACACAGAGGGGCAGATTTACTAAGGGTCAAATTCGAGGGTTAAAAAACCCTTGAATTTGACCACCGGAATTGTTGGGGAATGAAAATCCTTTTTACCGCTATTCGAACCGAACAATTTGAACGATTTTATCCATTTGATTGAATTTTTTTATTCGATCTAAATTAATGAAAGCCAATTTGGTAGCTTTAATCTGGCGAACTAGGCAGTCGAATAAAAATTTAAAGGGGAAGTCATTTGACTGTCGAATAGTCGAAAATTCCAATAGATTTTTATTCAAATTATTTGAATCATTCGATTTGATTGAATTTTCAAAATTTACTGGTTGAAGTGGTCTTTAAAAACATTAGAAAATTCGAATTCAAATCTTTTTGAAAATTTGATCAAATTTCCAATCCTTCATGTGAATTTGATAAATCTGCCCCAGAATGTGTCATTTAGGACTTAACATATAAGCACATTGTCTAATCAAGCTTCCATCAACCAAAGCTTTTCTATAATTCTTATATGGACAGTAGCACTTGATTATCTGTGGAAAAGTGGGGAATCTCTTATTTCTTCTTGGGCCAGTCTGTTATGGGATTTGTGCAACTAAAAGTGATAAAAAGTTATGTCAAGGTAAATACCCAGCTATGTCTTCTAAAAGTACAAAACAGCCTATAAAGATAAATGCAGGAGAGTATTTGCAAAATGTTTTGGCTTTTTCTAGTCAGAACTTAAAAGGATACCCAGCATGCCATGTCACTGCCCAATTATAGGTTCACTTTCTAGCGTTCCAGGGAGTTATACTTTTGCTTGATTCTTGGACCTTGTGCCCTTCTGCCTGCCTTTTGACCTTTTGTCTGGATTTTTACTATGGTTGTTCCTGAACCCTTGTCTGTACCTTGTCTGTTCCTTGACCCTGAGACTTTCTCCTTGGTCCTTAATACTCCTCGCTGGGAGCTGATAGGCCCCCCTGACAATAGTGTGCTATTATGGATTTGTGGAGGATGTTTTCTACTGAAACTGATTTACTACTATTTTTAAACTACCTGAATGAACAACACACAGTAAAATTCACAGCAGAGTAACACCAGCATACTAGGATGTGAAAATAAATAAGGATAATGGTCACATAACTGAATTTTTCAGTAAACCATTAGAGTGTAACAACACATTATGATCAGACAGCTTCCATACTCCCAACACAATAAAACGTATCCCAAAGGGACAATTTTTCAGCTAAGGAGAGATTATAAATATTTGGAAGCCTCTGAGAAATTAAATACCAAATTCACAGTTAGAGACTATAGGAGAGAAGCACAAAGGGGGTTATTTATCAACCTCCAAATCTATTGCAGCATTTGCTGCCACAAACTCTGAGCATATCCTCTCAGGTTTTTTAAGTTATTAATTATAACATTTTCCTGAAAAAAACCTTATTTCCATGATTCTTTTGGATTTCTTTTGAAAAAACTCAGAATTTTTTAAATGTCATTAGAGATTAAGTTTTAACATTCTCCAGAGAAAAACTACTATCCACAATTGATCGTATAACAAAATATAGGCAAAATAATACCTTCTGTAAATGAATATGGGGCACTAAGCAAACAAATTGTAAAGTTTGTCAGGAGACATTGGTCTATCCTAGGACAAGAAACCCCACTTTTGTGGTAAAGTTCATAGCTCTGGAAAAAAGGTGCTGCTCCAATTTACTATAGCCTTACATGTGTATTTGTGTATTTGTGTTTCTGGTTTGACACAAATATTAAGATTCTTATCAGTTATGCATACCCTGGATAACCATTTTACTGTTTAATTCACACTGCTTGAATCAAATATTTTCACAGACATTTTGTTTCAGAGCTGTCAGTTACTTCTTAGTGCTTGAGTGATTCTCCTTTGTCCAGGTTTACGAACATGCATGTTCTTCCAAATCTGGACATCTCTGAAAATATTTCAAAAGCTAAATATACAAGATATTTGGAGGGAGAAACAGTGATATATCTCTGTATGTATTACCCAATGCACGTATACCATATTATTCACTTTTAACTCCCATGATGAATGCTTTTTTTGTGGCTGTCACCTCACCAGCTGATTCCATATGCATATGAGGTAACTGGTGAGGGAGAAGAGGAGGCGGTTGATGTGGTATTCAAAAAAGAAAAAAGTGTCACACTGATTTATTACTAATGTGGATACTCATACATTTATATACATATATAGGTATATTGTATGTATGTCATTAATACAGTGCTCACATTAACCATGACAATTTAAAAAAAAAAAACAGATTACTTCTAGGTTAACAAAAAGTTTAATTTTGTTACATAGCTAAATAGACACATAAAAACCAAAGCAGTTAGGAAAAGACCCTGATCAAAAAAAAATAAATCAGGCCATTTTTTTCTGCATGAATTTGTGCTTCATAATTCTGACAGTGGTTCCAGAAGGATGATTAATGACTGCCTTTCGATGCTGAACTGCAATTCACAAAATCCACACAAGGCAGCCAATAGAATGCATTTATATCATAATGCTGTTATTTTTTTTCTCTGGAGAATATATGAACATACCCACTCAGTAAGGCTCAAGTATCACACGGAACAAAAGGTCACCATAGTTCTACTGCACAGTAATTCCTACTCACTCATTAACAACTACTGTATACCATTAAATTCAACCCACATGTGAAAGCACAATGCTATAGAGCTCGTCATAAAACAAAAATAACCCCCCGCTTACATTTATTTTATAGATAGATAGATATCTTGTTTTTTGCTTTTGAAAAAAATCAAGAAAAAATCATTTGGTAGACAATGAATAATATTAATCATTCTATCTCTTACCTGCATTATAAAGGCATGATATGGGTGTTTAGTCATACATTTATTTTATTATTGAATGTAACTATTATTCATTGCTTTGATCTCATCAGGAGTGATCATCGAACCCTGTGAAGTTCAGCATTCTCCTGATCTGTTTAAATGTAATATACAACTCCTTGTAACACGGTTATTGTTCTAAAAATTTTTAGATCAGCAAATTACTTTTTACTACATGCTACAAGGCACTTTAAATACCTGATGCAGTGTGCAAAGTGTACATTTTGGAAGTAAATATCTGTGTTCCTCCCACAAAAGAAGACCCAGGACAATATGAAAGATGCATGTATGCTTGTGAACACAAGTACCTAATTAATGGTGTGAACATGTGCAAGACTTTTGCCCATTCTGATGCAACCGCACTAGCACTTGAAATTACCCTTTATGTATTTAAAGTTGCATGGCTGCCAATGATAATATAATTTTCTATAGTTGGTTAACAACATGCTTTGTGTTAGGTGCTATTACAATATACTGTTTAAGCTGAAATTGACTAAAGCCCATGCTACCTGACTTCAGTACAAGGATTTTCCCTTTAGGGCAGAGCAGCTTTATTGGGCCTTATTGATCCCAGACTCCCTGGGGCACATTCAGCTGGGTCAGCAACTGAAGGCCAAAAATGAAGGAGCACCCCTTGCCAAACACTATAGTAGTGTTGCTGGAAATGGTTATAAGCCTATGGGCCAATGAAAATATGCTAATAAGAAAAACTAGATACATGGGCATCTGCCCAGCAACTAGGAAATAAGGACTTGAAGAGATTAAAAGTCTATTAAAATAGGGGCTATAAATCCTATTTGTCCCTACACTCCCAGTGCTGTTACCAGTTTAGTTGCACATCTCTGCAATCTTACCAGCTTATTAATATCCTCCTTAAGGACTGAAGTCTTCTGCAAACTCAATGTTTGACACAGCATGGAGTCACATTGCTTAGCCTCAAAAATTCCAAAATTCTTCTCAATTAAGGAAAAGTAAAACACACCATCATGTGAGTGTACAACTCATGTATATGATGTTATTTTTAACAAAGAGGGTACAGAGAAGGGCAACCAAGCTGGTAAAAGGTATGGAAAATATTAGCTATGAGGAAAGACTGGCCAAATTGGGGATGTTCACGCTGGAGAAGAGGCGCTTAAGGGGTGATTTGATAACTATGTATAAATATATTAGGGGGTCATATAATAATCTCTCTAATGTTTTATTCACCAGTAGGTCTTTCCAGCTGACACGAGGTCACCCAGGAGGTTCCTCCTAAATATTCGGAAGGGTTTTTTTACAGTGAGAGCTGTGAAGATGTGGAATTCTCTCTCTGAAACTGTTGTACAGGCTGATACATTAGATAGCCTTAAGAAGGGGTTGGATGGCTTTTTAGCAAGTGAGGGAATACAGTGTCATGGAAGATAGCTCATTATATAAGTTGATCCAGGGACTAGTCCGATTGCCTTTTTGGAGTCAGGAAGGAATTTTTTTCCCCCTCTGAGGCAAATTGGAGAGGCTAAGGATGTTTTTTTTGCCTTCCTCTGGATCAACTAGCAGTTAGGCAGTTAAAATAAAAATTTAAAAAAAAAGGTTGAACTTGATTGACTTGAGTCCTTTTTCAGCCTAACTTACAATGTAAAGTGCTTAACCTTGCACTTTTCAAAACTGAATCTCATTTGGCAGTTTACTACCCAGTTATCCAGATTGTAAAGTGGCAACATCCTGCACAGAGCTTATAGTTTCGCACAATTTAGTATTACTAGCATAAATCCCCAGGGCAGACCCTTGTAGTTCTGCATCAAATGCTTCAATCTATTTTGCAAAATTAAGTAAATAGGCTTGGCAATCACAGAGCTAAGCTCGCTTAGTTCCCTGGTATTTGGCCTGTTTTTACTTTTACATGATTTTGATTCATTTGAATGTTAGTGATGGCAAACATCTTGTTAGGTTTTTCCTCAAAAACATGCCCATAGATTCCAGAGTAGTGTAAAATATACTTACCCAATGCATTTATAAAATGTTTGCTATGTCACACCTTTTTCAATAAAACAGAATAGGACAGACTTGCCAATTACTTCAAGAGTCACCATGTTATGATTATGGTGTCATTGCCTACAATATATGCTCATCCGTGCAAATTCTAGCAATTTGGTATTATAAGTTAATAGGCCAAAAGAGCACCTTTCCTAGTAGATTCCTGAACTACCTGAAATAAAACATGCACATTTTTCTGACTTTGGCATTACCCAAGTCAATGTCTGGATAATTGGAAATCACACATACACACACAATAACAACTTGGCCTACTTGTGAAACCTCTTTCACTTGTAATAGTAGCTTCATTCTCCAAATCTGTAGTATACACCAGTTTTACTTTGAAAACAGCAAGTAAGTTGCAGGTAAAACTTAGTCCCTTTTGTAAAATGTATAAAATTAAGTAATAGAATTCTTAATGAATCAGATGCAATTTGAGCGTAGGACTGGCCAGATATGGGATGACTTTGACGTAGTTGGCCAGCTTAAATATATTGCAATATATGGACAAACAATCCCTGTTGTTTAAAGGGTAAGGCATCTTTTAGGTAGCTGTATGCACAACATTTATTGATAATGGGTTGAGTGCAGAGAACCTCTTGTATTTGTACACCAGTTATATATTTATATATATACTGTATATGTATATTTTGTGGTTACAGCCTCATTGCACCCCCGCCTAATGGTTTTAAAAATTAGTGGTGAGCACAACTTTCCCTTGTTAGTTATATTTCATATTGGAGTAGTGACCAGCTCTCTGTTGTAGCTCCCACCTCCTTCCCAACTATAGTCAGGTGATCCCACTGGTGTCTAATAAAAGGAAAACCAAGTTTGGGAGTTTTACTTTGAAAGCAGCAAGTAAGTTGCAGGTAAAACTTAGTCCCTTTTGTAAAATGTATAAAATGAAGTAATAGAATTTTTAATGAATCAGATGCAATTTGAGCATAGGACTGGCAAGATATGGGATGACTTTGACTTAGTTGGCCAGCTTAAATATATTGCAATATAGGGACAAACAATCCCAGTTTGTTTAAAGGGTACAGCCTTTTTTAGTAGCTGTATGCACAACATTTATTGATAATGGGTTGAGTGCAGAGAACCTCTTGTATTTGTACACCAGTTATATATTTACTTTGTCACCTTAGTTTCAACTGAAATCTCGACCCAAAAGGTTTCCACACCCTCCCCAGTGCATATCCCTGGTGATTTCTTAAATGCATGGCTTTCGTTCTTTACCAACATGTACAAAATTATTGGAAAGACACTAATTTAGCAAAGCAGCATACAAATATTTGCTTTTATTATACAGTACTTTAGAAAATATTTAAGAATGGTATTGAAGTACCATCCAATTTAGAATGTGCTTCTACAGTATATAAAGAGATTTATGGAGATTTGACATGGTAGACATTAACATTTATATGTTAATTTAGTATTTCTTTAGTAGTTTAAAACAGTATTTTAAAAAAACAGAAAGCAAACATTTTCAATCAAAGTGAAAGTTAGATACCAAGCAAAAATAAATATAATAAAGCTTAGAGATTTAAAAAAAAAGTTACACTAACACTTCTAATGCAACGTTCATTTATTATTTGAAAGGCAGTGAGCAAAGCACAAAAATGGGCATACTTCTCCTTTTTTTTCACTGTAGTGCTCTTGTTATGCCCTAAGACACTAATAAATATACATTATTCAATGAGGACTGATTTTTTTTCTACATGTAACCCATCACTGTTTGTAAATGTATTGCTCATTTTGCTTATATTTTGTCTCCCTGTAGTACAAGAAACAGACTGGACTAAATTGTAGGTTTATAATACAATATGAGCCCCTTCTTTACATACACCAGTTAAGTTCACCAGTTATTATAGTTCATAATGAAGTGCAATTTTGATAACTTTATGTCAGTCAGTTAGAGGAAAAGAAAAGAGGTGACAGTTTTCTTCATGGTAGAAAGTGTACCAATAACACTGAACAACAAAGAAGGTTTCAGGCATATCTGAAAAATCACTCTACTGTGCACTGATTGATGAGAACATGAATGTTTAAAATGACAGGGTTAATGGTAGTCATCACGACATTGGGCACGTTCATCTATTTTATCCCAAGGAGAGATAGCATGATTAAACACCTGCCCACATATAGATTTCATTTTATTTGGCAGAATGTAATATTTTAGCAATCAACTAGTATTACACCAATCCTTCTATTTTCTCAGTAGTGCATACTAATAAAATTGTTCTTGTGTTAACCTTATTAGCTTTGGGCAATTCAAATTTTTGTCCCCATCATTGAAATATTAACACTTCCTATCCCATATGCATTCACTTTACAAACTTACTTTTGGAAGAAAAATAACTGCCACAATTATAGAATAATTCTGCTGTTTTTAAATATTAATGCCATTTAATATTACTTTGAATGTTTTGTGTTTGTTGTACTGCAGTGGTCCTCAAACTTGGCCCTCCAGCTGTTAAGGAACTACAAGTCCCACAATGCATTTGCCTGACTGTGGCTGTCAGACTCCATCATAGCATTGTGGGACTTGTAGTTCCTTAACAGCTGGAGGGCCAAGTTTGAGGACCACTGTTGTACTGCTTCATAACAAAGTGGGTTGTAAAAACATAATAAAAAAATAATCTTTTATATAACACATAAACAACACATTTACATTTATTATATCCCTTTCACAGTATTCCCTGTCCTAGTGGAGCTTACAGTCTAAAGTTCCTATTACATTCATACACAGTACACAGTAAGGTAAATTTTATCACAAGCCAATTAATCTGCCTGTATATTTTCTGAGTGCAAAAGAAAGCCCATGCAGACAAAGAGAGAACAGGCAAAGTTGTGTACCATCTTGGATATTATTATTATTATTATTATTATTAATAACCTCCACAAAAAGAGCACATATTCACATGTGTCACCAGCATAAGAAAGCAAATACAAATGTAACCCTATTGACACCCCTTTTATCGGTGTGGTTCTCTCTGCCAGCATCTGCTGCTTCTTTTCCTGCTGACCCCTCCCTTGCTAGGCAATGGCTTACAGCACACAGACACAGACTAGCTCCCTGACAGAGAACTACTGCAGAGGGATAAGGGCAAGGATTTTGTACTACATCCCCACACAATCTGCAGCCACTATGAAACAAAAACAAAAATACCAAATTAATATCTGAGCACTAATAACCTAAATCAACCCCAAAATGTCAGTATATGTTATAAAAATAATTACCAAGCTTTAACCTATTAGCAGAAACCAAACATTTTATTTAAACAAAAAAGCATTTTTCATCAACAAAGAAATACTCATGATACATATTCAGTACATGATTCATTTATGTTCTAAAGTTATATTTAACCTAATATGTATTTGGAGAAGAAGAAATTAAATTTAGAAACAGTTTAAACAAATTTTATGAAAAGAACAATATTTTTTAATTGGATCATTACAGCACAAGTGTGTTGTCCAATATAAAAAAATGTAGATGATTATAATCTAAATTTTTTTTATCCTTTCCTGGTTCAGCATTTTAGTTCTTGCTGGTTTCACTTTAGCTTTAAACAGTACCTTTCATTCCATTGCTTACCTATAATGCATTGTAAGGATGGAGCATTTATATTTGTTTTTGCATTGAACTGACCACATGAGCTATGTTAAATAGGAAACCTACAAATACTGAGCACGTCTGAAGTTTCATGGTCTGCTTTCAGCAACAGCCACACTATGTGGTTTTCCTTTGCTTTAAAATGCGAACAAAGTGTGTGACAAAAGATGGCAAGCTATGCAAATAATGAAATATAACTGTTCACTGCTGCAATAGAATATGTGTGAGTTCAGAAATCCTCAGAGTGCTGAAGGTTACTATACTGTTTGGGATTTGATAAATGAGTATGAGCTTTGAGCCAACTGCAAAGAATCTGCAAAATCTGTGCCATGTGCAGCTTAGAGCGATAATCAAATGCATATTATTTTTGTATATCCTATATATATATATATATATATATATATATATATATATATATATATATATATATATATATATAGATTGTTTCTCACACCAGTTACTGACTGAATCTGTTTCATCTTCAACTGAAAATCCAACATATGGGTACTGGTACCATGTGGAGCACGGATACTGCTGCCAGGTGTTTTTATATTCAAGGTGAATAAACGCACCTTGCAGCAGTATCCCTTACACTGGATTTTATGGATGAATGCTCTAGATGGAAGCAAGGGTCTATGATACCAGATTTATTGTATACCAAGAGTGTAATATACCAGTTCATTTTATTGTTCACGTGGTTGCATCTTCAACTGAGGAAGGCTGCCAAAGCCTAGAAATACTGCAACCAGATACATAACAATGTAGCAGTAAACATGAGCTACAGTTTGTTTCATAAGGCAGAACTGTCAATAATTGGGTCACACCTGGACGATTCTGCTACTTTTCCGCTATATCTGTTACATTTTGTGTCGCATTTGGAGTGCAGGTATGGCACCTATTTTCTGGAAACCCATTATCCAGAAAACACTGAATTTCAGAGGGGCATCTGCCATAGGCTCAATTTTAATAAAATAATTAATTTCAAAAATATTTCCCTTGAAATTCCCCTTTAAAGGACCAGTAACATCAAAAAATGAGGTTGTTTTAAAACAATAAAAATATAATGCAGTGTTGCCCTGCACTGGTAAAACTGCAGTGTTTGCTTCAGAAGAACTACTATTGTTTATATAAATAAGCTGTTGTGTAGCCATGGGGGCAACTAGTCAAATGAGAAAAGGCTCAAGTTTCACAGCACATAGCAGATAAGCTCTGTAGAACATAATGTTATCTGTTATCCATTACTTAACCTGTGCCATGTAGCTGTTTTTCAATTTCCGCTATTGCTACTTTGCAGCTTTTTTATATGAACTATAGTAGTGATTCTGAAGCAAACAGATCAGTTTTAACAGCGCAGGGCAACACTACATGATATTTTCTTTACTTTAAAACACTTACATTTTTTTGGTGTTAATGTTCCTTTAAACTTTGAGTCTTAATTTCCTCAAGAAACATGCATATCTTATTAGTTACAGCTGTATCAAAATGCAGGTGCTGTGTATGTCGGGCTCTCTGCCAAAAAGCCTCTTATTTAATTAAGTTTCAGACACTTTGGGGCAGATTTATCATTGGTCGAATATCAAATTTAAAAAAATTTGAAATTCAACCATGTGAATAGAAGGGAAGTAAAATCCTTCGAATTCGAATATCGAATAGAATTGATCGATTTGAACAATTTTCAATCGAATTTTAACTATTCAATCAAAATTTGGCCAAACAACTTCGGCAGATTGAAACTAGGCAGTCGAATAAAATATTCAAGGGGAAGTTATTTGATAGTCGAGTATTTGAATATTTGAATAGCTTTTTATTCAAATTATTCAAATCATTCGATCGAATTTACTGAATTCACTGGTCGAATTTACCTAATTTGCATATTTGAAATTCGAATCTATTTGAAAATTTGATCAAATTTTGAATAATTCATGTGAATTTTAGTAAATCTGCCCCTTTGTATCCAGCTGAACTCACAAAATATGGAATGTCCCACACAACCTGGGACAGTTGGGAGGTATAGAATTGGCTTATATAATATTTGGGCATGATCAAGGTGTCCATAGCAGTAGGGAGGGATGGCCCAACTGTTGGAAGGTTAACTTCTATTGATTTTGGGCCATGTACTGTAGCTTTCATATTGCAGAGAAAGAGACAGGTTTGTACCTTTGGAAGAACCAATCTCACCCTCAAGCTGTTTTTTTTTTTTCTAAATGACCATATAATGTTGAATTTCTGTATGCTTTAAAATATAATCTGATCACAAAGAGTATTTTCTTTAATGTATGTTTTGCATTTCAGTACTGTAGCTATTTATGTCATAGCTGTGAGGGGTAAGTCATGTCCTATCAAAATAAAAAAAAAGTAAGAGACGAATAAGAATATAAATATTATCATTCAGTTTGTTCTTTAATAAAATGTTATATTTTATCAGACATCTGTAATCTATCGTGAAAATGTTAATGTATAATGAGCATGGCTAAATATTATAGTTATGCTGTGGCTGCAATGCCTATGATTATGGGAATTATACCCAAATAACCCCCTTCAAAAAATAGCTTCCCATGGGTTTGGTGCCCATGGGGTCTGATTCCTCAATAGTTCTTCCACTGTCTTCAGTGGAGCTTTTGGCAAGTCTCCCAAAAGAATGCTCAGTGTCCATTTCAGTTGTGATCTCATTGCCATGTCTGTGGTTACACTGCACATTATCAATTTTTTTGCAATCAACTTACTGGCCCGATTGCAGCTAAAGACTAGCATTGTTCCCCAGGGACATGACCATTTCCCCTGTCTTGGAGGTACCTACTGTATTTTGTTCTTAACTGACCCTTCTCCACAGCTAACTCCACAGAGACACAGAGGGGCAGATTTACTATTGGTCGAATTTGAGGGTGAATTAACCCTTAAATTCAACCAATTGAATTGTGGTCAAATTTAAAACCTTTAAATTCGAATTTGAAGGGTTTTACCGCAATTCGATCAATCGAACGATCAAATAAAAAAAATTTGATCGAATGATTTAAACCTTTTTGGTCGAATTTTTTTATTCCATCTAAAAAAACTTTAAAAAACCCTATGGGAGCTTCCCATAGGGTTTAATAGCAATTGGTTAAGTTTCATCTGGCGAACTAGGCAGTTGAATTTAAATGGCAAGTAATTCAACTGTCGAATATTCGAATATTCTAATAGAATTTTATTCAAATTATTCGAATCATTTGATTCAATCGAATTTTCAAAATTTGATGGTCAGAGTGGCCACCAAAAATATTCAAAAATTCTAATTTGAATCTTTCTGAAAATTCGATTGAATTTTGAATCATTCATGTGAAATTAGTAAATCTGCCCCAAAGGGTATCAATCCCCCTCCCCAGTAACAAGTGTGCTGTGCAGACCAGTGATAGACTACATTTATAGCTATGAGACAGTTTAATAGCAATTACTTTATTAAGCAAGCTTTGAGGTGACACAATAGCACATGTATTTTTGAAACATCCAATATAAAGCTAAATAAATAGTCCACCTTAAATCTGGTATATGAGCTTGGAAACTGTGCACAGTCCCTTCATTTGAGAGCATTAATGTTTGTCTTTTTAAAAGTTTCAAACTTGCAGTAAAGACTAGTGATGGGCGAATCTACCCAGTTTCGCTGAAAAATTCGCAAACTTCCAGCGAAACTTCAAAACTTCGTCAAAAATTACGTGCGACTCGTTTTTTTAGCGAATTTTCGCTGGCGTTTCGCAAATTTATTATTTATTAATATCGCAGGAGTTCGCCGCGAATTCGCTCCTGGCGAATAAATTCACCCATCACTAGTAAAGACTTAAAAGGAAAAATGTGAGTTAAAAATACATTATTTTCTATTAAAATTATATTTGCAGCATTTAGTTATATATGCTGTACATAATTTCCATGTCACATATTCATACGTATTTGATACTTTCTTTAAAAAAGGATCTCACGCTTGAGTAAAAACCTTTCTTGCATCATTATTCAAATCTGATTTCTGTGACTATAATGATGGTATTGTATGTATGTCTATTATATATGGTTGTATGCATAACATGTGAGATACCAGAACAGTCTGAAAACATGCCAAACTGTGAGCCAGCTGTACCTGATAGCAACTGTCACGTTCTGCTCCCAAAATTCAGAATAAGTGATAAGCTCCCTGGCCTCAGCTCTGCTTCTGGCTATAACAGCAAACTTTCACTTTGGGAGGAGCCCTCAGCTAATCGGATGCAGCCAGGTCTTAATAAGAGATTAACAAAGTAATTATTCTGAATAGGCAAAGGGGCACGCACGTTACCAAGCTTTTAGATGGAAGGTACAGTTCAATGCATAGACAAGCGCGTAGTCAGACAAGCTGGGTCAGTGCAGGCAGAGTTCAAGCAGGGTCAGACAGGCCGGGTTGGTACAGGCAGCGTTCAAGGATGGTCAGACAGACATGGGTCAATACCGGAAGGGTCATCAGGCAGGCAAGGGTCAATACCAGAAGGCTCATCAGGCAAGCAAGGGTCAAGAGTAGTGGAGTTCGGAGTAAACAGACAGGCAGGGGTCAAAACCAGGAATCAAAGACACGAATAACACTCCCAGGAAACTAGCAAGTAGAACCTACAACGTGCAATGAGTTTGCATCCTAGGCCCCCTTAAATATTAAAAAATGACGTCATGATGCATGCACCATGCCATAAACCGTAAGTGCGCACTGCGCGCGCCATAGGAAAAAGCTGACAAGAAGAGGAAAAGTTTTGCTGGAGTCCCTGCCGGCCCACTAGACCACCAGGGTGAGTCCTGACAGCAACATTCCTTCAGCAGAACAATTGGCCTAAGCCTAACCTGTAGATGCTAAGTGACTTATCTTATGGCCTATATCATGAAAACTCATTTGAATACTGGAAGTTTGGAATATAATTGGAAGAATCTGGTCCTTAGTTGGTCAAGCAGTTAATCACTTCATCTACAAAAGTAAAGCTGCAAATAGTCTGAACTTACTCATAGATAGTGGTGGCTGAATCTGACTCATTTCGCTTAGCTGAAAATTTGCGACACAGCAAAGAATTAGCCGATGCACGGAATTTGTTTTGACATGCAACAATTTTTTTTGATGGGCGAATTTATTTGTCAGGCATTGTTTTCTGCATTTTGCCACCTGAGATTTTTTTTCACAAAACTGCCGCAAAAATTTGCAACAAAAATAATCCGCTGTGACCAAAAAGTTGCACATGTGAAAATTGTCGCATATCAAAATAATTGTGACGCACATTGACTTTAATGCATTTGGACAAAAGAGTGTAAAATTTTTTGTGTGCATAAACTGTCCTGTGCAAAATTATTTTGATGCCCATTGGTTTTAATGCATACATTTTTCGCTGTTTCGTGAATTTTAATGGAGTATGGATAAATTCGCCCATCACTACTCATAGAACCTTTCCAGGTTTTGAAATACCATAAGATGCTAAACAGAGAAGTCTGCATTTAAACATATCTTAAGGAAAACTATGTCCCCAAAATGAAACAGATAGTTTATATCAAATTAAATGACCAGAAAAAAAACTGCAGCTATAACTGTAACAGGAAGAAGTGTGGAAGCAAAACAAAGAACTTTGTCCTTTATTTGTCTCATATGACCTAACATGTATGGTTTATTTGTGTGCACTGTGAATCGTGAAGCAGGATTTACATATGAATAGTTTTCCTTTAATTCAATGTGAACATTCATATGGTAAAACGTATTTGAACAGAATCAGAACTACAGTTCCCCTACAAATAATGTATAAATCACAAATTAATATCTTCTAATTTACATTATAACAACCAGAATGCAAACAGGAGGAAGAGTGTCTGCAGCTGCGCCAACTGCCATGTGCACATGGTCACATAATTCCCTGGGCCGGTAGGCAGGCTCACAAGGGTTTAGTCACATCATTTAAGGCTTTGTCAAATACCTGTGCTCAACAACCATCTGAATGCAATTCTGTGGGATTGTGCCAGCATAACTAACAAATAAATGACAATTTTTCCTGACACCTTGACTGCCTAAGGATAGGTGGATCTGTCAGTTATTCTAATGCTGGCCTCAGCAATATACGAGGTAAGGATTGTTTTGAACAGTACTATCTTGAATCTCTGTTAGTGATGTTGACAAGATTCCTGTCATTGACTGGAACACGTGAATGTTACTTTTAAGCAACTTTTACAGCATTTATTAAATATAAGGAGCAAATCCCAAGCTGATACACACACCAAATAGAATTACGCTGTGCCTTGTCGATGTAGCAATGCAGCAGGAGGTTTCTTTCAAAGTTAATTATAGTAAAATAATCACTTGCTGCCATTGCTAGAAGTAAGATGGGAGCTTTGAGATTTTCTGATAAGGTGCAAAAAAATACCTTACCAGATTTCAGGATAAAGGGCAAAAGTCTTGCACCTGGTAGTGTTGTATATTGCACATAGTAAATGAGCCCTTCTATAGTATATATCTAACTGGTATGTGTATATAAGCTTGACACCTTCTCCTTAGAGTTAATAAACAATGTCATAGATGTTGCTTAAGTCTGGACTTAACTATATACAACTTCAATGCATAAAAGTTCAGCAGCAGCAAAAGAAACGCCTGTGATTTTCCAGTTAATACAGCAGTGTCTGCATTAAAGGAACAGTTCAGTACAAAAATAAAAAACTGGTTAAATAGCTTGTGCAAATTACAAATGTTAGTCAAAAATTAGTTAGCCAAAAATGTAATGTATACAGGCTGCAGTGACTGGATGACTAACATAACAGTTAAAGAACACAACTTCCTGCTTTTCTGCTCTGTCAGTCAGCGACTTGAAGGAGGGCCACATGGGACATAACTATTCAGTGAGTTTGCAATTAATCCTTAGCATTCAGCTCAGATTCAAAAGCAACAGTTATGACTAGTGATGGGTGAATTTATTCGCCAGGGGCGAATTCGCGCGATTCGCCGCGGGCGAATAAATTCACGAATCGCCAGTGAAATTTTGCTTGGCGAAAATTCGCCAGAAAAACGAGTCGCGCGTCGTTTTTGACGCGATGCGTGCCGAAAACGACGCAACGTCAAAAGCGTGCCGCGACTCATTTCGCAATTTTTTTGCCAATTCGCAAATTTCTCTGGAAATTCGCGAATTTTTCGGCGAAGCGAATCTCGGGAGATTCGCCCATCACTAGTTATGACTCACATGGCCCCCCTCAAGTCAAGTTTTGGCTTTTATGTTAGACATCCAGTCACTCCAGCCTTTACACATTCTATTTTTGACTAACTATAATAATTTTTTAAAAATTTTAAATCTATTTATGCAGTTTTTATTTTTATACAGAACAAATCCTTTACACTGTCCTGTACGACTGGCTGGGGGTGGTAATCCTCTTGGATTTGACATTTAGGGTGACATTATGCTGTGTAAAACGAAATTAGCTGGAGAAACGTTGCAAAAGCTGTGTAAAATAAATGGCAAATTTATCAAGTTGTGTGTAATTCTATGTGAAAGCAAGATTTGCCGCCATTATTTTACACTGCTTCAGATCTTTGTAGGTACAGTAAGTTCTAGTGGAAGTTGCTCAAAGAAAAATCTCATAAATAAGTTGTGCCGTTTTTACACCATTTTGTGATGCCTGTTTGGCATTATTTTTTACACCCCATAAATTTGCCACTTTGTGTTCTTGACCTTGCTTCTGGGGCAATAATAAATGCTCCAATGTAATGTGTCAGTTCCTGTATGTCGGTACAAGCAATCAACCAGATGTGTTGCTCTTTGGATAAATGCAGATACAATATATTTCTGATTTCTGTGAAGTTTGCAATCTTTTTTTTTCTCTTGAAGTCTGCACAGACTACGGAGTGATCATATGTATATACTGTGGCATATTTATTAAATACCCACTGCAGTTTAGTATTTTGTTATTGGTTTCTCTTAAAAGCAAGGCTCAGTTCAGCTATTATTGTGTGAAGGAGGGAGTTACAGCGTATATCCCAATAGGTCCAGCCTCAGCAGTAGATAAATGGAAATATAGAAAAAAAAATAAGCAAATTAATTATTTTCAGACTATTGATACACTAAAGGGAACATTTAAGAAAGCATAACATTAGAGCTCACCATGGTAATATTCCACTACTCTCCATTCCTGTGGGCAGGGTCAACTGGGCTGGCAGGATACTAGGAAAAACCCTGTGGACCCAGGCTCCTGCAGGCCCAGACCATATCTCTGCATGACACCTTCATTGTTGCCTCCAACCTCCCTACCTGGCCCCAACAAAGCCACAAGGAGAAAGAGGTACACACATGGGTGGGGCTCAAGCAGGGGGCTGGAGGGGGCCTTGTGAGTGAGGAGGGGGGGCTGGGGCTGTGTGGGAGCCCTAAGGCCAATCTGATGCTGCTTGTTTATAACACAAACCCCTTTGTCACCACTACAGATGATTTTTATATGAAAAATGCCAGTAAAGACTGAGTGGAACATGTGAATAAGAAAGCAAATTATAATTATATTGGAAAGCTTGCTGAACACTACAGTAGATTGGGATGAGTTTTGCATTGTTGTAATCACACTTGGGTCCACAGTCAATGCAGTGAGAAAAAGGTTTATCATGTGAAAAGTCATGGATAAGATTTTATTTTAGATGCATTCAATTATGAAAAACTTGACAAAAACTAAATTTTGAAAAAGTTTTTTACTCGAATTAAATCTTGTCCCTGAGTTTTCGTGTGACAAACCATGAGACAACTTTTTCTCACTGAACTAGAAAGAAGAGACTGAGGTCACAGTAATCTGAAGACCTTTGCTGATCTTTGTCCTTCCACTCAACAAAGCCACACTGGCTGGTTAAAATAATACATAGAAACGCCAGTGACAAATGCTACCCAATTGTTTAACATTTCTGTGACCTAATTGTAGTGACAAAGGTACAGTAGCTTGGTGACACTGCTGCAGTACATTACGAATTCAACCTTTCAATAGGCCAATGAGTAGGGTAATTTGAAAAGGAATTAGTCCCAAATATATTTTTCTTTGGCAAAGGAAATGCAAATATTGTATATAAATTATGAGAAGCATGCATGTTTTAGATAATATTTGTGTCCTACTAAAACAAATACACAAACAAAAGCTGAAATTAAAAAAATAATCCAATTGCTGAATACAATAGAGTAATTATTTACCACTGGCCAAAACACCCATATGCAGATCTGACAAATTAATTCAACCTTTTGTAAA
>CM044446.1:67819889-67841637 GCA_024363595.1 Xenopus borealis | reverse complement strand
CGAACAGCGGATGTTCGCGCGAACAAGTTCGCCGGGGAACTGTTCGCGCCATCCCTACTCATAGCAACCAATGTCATTAGATTTCAAGCATGGTTTTGAATATGAACTACAGAGCTGCGAAAAAAGATTTAATGATATATGAACTTTAGAATTTCTTTAATGTACTTTGTCAAAATTTCAGTCTCTTGAGGGTCATTAGCTAATTCTAGCCTCTTTGTCCCTTACCATAACATTACAGCAATGTATTTTGTTGACATTTCAGCTGACATCTGTTTTAACACTTATGCTGTCATCCTGATGCTAGAAGTCAACATGGGATGGTCTTTGAAGTGGATACATGCAAAATTAGCAGCACTTCTTGTGATGCAATAACAGCACATGTGAAATAAAGTTTTTCAGTGAAGAGACCATATTCTTTTATTCTGCAAACTTCAAGCATGAGTAACACTAGAAATGCATGAATACTTTTTCACTATGAGAATGAAAAGAACTTTCACCTAAAAATATGCATACATTTCACAATGCATTCCATATTGTTTTGGGAATTCAAAAATGCGATTTATTATGCAAAAATGTTTGTTTTATTTTGTTTGACTTTTGTTATGGAACACCAAGGTTTATATCTATTTTAAACATTTGAAGCTTAAACGTCAAACTCAAAAGACTCAGATAATACTAAATAATGCAAAAACTACACATGACATTTCTTATTTGCAAATTCATTTGACTATCTGGACAGTAATTTGGTCGAGGTTCATTGTTGATGCAAGGTTATGCATTACAAAAGAAATAACTAGTTATGAACGAAACATTTTTACAGGTTTCGTCTGTTATAATTTTTGTGATTTTAGTGTTTTTTTAAACCATGACTAAACTCACATTCTCTGAAACCATGAATGTCATTGAACTGAATGTCATGAATTTATTAAAATATCTGAATATAAGAATTATGAATGAAAAAAGTGCTTGAACCATGTACTAAAAATTCGGATACTTCTAAAATCTTTAAAAAAAATTAGAAACCTCTAAAAGTGGTCCAATGAGAACAATGCAGCGCCCATTGACTTCTATTACCTTGACAACTTTTACTTGGCTAAATTTTGCCTCAGAGGTTTTTGTGGTTTTTATAGTTAATAAATATCACTATTTTGAAAACAATAGAAATGTGATTGGGCTCATTGATGGTGGTGTGTTGGGGGCCTTATTAATTTACAAAGATTTGGTGATTTTTGTAGGTAAGAAATCATGTAACTCTAGACAGAATCACTAAGTGGTTAAAAAAATGGTAAAACAGGGCATTAATTCAAGGGATGAAAACACAATCTTGCCTCTTGTGCAATAAAAGCCTATTGAAAAGTTACAAATTAAAAATCCCTTCTTGAAAACTATCAGACCAGGATCAACTTAGTGATAAGAACTATTTTCAATATACATGTATCTTCTTACTTGCTAAAAAATCCATCCACTCTTTTCTTGAAACCATCTTATATATATGGTAGTAGAACTGATTCAGGCAAAGAATTTCACAGCTTCACATCTCTCACTGTAAATTACCTTTCTCCATTATGAAATTTCCTAAGGCATTTCCATTAAGGGTATAAGTGACCTATTTTTTAGGTGCAAAGGACACTGCCTGTGAATGCAAGAAAACCTTAGAATTAACACCTACTATTAGGATGCTTGTTCGGCCTACATAAGCAACTGTTTTACATTTGTGACCTTTTATTTATTAATGAGAGTTAGTTTATTAATAAAAATTGCTAAGCATAAATTTGAACACTCTTAATTTAATGCCTAGTGATAATTCACCTTGTCAGCTTGTTTGGATGTATTGTATAATAAGTACAAAGGAAAGGATGTAGAAGTTCCAAGGCTCCTTTTGAGTTTTAAATTGCCATTTCAAAAAGCATAGTGAACATTTAAATCCAAGGGTTACAAACTCTGCACCAGACAAAGAGGAGGAAACACATGGTGAGAGTAATGATGCCTGTGAGCTAAGCTACACTGGTGCAGGGCTGCTGGGCTTTCCTTTAAAACAAATAAAATGAGTCTTAGTTTAGTTGTGGCCTATTGCCCACAATATGTCTTTATGAAAACTACCATCTGTTTTATACACTTTACACATCTGCAAAATCTTTATATCACATTGCACCTCTTCTATGACGAATATAAACTATTTCCTTTACCCTTCATTCAAGAAGATTTTATTCATTTTGCTGTACAGTATTTGCCTGTGCCTAAAATGTTTAATTATATTTCAAATCAATGTTGCATTAAATATCATGCATGTCTTATTTAAACATGTATCCAAATGCTACAGCTTGCTGGTTTTGATGATGGCATACCAGAAGTAATCAGCATCTCACAATGGAATTCAAATTAATTACTCTAGTTAGAAATCTATTGTCTTGCTATTAACCTACAAGTCATCTCCTTCACCAACATTATTGAAAATTCTTAGTTTAATATGTTTTACCATGAAACCTTTAACAGATGCTTTTATACCACTAAACTATGTGGCCCAGAAAATCCCATTCAAACTTAGATGATTATTTACTAAAGTTTGACTTTTTGAACATTTTTAAAGAAAAACAAACTCAACCCACAAATTTAGCCCATTTATAAAGAAATCAGGTTACGAAAAAAACTGAAAAAAAAATCATGCAGCAATTCAAATGAAAAAACCTTATTCTCAATTGAAGACCAGCTTCAAACACCCCAAAACTTGCAAATTTGTGGAGGTTAGAAATAAAAGAACAGCTGCCATTTTACATGAATATGACATGTTTTAGATGGAGTATTTTTGGATTCTGACTTTTAGCAGCTTCTGGGCATGATAAATCTGCCTGCCCCAACTCAGCCTGATCTGACTACTCTTTTACCTGAAGCTTTCTGGTTCTGGATTAGGATGCCGATCGTGATATTATCACTGGCCAAAATGGACGACGAAGGTCATGCTGCTCCTTCCGCTTCTACCTCTACCACTGAAGTGCTCCTCACTACAGAGCTTGTAAGATCATGAGTTGAACCAAGACTATCTGATGCAAGGCTTCCATAACCTGACTCACAGACTGGACTCTTCACAACAGTTGCCAAGTCCAGTAGCCCCTACTCCTGTGGCCGTTCAAGTGGGTTCTCCTGTTGTGATGTTTACATTAAATTTTTTCTATTCCAGGGGGCATGCAAACTATACCTCTGCTTTTCCTCTTAATCTTTCGCTACTGGTGAAGAAAAAGTGAGGTTTGTAATGAACCTGTTACAGGGTGATCCCCAAATTTGGGCCCTAAGATTACCCTCCTCTGATCCTGCATGCTTTTCCCTAGAAACCTTCTTTAATACCATGGCTATGCTTTATGATGACCCGGATCATGCATCGTCTGCTTATTCCGCAATTCATAAATAACGCCAGGGAAAACAGGACACGGAGGTGTATTGCACTTTTCGGATGTGGGAAGTAGAAACTGGGTGGAACGACATGGCTCTTCATAGCCAGTTCCGGATAGGGCTCTCAGATTCAGTCAAAGACATTTTAGTAAATTATCCTCTATCTACTAACCTGGATTATCTCATGTCCCTTGACATCCAAGTAGATAGAAGACAGAGGGAGAGTAGGGGTGAGAAGGGTACTTCCTTTCATTCTGGTGTTACCAATGTTAAGTCTTTCTTTCCGAATATGGTTAACAATGTCAAACCCCCTAATCCCTCTGTGCCTTTACCTCAGGAAGAACCCATGCAACTGGGCATATCCCGTCTAACTCCTGAGGAAAAGGCCCACAGGCAATCTTTGGGTCTATGCATTTATTGTGGGGAAAAGGGTAATTTTCTACATCAATGTCCTAAGAGGCCAGGAAACTTCTAAGCCTAAATGGAGAATGGGAGCTCCATTTGGGTTTCCTCTCCCCATTCTTCATCTAGGATATTGATTCTGGTTAAGTTAACCTGGCCTACAGGCCCTGTCAAAGTTTCTGCTTTTGTGGGTTCGGGAGCGGAGGGGAATTTTTTGTAAGCTGCCTTCAGACTATGGTTTAATATTCCTTCATCCTCCTTAAGTGCACCTTTGAGGTTTCATCTGTCCAATTTTTTGGGTTTTATATCTCTAGTAAGGGTCTGGAAATGGATCCTGGGAAAGTTAAAGCGGTACTAGGCTGGGCCCAGCCTCTCTCTTTGCGGGCGACCCAAAGGTTCTTAGGGTTTGCCAACTATTACCGCCAATTTATTAAAAACTTCTCCCTGATAGTGGCCCCTATCACTTCTTTAACAAAGAAATTTGCAGATCCAAGTATGTGGTCCCCCAATGCTATTCAAGTAATTCAAAATTCAATCATTTGTGTCTGCCCCCATTCTTCATCACCCTGACACCATTCTTCCTTTTATTGTTGAAGTGGATGCCTCAGAAGTTGGGCAGGGGCATTCCTTTCCCAAATACATCCAACAACCATAAGGTACGCCCTTGTGCTTCTTTCTCTAAAAGAATTTTGCCTGCTGAGGCTAATTATGACATCGGGAATAAAGAATTGTTGGCTGTTAAATGTGCCTTTGAGGAATGGTGACATTTGTTGGAGGGGGCTAGGCACATGATAACGGTCTTAACTGGCCATAAAAATTTATATAAATTTGTTATATATTGAGTCTACTAGACAATTGAATCCTAGACAAGCCAGATGGGCTTTGTTTTTCACCCAATTTTTCTATTACTTTTAGGCCTGGCTCTAAAAACACAAAGGCAGATGTACTCTCTAGAAGTTTTGACTCCAATCCATCTGAATCTAGTGAGTGTATTCCAATCATTGCTGTTGAATTAGTTGTGGCAGCTCTGGGATCAGACCATGCCACACTATTATCCTCTGTTCAGTCCTCTGCTCCTGTAGAAACTCCCCCTGGGAGGTTATTTGTTCCTGAAGGTTTGAGGGAATAGGTTTTAGGCAAAGCCCACAATTCCAATATGGTGGGACATCCTTACATCTCTAAAACTGTGTCCCTTTTGTCTTGCAATGTATGGTGGCCTTCCTTTAAGCAGGATGTCAAAAAAATTGTTGATTCTTGCCGTGTTTCACAGAAGTCAAGGAATTTGTCACAGAGATTGTTAAGGCCACTACCAATTCCCGACAAACCATGGTCCCATCTTTGATGGATTTTATTGTTGATCTTTCCCCTTCTCAGGGGAAGACTGTGATTTGGGTGGTGGTGGATAGGTTTATCAAAATGAGCCACTTCATTTCCCTCCCACACCTGCCTTCTGCCAAAACCTTAGCTAAATTATTAATTTCTAATATTTAAAATTGCATGGTTTTTCCAGTCAATATTGTTTCTGATAGAGGGGTACAGTTTGTTCAAAAATTTTGGCCAGCTTTCTGCTCTTTGGTTTGTATCCAATTGTCATTTTCTACGCAAATCACCCCCAAACCAATGGTCAAACTGAAAGGATTAACCAGTCCCTTGAACAATTTTTAAGGTATTATGTATCTGACAACCAGTCCTCATGGGCTGAACTATTACCTTGGGCAGAATTTGCTTACAATAATGCAACTCGTTCTTCAACTGGTGAATCTCCATTCTTCTGTCAAACAGTTTGAAAAAATTTGGTCTGGGGTCTTTCTGAAGCTACAGCCTTTCAGAAATAATCAGCAGATCGGTCTCGTAGAGAGGCACCCAAATATCAGGTAGGAGACTCTGCATGGTTGTCTACAAAAAACATTAAACTTAAGGTCCCCTCTCTCAAGTTGGGGCCCAGGTTTATTGGTCCATACCTCATCATTGAAATAATTAACCCTTCTTCTGTTCATCTCAAACTACCTGATAATTTCAAAATTTCTAATTCTCGTTTAAAACCTGCCACACAGGTACACCAGCAGTCCTTTCCTCCCCCAGTGTTAATAGAGGGTCAGCCTGAGTATGTTGTCCAAGAGCTCCTCAATTCTCGCCTAGTGCGAGGTAAGTTTCAGTATCTGGTAAAAATGGAAGGGCCCTGAGGAGAATTCTTGGGTTCCAGTTAGTGACATTAGGGCTGATCATCTCAGGAAGCAATTACATCTGCAGTTTCCTGAGAAATCTGAGGGTCTAGTGGCCCCCCTAGAGGGGGGGTAATGTAACAAAAACTCACCACGGTGGTCTAGCGGTGTGGAGGGGACACCCGCTGCGTGAGCTTTCCTCCCCAGCACTGGCCTCTTAGTGCGCGTGTCCGGTATTTATTATCGCATGCGAGCTGGCGTGATGTTGTGACCCCTGCCTGATTCTGACTATCCTGACTTCTGTACTGACTATCCAGACTTCTGTATCCTGACCCTTGCCAGGTAACCAACTTTGTTTATTCTGATTGAAGTCCTGGTTTGACCCTGCGTGCCTGACTACGTTTGTACCTGCCCCGACTTGGCCTGATCTGACTACTCTATTGCCTGAAGCCTTGTCCCCAACCTTCTGCCCAAAGACTTTGCTTTTACGTTCGTGCCCCTCTGCTTGTCCAGAACCTTTTGCTTTGCACCTCTCTTTTTAAGACCTTTCGGCATCCAATTAGCCGAGGGCTCCTCTGAGGTGAAAGGCGGCTGCTATAGGCAGAAGCCTATAGGCAAGAGCCTAGAACAGGGTACTTATCACTGGTTCTGGATTAGGGTGCCAATCATGACAGAATTACATAATTAATTTGTAGATTGACAACAGTTTTTCTGTCTGAAATTAATCTTATTAAAGGAACAGTAACACCAAAAAAATTAAAGTGTTTTAAAGCAGTGATTTTCAACCTTGTGCCTCCAGCTGTTAAGAAACTACAAGTCCCACAATGCATTTGCCTGACTGTGGCTGTCAGACTCCTTCATTGCATTGTGGGACTTGTAGTTCCTTAACAGCTAGAGGCACAAGGTTGAAAATCACTGTTTTAAAGTAAAGAAAATATCATGTAGTGTTGCCCAAAGCTGTTAAAACTGATCTGTTTGCTTCAGAAAATCTACTATAGTTCATATAAACAAGCTGCTAAGTAGCAATGGCAGAAATTGAAAAACGGCTATATGGCACAGGATGAGTAATGGATAACAGATAAAATTATGTTCTACAGAGCTTATCTGCTATCTGCTGTGTAGCTTAAGCCTTTTCTCCTTTGAATGGCTGCCCCATGGCTACACAACAGCTTATCTATGTAAACAATATTTGCGCTTCTGAAGCAAAAACTGCAGTTTTACCAGTGCAGGGCAACACTGCATTATATTTATATTACTTTAAAACAATTAAATTTTTTTATGTTTCTGGTGTATTTAGGTCCAGTTTATAGGAGATAGCCAAGGACTAAAAATAAGTGATTGAGAGCATTATAAATGTAAAGGTACATGACTTATGATCTTTATTTTATACAGTTATACAAAGGTATACATTTTTGAGTCTTCAAGTATCTTGTTTGTGATGGAAATGAGTCCAACTGTACAGACTTATTTTTGTATGGAAATTCAGATTATATCACTGGCAATATAAAGTGTTGGATTCTTTATCAGCATGACATCTTGATATGAACTATGCCTTTACAAGACCAATTAAATGCATGGATGAATGTTATTGACATTTGAAATGAAGATAAGAGAGGTTAGGTGGTGTTTTAACAGTATGATTGTATACATCATTAAAATCTATTTTTCAAAATTTTGCCTGAAATGCTTTGGTACACAAAACACTCCCCTGGGCTCTAATTATAAACAAAATATATATTTTTATTATTTTGTTTGTGTGTATCATTTAAAAGCTAAGCAAAACTACCATCTTGTATTGTCACTATAAATTAACTTGAGGTGAATTAAGATAATACATACCTTTACTACTCTTGCTTGGTTTACATAGAGGCAAAATCTGACATATTTGAATTTTCTTCAGATGCCATGCATTCTTGGGGCAAGTACCTTAGTATTCCCAATAGGTTACTGGGAAACCCAAAAAACAATGTAAATGTTTCAGACGTTCAAGCTAAACATTTTCAAAATAGTGCTACCTACTACTAAAAGAGAGGTAGTATTTATTTAAAATGTATTTATTATATCAATATTTAATAATTATTAAAGAAAACATCTATGAGTCATCTTGGTTTAGCTAAATCAATTGTAAAACAATTACATTATTACTCTAAGATGAATAAGAACTACGGGATCAGGTACAGCCTTTAGTCCCCATGCCCTTATAGTGTTCAGACCCAGGCAACAAGTATCAGAAGCAATTTGGGGCTACGATAAAGGAATCAAACAAAGTAAGGCAGAAGTTGAGGTATTGGAGGGTACAAGTCCAGAAACCATGCAAATCAGGTGCAGGTGGCATGAGTACAATAGTCAGAGAAAAGTCAGAGGCGTTGGAGAAAGACTGAATAAAAGGTAAATGTCAGCTGCAATAAAAAGTATGGATATAGTCAAGGACAAGATCTTGAACTTGACAGAGCCAATGATTCCTGATGAAGAGCAGGGAGTTTGCCTAGCTTGAATTATGTTAAGTCCAAACAGTGGATATAATGTAATAAACCTCATTGTCTCGATATCTCCAAAAACCATTTCCTTCCATAATGTAACATGGTTCTCGTTTCTTGTCTCATTACTGATCATTCTACTTCACTAACTTCATATATGTCATTGTTTCCTATTTCTAAAACTCAATATCCTTCTGCGCAGTTCTTATCTTCTATGACTTTCTTTCAACTTCGCATTGTATTATTTACCTTCTCATTTTATGTTCCTTTCTTTTACATCTCTTTCTAGACAGCTAGCAATTATGATCAAACAAAGTATACCCTGACCGAGCTTCCCTACCACCCAATCTTAATCATTTGTATTCCCTTGATTCCCATCTATATCCATCATTCCTAATGTCAATAAAACATTGTGCACTAGCTGCTTTAATAGCACCACAATAAATATGGAAGCACCCCACAAGCATTTACACATATTTCAATTGAGGATTTGTTTAGTCGGTGATACTGACACTAAAAAATTATTTTCAAAATATTAATATACATTAAAGGTTACCTATAGGTCATGTTGAGTTAGAGTTTTTAAAGCTAACGGACTTCTGCTGCACAAATATGGCAGCCCCCTCATAGAGAGAGATAAGGTAGGAAAGGTAATGTAAAAGCATCAGGCAAATACTATTATGGAAAATTATAAATAGGATTCAAAGACAATGTTATGAAATGTATTTAAAAAAAGGTCATTTCTGATGTCAGTATCTCTTTAAAAGCATCTACTTCCACATACTTGCTATGGCTGGTACAGCTGCATCTATTACTGCTTTGCCAGTTTGTTACTTCATATTTCATCATGCATAATACTTCTAGAATTTCACATCTTATGCCTTTTGATTTCATTTCCCAGACTGAAATTGATTAGAGGGATGGAATACTTGGATGGATGGAAATTATGAGGGTAGACTGTCAAGGTTGGGATTTTTTCCTCTGGAACATATTCCACATGCCAGTGTTATATTTTTTATGAATACATGAGTATAAGCTAACAATATAGATGATTACATGATGAAGAAATATATATGCTCAGAGGGTCTATTTGCTTTCTTCCACTGAGCATTATTCTTTCTCCACCTGAAGCTTAGACATACTATCCCACTGCCATACAGTAAAATGAAGTTACTTACCTGTTATTCTGTTTCTCTGTCAATTTAACATTTACTGACCTGTGCAAGAAAGAATATAAACATACTCACAAATACTTTAATGTATTAGCTATTGTATAAAAAGCAAAGTGGCTTGGTGGCATCTCCCGGTGTCATCTGTACCCTACTGTCAGATTGCTTGCTGATTTGTGAACAGACTCAAAGCTGTTAGATGACACGTATGCAACAATATATAAAATTCAAACCATTCTTGTTTTGTACCTGTAAAATAAATTCAGGAAAAAGTCATAGCCAATGTTGAGAAGAAGTGGTTTATACAATAAGTAGGATTTCAGTCATTTTAAGGAATCAATGAAAATGTTACTGTAAGAAGAGTAATTTTTTTCTCTAAAGGAAACTGCCTGCATACAATTGAAAATTATATTTTGCTTTCCTTTCAAGGCACACAGGCTTTACCTGCACAAAGGAAAGAAATACCAGTATGACTTATAATGTATTTAATTGCATGCTATTGTCTATGAAAGCTTCTCTTAGGAATGTGGTTCATGTTAAAGACAAATATATACAGAAAAAATGTTTTTTTTTTTCAAAATTAGGTTTATGTCTTTTTTATTAACCTTATCAGAATGGTATGTTTTAAAAGCCTTAATTTTATGTATCAATGTAGTGATTATTAAATTCTTACATTTTATATAATAAGCATCCTGTTTCAGAAATGGTTCATTACAATAAACTTATAAAAACAAAAAATACATTAATTAATAACTTCTTGTTTTGTTCAGGCTGTGCTGCAAGACTGAAAGATGATTTATGTAGTAAAAGGCAGTCCATCATTATTTCACAATCAGTGGGTCACACGGGTTTTAAAATACAATTGGAAAACACCATTAATATCAGGTTCAGTATATTTACTTCAGTGTATGCATGCAGTCTTCTACTACAGAGAGTCCTCACATACAGTATGTGCTAATTTTTTGTTTCTTTCAATATAAGCATCTCATCCTGCCACACTGCCAGCAGTGGAAAACATGCAAAGTCCATCTTTAAATGGAGTTTGGCCATCTCTTCAATTTATCCTTCAACTATCAATCAGTGACTTGAAGGTGCAGTACTCAAGCTTCATACTTGGAAAAAAATTAGAAAACAATTCTGTAAGGTTAGATGACTACCTGGGTCAGGGTTTTTTTTTTTTTAATAAAATGGGTCTCAGCATCCACTGGGTAAGTGAATGATGATCAATCTCTGTAAAATGTTATACAAATGTATTAGCACAGTATCAATGTAAAATAATAAACACAAAGTTTGACTATACTTTTTTCAAGATACAGTATCTCTGTGTTCTATGATTTCCTTTCAGTTCCAAGACTGAAGGTCACAGAATGCTTAAGCATCCACCTCCATCAGAATCAAGTGGGTTATTATCTAAAGAAAAGGTCATTGTTCATTGATCACAGATAATTTTATTCTGTGTGCAACAGAAAGTATGAAACAGTTCTACCTATATTTTGTAATATGCTGTAATGAAACATTCATTACAGTTACATAATATGTGACTTACTTTGAAAAATGTTACTGATTTTCTGTGGATGTGTGTATTCCTCTATTTTATTCTGGAAGAACACTACATAAGAAGAGATAACAATTATTTAACCTGTCAAATAATATTTTAAATTACACTATAAAGTCTAATTAAATAATATTGACATATCCAAAATTACAGTATGTGCTGAATTGTGATTATGGTGTATGAAGTACGATAAACCACAAATATTTTATGTACCACATACCAACTTTTTATAAGGAACCATGGTTGTAACCCTATTTCTACTGCATTCAGACTGCTAAGTGTGTACAGTAGGTTAAATAGTTATGACAAGGGATGAGCATTTTTGCTGTCTTTCATTGAAGAAAAAAACACCCATAGACTATAATGGATAGTAAAGAAAAAAAAGGTTCCATGTTTTAAAAATTAGAGCACAGTTTGAAAAACTGTTGCACAAAGAAACACCTTTTGACTTAAATGCATTTGGTTAAATTGTTGTTGTTTCATGATTTTCTTGGTAAAGAGAAACAGGTACGAAACATCCATCGCTAGTTCTGACCATAATTTCGGATGGCAGTGGTTTATATATATCCTGAACCAACAGTTTGATATGTATATGGATTTGATATGTATATTGAGCCACTTTGGAATAGAGATGTGGATTGTTAGTGTGTATAAAAGGATCATGATGTCTCGCTGTTGTTAAATCAAGTGTTGGTGTTTGCCACTTAGCCATCTGCAAATTTTTTCACAAAACTGCACCAAAAAACTGAAGCAAAACATTTTGCCATAACAATAAAGTCAACAAGACAAAAGCAGTGACAAAAAAGTCTCCATAAGAATAAATGTCCATTGATGCATTTAATTTAGGACACTGTTTTGTCAATATTACAATTAGTGATGGGCGAATCTCCCGAGATTCGCTTCGCCGAAAAATTCGCGAAATTTTACGTCGCGTCATTTTCGTCGCATCTCGTCATTTCCGTCGCGTCGTTTTTGGCGCGCGTCGCGTCATTTTCTACGAGTCGCGTCAAAAACGACGCGTGACTCGTTTTTTTTTGGCGAATTTTCGCTGGCGAATTTTTGCTGGCGTTTCGCGAATTTATTCGCCAGCGTCGTATCACAGGAATTTACCGCGAATTCGCCCCTGGCGAATAAATTCGCCCATCACTAGTTACAATGTATTCAGATGATAAATCATCCCAAATATTTGTGAAAGGATAAAATTTTACAAAATGTTACTGAAATGCCACCAAATGCATTGGAGTCAACATGCATGTTTTGTCACATATCAGGTAATGGAAAAGGCATTAATGCATCCTTAGTTTCAGGGTTTTAATATATAAAATATCACCTATGAACACAATTTTGATGTAAAAGTTGTTCCTCAGTAAGCTTTCAGAGAATTTGAGTAGAGAGTTTGAGTACTTTTGAAAGGCCATATATATATATATTATAACCTTAGAATAATCCACCTCAAAACAATTATTGGATAGACCTACTTCTGCTTTGCATTAGGATGTATAAATTAACCGTGGATAAACATATCGTACATAAATTTTAAAGATTATTTTATAAATATCAGATGGCAGAAAATTAATTTGTTTTCATGTTTTTGTTTTTAAAGTTCATTGCAAATATAATAGCACTTGTTAATGCCATATTTGGCTCACCATTGAGGGATAAAGTGTTACTGATTCCCAGTAGTGACAAAATTAATATAGTAAAAGGAGTTGACACAAAGGATGAATTTGCTTGTGCCACCATGGATATCCAGCTTCTAATCTCACTTTTAAATTCATTATCTGTCAGATTCACTAAATCGTCCATAAGTGACTACATAGAATCTCAACAAATTGGCCCTAAAATAAGACTCTAGTTTTGAATGATCTCCGTCTTAACCCTGCTTTACATAATATTGATTTTCCACTCTTCTAGCTGTTCACTGCTGAAAAGAAATAAATACTTTGAAATGAAATAAAGTCAATTATATACACCTTAAGAAACACAACCAATGACCAAATATATCTGCTAAATAAAGGTTACCTGCATATATTTCTTGAAAAGGTCTCTCCAAATGTTCCCTATAAGTAAAGCTGCCAATTGTCTGTCATTCTCCAGGGTATACCATTTGTAATGCATGCTCTTAGGTCTAATAAATTAAGATTGCATTAGTAGATACCCATCTATCATCTTCCCATTATTGTTTTAGAAAGTATAAGCTTGAATGATAGGATTACAGCAACAAATCTGAAAGTGGTGCTTTAAAAAATGAAATATTTCTGTTACAGCAATTTAATTGTATTAAAATAATGAGATACATATTGATGCTGAGTTATTTCAAAGTCTAAAGCACAATGAACACACTGTATTTTTAGGTAAACAGGAATTGATCTGGCTTATTGTTAAGCCACAACTAGTATTTACATTCAACATTTACACTCAATTTCTATAGCCAAACGCACATATTAATAAATATTTTACAATAGCATATATTTGTCTTAAAGCCAGAGAATTGAATTGTCTCATGGTTTCGGCATTATCTTAATCATAATGCAATTATTTGAAGTTCAATGAATAGGGCTTGTGCTGTTGTTTTAATCACAATTTAAAAAAAAAAATATATATATATATTTCTTAAACTAAACAACATGCACACCAAAACTGAAGCTGCTCCATCTTGGTCTTTGTGAGGTACACTGTAGATACTTACATTACCATTGTGCAGATAAACCACAGTATGCCACAGTATGTAAGTTTATGAAACTTGCAAGGAACACACATGGAGTAAGTTTGGTATCCTTGTTTGCCTGTATTATGAGCAAAAACCATAGATTTTTTTCATAATTAGAATAATAGACAAAAAATATGTTAAACATAAGCCATATTCACTGAACTAATTTTGAACATACAGTAGGGTATACTGTCCCTAAACAAGAATCTATTTCGCCCATACTTTACCATACATATTTTTAACCAGCCCTAACTTGTACAAATGTTAAGAATTATGGTCAAATGTATAATGCTCTTTACCTTCATGATTATCAAAAACCAATAAATTCAAGTTTTGTTTGAAAATCCTAAAGTTGCATGATTTTGAAATGTTATACCATTTTGTTGCCACATTTCCTACAAGGACAATTTTCAATCCAATTTGTTTTATCAAATTAAGCCAGAACATGGATGGTAGTTAAGTCCATTTTTTATTAATAAAATAATGGGAAAATATTGAGGTCCTATTTAAGACTGCTTGTGCCTCTCAGCACTGAGGGGGTGTATTTAGTAACTTGCAATTTTTTCAACAAAAATTTGTGGTTTTCCTATACTGTATTTCTAAAAATCTCTAAAATGTATTAGAAAATTTTAAAAAACCACAAAAACTCTTAGGCAAAACTTTGCCAAGTAAAGGTGAGGTTGAGGTGCTATAGAAGTCAGTGGGAGCTGTGCTGATCCTATTGAGCTGCTTTAAATCAATTTAGATTTTTAGAGGTTTTATGATGTTTTCTCTTTGCTAGGAATTCTCTGAAAAACTCATATTTTAAAGGTTTTCAAAGTTTTCATAATTTTTACCACAGTCTAGTTCTTTTTTCGTTTGTAATTTTACATTCAGATCTTTTAATAAATTCAATGACAATTGTGGTTTAGAGTTTGTGAGTTTAAGGGGCAGATTTACTAAGGGTCAAATTGAAACCCCTCAAATTGAATTTCGAATTCAAGGGGTTTTAACACAATTCGAATTATCAAACGATCGAAAGTCAGCGATTTTAACCATTCCATCGTATTTTTATTATTAAATCCAAAAAAGCAGGAAAAATCATATGGGAGCTTCCCATAGGGATATATACCAATTCGGCAGGTTTTATCTGCCGAATTGTTACATCAAATTTCTTTTAAAGGGCCAGTAATAAAATTTTAATTTTCGAATTTGACCAATTCTAATTGATTTTTGGGCTATTAGAATTTTTAATATTTTTTATTTTAATTTGATTCGAATTTTCAGTTTTCGACCTTTAGTAAATGTGCCCCTAAATGTAGTTTCAAAAACCACAAAAGCAGAATTTAGTGCCAAAAGAATAAAAACTTCAGAGGCTTTTAGCATTTTGGTTTTATTACACAGTAATTGTCACAAAAATGAAAATTTAAAATACAGATGCAGCCACTTGGATTTGTGTGTTAATTGAACAAAGGGAATTCTGGGAATGAATTCCAAATGTGCTCCAAGAAAATCCCATTTGCATGGGTTTATCCTATTGGCTAAAGCTCACCCACTGGGTTTTCAAGCAAAAGCCAGGATAATAGCTGATCAGATTTCCCAACTGCAGACCGGTTTCGCCTTTCTTGAGGCTCTTCAGTGCAGTGCAGGTTGTCTGATCAGCTTAAGAAGAGCTTGGGTGAGCTTTAGCCAATAGGATAAACCCATGCAAATGGGATTTTCTTGGAGCACATTTGGAATTCATTCCCAGAATTCCCTTTGTTTATCTAAGTCTGTATGAGGCAGTCTCCTCAACCCTTGTCACTTGTTTGGAAAACCACATGGTGGCTCTACTTAAGCTGATCAGACAACCTGCACTGCACTGAAGAGCCTCAAGAAAGGCGAAACCGGTCTGCAGTTGGGAAATCTGATCAGCTATTATCCTGGCTTTTGCTTGAAAACCCAGTGGGTGAGCTTTAGCCAATAGGATAAACCCATGCAAATGGGATTTTCTTGGAGCACATTTGGAATTCATTCCCAGAATTCCCTCTGTTTATCTAAGTCTGTATGAGGCAGTCTCCTCAACCCTTGTCACTTGTGTTAATTGAAGAAACTGTGTTATCTAAAGTCATCTATTTAATGCATTTAACCTTTTCATTAGCATACCAAAGCACCATTGTTTTCAATGGTGAACTCTTTAATTGGATGGGATGCTGTGACACAATATTCTGTGTTAAGTGGGATAAATGGGATATCAGAGTTAAGTTATTCTGTGTCAAACACACAATCCAAAGTGGCTTCATCTGTAAGCTTCATCATACTAATTTTATACATTTTTCACTACATATTCAATTGAAACTTTTTAACCTTTTATGAAATAATTAAGCTTATATGTGCACTGACCATTTCAGCATCTGTCTTTCTTCATTCTCTCTTCATGCAGGAGTTTGGATTCTGAATGACAGTTTGGCCCTAATGCAGCCTTTGGGTGGGGCTACTTTTGCCTATAAAATTATTTAAAGCTCACTGTTTTCAAAACACCAGAAATACTCTCTATCTACATGAAGGATTTGTTCCAAAGTCAGTTGTGTTGTTACATTTTGCATTAGCTCTAATACATCTAAAGATATACTGGATCTCAATTTGACTCCCAACTCCAGCATGAAGACAGAAAAGTTGTGAAGACAAACTTGATTATTTAAAAAAAAAAAAAAAATGGTACAGAATGTTTAGTTGATTAAATTTAGAAAGTTTCTTAATATGGTAGGATGATGCTTACATTAAACGGGTGGTTCACCTTCAAGTTAACTCTTAGTATATTGTAGAAGGGTCAATTCTAAGAAACTTTTCAAATGGTCTTCATTATTTATTTTTCATAGTTTTTTTTAATGATTTGCAATTTTCTTCTGTTTCTTTGCTGCTTTCAAATGTGGGTCACTGACACCATCTAAAACAAATGCTCTGTAAGGCTAAAAATGTATTGTTATTGCCACTTTTTATTACTTATCATTCTATTTAGTCCATCTCCTATTCATATTCCAGTCTCTTATTCAAATCAAGGCAGGGTTGCTAGGGTAATTTGTACCCTAGAAACCAAATTGCTGACACTGCAAACTAGAGAGCTGCTGAATAAAAAGCTAAATAACTATAATTGATAATACCACCATAAAGTGTTTGCACACCATGAGAATATCATCTATGCAGACTTTGATCCCTTCCAAGAGTTGCTGCGTTGCTCTGTGAAAATCCGAACTTAATCCAAATGGTAGATGCTTGAACTGATAATTTCCAAAAAGTGTATTCTGCTTCTTTTAGTGAAAAACCCATTGGTGGCATCTAGGATTGTAAATAATTTGGCATTTGCCATTTCCCCCAGGATTTCATTCTGAGTGGGTATATGAAAATGCTCTCTCCTTGTGTTTTAATTTAACTCTTTGGGATCCAAGCACAATCTCAGGGATCTGTCTTGTTTTTCTACAGTGACTAAGGAATGTACCCAAGCTGTAAGTTCATTGATAGGCTCAATTACAACTCATTCAGGTGCTGCAATTCTCTCAGTGCCACTGGCACATGCCTTTTGGCTTGTACAACTGGTTTTGCATCATATGTAACTGGCAGTTTCCCAAGACCTGTAAACATATCCTTATATTCACTTAGCAGTATATTTATATTGTTTTTTGGTGATTCTTCCACAATAAATAATTTGTTTACCAGTCTCAACTTTTCACATGTTTGTGCAACTAATAGGGGACAGTCATTACCAGAGACTACTGCAAATTCATGTTTGCTTACCTTGCCCTTGTACATAAGAGTGAGTGTGCATTTTACTACTGATGGGATATCAGACTCATTGTATGCCTTAAGCACCAATGTTTTACTTTTTACTTTTGCTTTCATTTGTATTTTTTCTGCAATGATGTTTGTTTCTGCCCCTGTGTCCACTTTATACTTAATCAGGGAACAATTTGTATCAAGGTCTATAGTTCATCTTTTTTCACTTTTTTCTTCTTACTGACAGCACTCCTCCTGACTATCCTCACTGCTGCTGTCCAACACTACATTAAGTTTGCTTTTACTGTAACACTGCTTGGCAAAGTGATTATATTTGCCCCACACATTTCATTGTTTACCAAAAGCTGGGCAGTTGTTAAATGAATGGGTATTGTCACAATTATTACAGACTTTGTATTTGGTAAATATTGCATCAATTTTCCCTTTGCCTTTCTTGAAATGAGATTTACTTGTGTGAGCCCTTGGTGTGACTGAGGATGGGGCCTCTCTGTTCACTTGAGAAACCTTCTCTTCACTTCTTATTCCTGTTAGCACTTTGAGCTGCTGTTTTGTGAGTTTAGCTGCTTGACAAATTCTTATAGCTTTTTCTGATATAAGATCCTGTTCACTTTCTTGCATTTTTTGATCATTACATCCAATGACAACTTTGTCTCTGATTAATGAATCTCTCAGCTGACCAAAGGCACATGTTCTGATTTTCAGCTTAACATCTTTTATGTATTCCTCTATGCTTTCAGTTGGAGACTGCACTCTAGAATTAAAGATACATCTCTCATATGCCTCATTTACCTTAGGGGTGCTGTAATCTTCACATTTTCCCATAACCACTTCAAAATTATCATTGTCATGTTCATCAAGTTGAAATTAATTAAATATTTGCAAAGCTTCTTCCCCTGCAATTGTTAGCAAAGGGGCCTGATTCTGCACACTGGGCAGTGTTACAGTGTTAGCAGCTTTCATGTACAGTAACAGTCTCTGCTTAAAGATGTCCCATGCTTCCCCAACATTTCCCACAAACCTAACTGGAGCAGGTGGATGTAGACTGCCTGTCCTTATCTGTGCAGGGACTGCTACAGTCACAGATTGAGATGGGCCTGCTGCATACTCGGTAACTCTTGCAGGTTCTCACACTGTTCAGGCTATGTCTGCTTAGTGGATACAATCCTGGTACCATGTATGTACTCCGTACTTATGCGATTCTCGGTTTTGCAACAACAACCTATTAAAATACAGTGCATGAAAGAAACATGGCTTTCTGAGTACACAGCTCAGTCTCCTCTGCCGGTGGAGCTGGCCTCACCTATGTGCTTCTTTTTCTATAACAAACTTTAGTAACATCAAAAATTATCAACACATTCCCCTTTAGGGAAAGGCACAAGCAATCTTAAAAAGATGCCTAATTCTGTAATACAGGGGTTAAACTTAGTTTTATACTGTATGTGTAAATTTGTAAACTGTGCTGACCAAATTCTTGGAATTGTCTTAAAACATAGCATAAACTGTAATATAGAAAGGACCATTTCTCTAAACACAAGCATAGTATAAAACATGATGACTAAAAAATAATTACTGACCTTCAGAGCAGCATGTTCACACTGTTCTGGATCTGTTCGATAGACACAAGCCATAATTTTGGCTCTACTAAAACTAAAGTCAACACGTGTTTTCCACAGACAACTGTCGGCTCTGGCATCAGCTGAAAGTGCAATTAGTTGTGAGAAAAAAAATGTTGAGAACTGTTACTTATGACAGAATAGCTGCTTATCTATTGCCAGAAGGTACAGTATGTCTCAGTTATTTGTGCTTTATTTCTAGTCATAATTCTCACTGCTCTTTACTAGCTGGAGTGCATCTGTCATTTATATGAGATGCATAAAAAATGTACATATTCTTTTCTCATGCTATACAAGTTTCTATAATTTCACTATTTTATTGCACATTGTCCTTGTATTCTAGAAAATCATTGTAATTTGTTTCACTTATTGTGTTTTGTATTTTAATACAGATATTATAATTGGCATGAAAGTGCTATTTAATAAAATTAAATAATTTCACATGGTACTAGGCAGTATTAGGCAGATACTTTTGTGCAACAGTAACCAGAACTAGAGTATGAGCAGTTTTTTTAAACAAAGTGAACTGGTTACATATAGAAACTGTTGGGTAATAATTCCTGTAAACAAAAATCATTCATTTGTGGCGCAAGTAGCAGTCATAATATGATGGGCTATTGTTCTAACAATTGTGTAGCATTATCCAGTGTTGGGTCCACCTTTATTTCTCTGATCATTAATGACTTGGAGTAGGAAATTAAATGCAGTGTGCACAATTTAATTGATAAAGAATGTCATTCATCAAAGGAAATAAATCTATGCTCTGGTCAGCTAAGTTGCATATCAGACAGGAAGATATATTCCTTTTAAAAAGAAGTATAGAAACTGTATTATTTCCTTTAAAAATACACCAGTGAGGCCCCATTTAGGATATGCAATATGGGTGTGGTTGCTATTACACAAAATGGCATTGCTGAAATAGTCAAGAAAAGAATAAATGTTATGTTACAAAGTAACTTGACTGGGGACTTAGCTATTAAGAGACTGGGTCTAAAACTGGCCTTCTGGAATGACCATGCCCTAGTTGGAAGGTACACTGATATTAGTTCATATTTTAATTTGTATCCTCTGTCTGTTAAGTGCATGAAAATTAACTTTTAGGGGGTTATTTATCCAAATCAGAAAATGTATCACTGTTTTCTGAAAACGATCCAGCCAAATCTGCCCTGACTTTCCCCTCTTATTTATCAATACATTTTCACAAATTTTTCTTGTGAGGAAAAAGTCACAATAAAATGGGAATTAAATTTCTAATCCTATGATTTCTTTAGATTTTGCACCCAAAAGATATGATTTTTTCATAAAATAGCCCCAAAGCTAAAACTTTTTGGAAACCCAAATGCAGCTCATAAAATCTTCCAGTTGTTAACAGGACATCTGCCATTGACTTTTACATGTTCTCAGCAGATCTGAGTTGGAGTACTTTTTTCATCAAATTTTTAACTACTGGACTAATAAATATAAATAAATAAAAAAAAAAGTCTCCAAAAAAATATTATTTTCCACTTTCAAAGTCCAACTAAAAAAATTCAGAGCTTAATAAATAACCCCTTTAGTATGATGTAGAGCAGGGATTCCCAACCTTTTAAAACTGTGAGCAAGATTCAGATGTAGAAGGAGTTGGGGAGGAATGTGAACATGAAAAATGTTCTTGGGGTGCAAAATAAGTGTTGTGATTGTCTATTTGGTAATCTCTATGTGGAATGTCAACCTACTTGAGGTTCTGTTTGGCATTACATGTGGTTTTTATACAACAGAAACTTGCCTCCAAGTCAGTAATTCAAAAATAAGCAACTGATTTGAGGACCTTGGGAGCATCAGCCAAAAGGTTGGAGAGCAACATGTTGCTCATGAGCCAATGGTTTTTAGTTATTTAGCTTTTTATTCAGCAGCAATTTCACCAATCAGGTTGCCATGCTTGCAACTATGCATGATTTGAATAAAAACCTGGAAAATGAATAGGAGAATGCATGAATAGAACCATGAGCAATAAAAAGTAGAAATTAAGATAAATTTGTAGCCTTACAGGGCATTTGTTTTTTGGAAGGCAAATAATTCAAAAACTATAAAAAATAATGAAAAAGGCAAATAGAACATTTGCTTAGAATTATCCTTGAACACTTATTAAAAGTTAACTTAAAGGTGAACCACCCCTTTAATTACTCCTATTCAACAAAGAAAATATGGGAATCAGAGAAGCTTACTAGAGAATTAGTGATGGGCGAATAAATTCGCCCTAAGCAAATTCTTGGCAAATTTCGGCGAAACGCTCACAAAATTTCGCCACGTGTTTTGTTTCACCGCGCATCTCGTTTCGGCAAGCGTCGAGTTCATCGCTTCACTTCAAAACAGCACAATCTGTGCAGTGAAAAATATTTTTAAAAATAAATGAATATATATTAAAATATACCTTTTTAATTTTTCACTATTTTAAATAATAATCACAGATGTTTTTAAACAAAAATGGGGCAAAATGGGAGGCCTTTTTTTCTTTTGAAAAGATAAGAGTCCACTAACAATGCAGGG
>CM044446.1:67768091-67783397 GCA_024363595.1 Xenopus borealis | reverse complement strand
TACAGGTGGTGATTTATCAGTCTCAACACCCATATGGCCTTTTCCATCCTCAAAGAACATAGTCATTT
This sequence comes from Xenopus borealis, assembly GCA_024363595.1. NCBI lineage: Eukaryota > Metazoa > Chordata > Amphibia > Anura > Pipidae > Xenopus > Xenopus borealis. The sequence goes on along the minus strand of CM044446.1, from coordinate 67,783,329 downwards.
TTAGTCACTACATTTGTCCCAGAGAATTCAAGAAAAGTTATATCTCTCCTTTAGAGTCTTCCAAGCTTCCAACTGTGCCACAGGACTAAAATAAGAAATGTATGCCCATTTATAACAGTTTTCAGTATCAGTCAGAATTCTCTTTTCAACCACGTGCTTAATCCCACTTGAATATATAGGGTATGCATTTGTTTTTCTTTTATTTTGAAACATATAGTTTCCTTATTTTTCCCATTAAAAATATTTTTTGAATATTTCATTTTGTCCACCGGAAAGCAAGGTCTGATTACATAATACATCCTCCACTCACAATTCCTTTGAATATCTGATGAGATTGCATCCAGTGTAAACTAAGATGAGATTTGTTTGATATTACATACAGTATTGTAGAAACTATAGATTTTTTGTGAATCTTAAAAAAACAATATTCAGAATGTATTTCCATGCAAGATATTTTTACTGACCTCAGCAAATCAGACTCACTCATCACTAAACTACTAATGCTTCAAACATGATACAGGGACTCTGGTTGCATTGATCTTGATGAAGGGACATCAGATATGTTTGCAGCTCTGTATTTCAAAGTTATTGATCTACTGCATTGAATACATTCTTATTAGTCAACACCATTTAGATAGGTTCATTGAATTATACAGTATGTTGCCATACCTGTGCCATACCAGTGTTTCCATTCCAGGTTAAGAGAATGGTCAAAAATGGCCAAGCCTGAACTATGTGCTAGGCTAGTGGGTCTTTGATTGCCTCTTAATTCCAAAAGAGCATGGAAACTTTAGAGCATGGAAAGTTTAAAGGACACTTTAGAGCTTGGAAATCAGTGATGATCTGAAATGTGAAATCACATGTTATACATCTGTTAAACATTAGCCCTCATGCTGGGGAGATAAATTCTGAACTAAATTGTAGACTTACTTGACATGCAATCTCTACCATTAGAACTGAGAGAGTACATTTGATTAATCAATCTGACAGACCACTGATGCTTAAAACATGATGCAGGGTCTCCAGTAGCATTCAACTTGATGCAGGGATATCAGATGTGTTGATCTTGGTGCAATAATGACTGTGTTATTTGCTGTTAATATCCCTGTACTCTCTGTCTTTGGAAGACATAATCCATTCAACTGAGTTTAAATGTCATTGATATGCTAATGTTATCCAACTATTTATGATCTACCCCGTCACTTACCACTGATTTTAGACTCAAACTGCCACCTAGCTACTTCTTTCTAAATGAAGCATTGACATTTTAAACTGATCCTAAAGCTTGCCACTGACATGCAGATTTAAGCTTCTTATTATACTAATGATAGGATGTTCCTATCTCCCAACCTGCAACTAAACATTCAGATTAAATAAAGCAGTAAAAGAACAAATCAGATGATGTTCTGCAAGTTATGCCCAACAAATAGTAGTGTCAGCCATTGATATAATCAAATGGGCAATACATTAGCCTACAGTAACCTGTCTGATCGACTAAATGCCAGATCACCAGGGTATGAAAACTGTACGAAACTATTTTTCATGTGACTTTATCTTGTGTCTATGGCCAATTTAAGAATAACTGATCTGATTAACTTTGCATTAGTAGCACTGACAGTAATAAAAATACTAGTATGGTAATTATACCAGCTTTTTAATTGTTTCTTACAAATAACAGCAGGCAAAAGGCAAAGTACAAATGTATACAAGCAATGCTGGGTTTGACAAATGTATTTTACACCCAAAACCATTTAGACTTTGATTTCATCCAATTAACACACTTCATCATATGCTGCTGGTAACCTGACAAAGATAAATGTCTCTTTTAAAACATAGCCTTTATTTTTACTAATCATCATTACTTGATTTCAGCACATTCTTCAAAATGTGGATTTCTAAAATTCTATTCATTAGAGCACATTTTTTCCTTTAAAAGGAAAATGATCTCACTATAATTTTTAAATCTTCTAAACTTGTCAGTTCTTAATGGATTTATTAAAAGCCTCTGCAAGAGTCATGAAATGTACATTAATCAGAAAGATCCAAGTAGCTATCTAGTCCAATTTTCCAAAGCATGCATTATAACATGATTTTTCATTATATTACTAAAGAAAAAATGTTTTAAATCTGATTGCATTTATAAATATATGTAGAATCATATAACAATGATTGTTTTGACCTTTAAAATGTATCATGAGAGCTTTAATGTACTGAATCTTATAGATATAGAGAAATTGGTCCATGTATATACATGTATGGAGTCCAATGTTAATATTTGGACCTGCATGACAACATTGTGCTTTAAATAAATAGGGGAGAGTGGTGACCAATGTAATACTGTGGTATCGCACATTTAATTGTGTAACACACAATTAAAAGATTTGTTGACATACATTAGATTCCCCAGTTGTTATGAAGAATGTTAATTTTGAGTCTTTAAGGTACCGTAAGTATGTAAACCAAAATGATATCCTTAAAACTGTCTTGGTAGATAACTGATAAGGATTTTGCACTCTTTAGTCTTGTAATCACAGGTAGATAAAAATAGTAGAAGAAGGATATATACTTACATGAGTGTTTGCTAGCTTACATATTCACACTGTTTTAATTTACATGTTCTTGTTCAAAGAGGGTTTGTTCATTAACAATATTTTTTGTAGCTTTGGGTCAGCACAGCAATATAAATCTGTATTAAATTAAAGTGTGAATATTATATATTATTTAATTTTAATATATAATATAGAAGCATGTATTTCATATATATGAGTGAGTAGGATCAACTGAGCAGTTGTTTAGCAGATTATGGTCAGTTTTGATTTACATTTACATTTCCAGACTTTGTGAGAAAACAGTTGCATAAACAAAAGACAAAAAAAAAAAATTCTTGCCACAGTTGGCTTCTAATATATGGGGTATTTTCCATTTCTCTTACACTGATCCTCTGCCGGGATTCCTGGCTAAACACAAAAGAACAACTCAACAGGTTCATAAAGTCCCTTTCCTTTGAAAAAATCAGCAGCACTACTAGCTGGTCCAAACTTTTACACAGATCTCAATCCTTTCAGTGTGTAACTCACTCTGGTACACCATCTCTCTGGGCAGATAGCAGATCTAGACTGCTAGTTATTCCCTAAGATCATCCTGATGAAGAGCTGCTGAAAACATGTTGAGGCAGAAGGGAATTTGATTCTATATGGCTTTACCATTTGATCTTTTTGCATTTTAATAAAACTTTGTGTGTGTTATCACACTTGGAGCACTCCCTTGTTTTATTTTGTTTCAGGTTCCCTGAGCCACAAGGGATAGGATGTGATGGAGACTTTACAAGTTTGGGAGGAGCAGCTCTGTGTTTGGAAGTTAGCATCCACCACATTAAATACAGAGCATCTCACGTGGAACCTGTTTGGTATTTTATTCCCCAAGTGACACTTTCCAGGGATATGTAACCCACTCATTACTACTGTACATATAGGAGTAAGAGAAATATAGGGGAATTATATCTCCCTTCAAATTGTTCTCCAATTACAAGTTTACAATATATATACATCAGTAACTGCTTAACTTGTCTAAATGTTCTGTCCCAGTCTGATATGTTTCTGGATAGATTTGGGGCACCGCTTTCCAATGTAGTGTGGCTGATTTTCCATGCTCCTCAATCCAGTGACTGACTTTTTAAAAAGTTACAATAGTTGCTTTTTAAAAAGAGTGCTCATTGAATGTATTTTGTGTTCAAGTGTATCTGATATGGAAGCTGGAGCTAGACCTACTGTTGCATAAAAAATAAAATGCTAAATCAGTGAGGCAGATTCATTGAAAACTGGACCAATTGCTTTCATCAGGCAACATTTATTATGTTTATTAATATTGTTAGTGCCAATTTTTCTCTATGGGAATTTCCTATAGACTTACATTGGGAGGTACATTGGGAGGATTTAACAAACACAAGATAATTTTTTCACTTGGGCTTACTGAAGCTTGCAACAAGTCCATATTTTTGCTTTGCTACATTTATTTCATTTAAAAAAACAAATGTTGTCATTCTGCTCTTTATCAAACTTGCATTCCATCCTTAACAGTAAACATCTGACCAATAATAGAAAATATTCAGTTTGTTATCAATTCTCAAACAGTTGGCTTTATCACATGCAATTCCTCCATCTACTTTAACGTCTGTCTGTAGACACCATTAAATACTGTAGAGTTCTTTCTAATCAGATTCTACATTGGTCAGTTGAAACAGACCAGAGAGAAAATGATAACTGGAACAAGGCTATTCTTTCAAGAATTCAGGAGAAGTTTCTTCAGAACTATAGAAGGTATCAATTGCTCAGCAAGCCAGGGGAGCGCAGAATTTCTAATTTCTGACATCGCTCATTAATAGTATTAAAAGAGGGGAGTACTGAGAAAAGCGGCTCATCACAACTTGACAAACTGGACACAGCTGAAATGTTTTAGAAAATATTTTCATTTCTTTAACTATGTTGAGTGGCTGAAAATGCCAGGAGTTGCATTATACTAGAGCTGGAGACTAATGGTACTACTCAAATTACTGAAAATATCTGAACAGATTATTTATATGTTTTAAATCTTATAAATGAAGATGATAAATTATGCAAACCTGCCTTTTTGTTTTCAACAATTCTACTTAGAAAATGCAGAGTTCACAAATAAAGTAATCATGAACAAACAAAGCTAATTGTCTTAAGGTTGTAATTTCAGTTACTGAATTATGATCAGCATATTTTAATATGGTAACTAGTGAGTAATAAGACCCTTACAACGTGTTTTTGTAAGGGGATTCAAAACTGTATTGGAGATGCAATAACAAAGCTGTTTCTAATAACTTTATTCAATAAAAAGTTTTCTGGAAATCATAGAACATATGTATTTACCATGAATCATTGACTGATGTGCATATGTGTCATGTTTGATATGCATATGCCTAAGTTAAAGCTGCATCATTTATATTATATAAATAATAAAGAGTATTTCTCTTTCTTCCTCTATTAACCAGCTATGGCTGAGGTGCCTAACTAAATAGCAGCTAAGCTCACATGGCCTCCAAGATGTAGAAAATGTAATTCATCTGTGATTAGCATCCATTATTAAGAAAGCAATGTTGTGATATCAGTGCATACCTATGGGCATATTGATTATGCTGTGTAAAATAAAATTTGCTGAAGAAAACTGTGTAAAATATTGCATTGTGTGTAATTTTACACCATGCGAAAGCCAGATTTACCGCAGATGGAAGTCACAAAAAAATGTCAAAATGTTATGCTATTTTTAAATCAGTTTTTTACACTGTGAAGCCTGGTGATGTGTGGTGTACTATCCCACTGTTTTTACACAACAAAATATGCCTCTTAGAAATTAGGTGTATTTCAAATGTGTTGATCTCAAACAATCATTTAAACTTTCTGTTCTGTTGAACAAAGGCTTTTATTAAATCCAGGAAAGTCATGGAGCTACGTTATAAATGCAGGGGCTGCATGACAAGAGATCTGAATGATCAGCAGCCAGATTACAGTGGTTTATGTTTAGAGATTGGCAGAATCAGGTGCAGCTGTGATTGGGTGAGAAGGAATGAGTTAAAGGAACAGTTCAGTGTATAATTAAAAACTAGGTAAATAGGTTGTGAAAAAAAAATTCTTATATAGTTGGTTAGCCAAAAAATGTAATGTACAATAATAGCCAGAACACTACTTCCTGCTTTGCAGCACTCTTGGTTTGCACTTTGATTAATGGGCAGTAACCAGTCACCTCTTTGCTTTTGAATCTGAGCTGCATGCTGAGGATCAATTTCAAACTCACTGAACAGTTATGTCCCATGTGATCCCCCTTAAAGTCACTGACTGACTCCTGACTCAGAGTTAGAGAGCTAAAAAACAGGAAGATAGATGTTAGCATTGATTCACACTCTAACACCAGGCAAATTTTCACTCTGGTGAATGGATGTAACTCTGCAAATTCACTAAGATGCAGATTTTGACTTTATTAAGGTTCCCTTGGCATGTCTAGTTTTCAGTGTAAATATAATGTATTAGATACACCATGTGACATAAATAGCTCCATTCCACTTTAAATTTCCCACCGTATGCAAATTAGCCTGAGAGCAAGACCTCTAGCAAAGTTGTGCTAGGCAGAATGAACGCTTTGATTTGCTCACTCTGCTGAAGTAAGACTAGCGAAAATTTGCCAGCATTCGTTGCCTGGGACAAACTTTGCAACTTAGTAAATTTGCGTTGTCTGAGCGAATTTTCACCTGGCAAAGTGTTGCGATGGCTGCAAAGCTGTCACTGACACATAGTAAATTTGCCCCCAAATCTCTTGGCTCTGCCTTATTACCAGGCCAGGAGCATCTTCATTTTTATCAATACTCACATTAGATTTAAAACACAAAAAGCCTCCAAACTGTGACAATAACAAGTTTTTAAAAATAAAACAAAAAACAAAGTTTGCATAAAACTGAGTGGGTGGTTGGTGAATTTGATTCTTAAAACCATTCCCCAATAGAGATGAGCCACTAGCCCTGTGAAATTGCACTTTATACCCAAGCCCCAGTCTAAATGTGACCTATACTATCCACTCCCATAACACTACTGCCTAGGCCTGGGCCTAGGGTGGCAGGATTTTAGGGGGCGGCATGCTGCCCAGCCACACCCACATTGGTCCAGAAACACTGGCAATACGCAGGAGATATGATAGTTTTTTACATTTCCCATGCGCCAATCCCCATTGCTCTGGTCTTGATGATGAAAATCTGCTATGAGTACAGGGGTGACAAACGGCTGTGGGCCTAGGGGTATCTGCAATTTAAATCTGGCCCTGCTACTGCCTAATTTACCAAACACCCTCTAACCCATCTGTGCTAAATTTAACTCACCCTCCCCAGTTGCAGTCCCATGTTACTGCCCTACATGTGCATTCTGTGCCTATATGAATTGTGAGATTCAGGCAAGCAGGGATCAATAGAACAGAACTGTTTTAGCACACACACATGAGTCAAAATCCACCTTTAACAGTTTTATGCAGCTGGGCTGGCTTTTATTTTAAACAAAAATAAAAAAGCTCTGCACACTTGCTATAATATAGGAATAGCAGTTCCACTTAAACACTGATGTTGGTCTATATAGAAACAAAAATGTCCATCACAGCATTAACAGTATTTAGTCCCAAAGTCCTCTGCTGGACTCATTACACAGTCTCTTAGGATGGTTTTTTCCAAGTCCTTCCTCCAGTCACTTGGTGATATTCCAGATGGTAGCAGCTCAGTAATGGAAACACCGAGTGTCTTTCCCAGCTCCTCACACACACAGTCCCACACTGGGAAAGCTGTTTTCATTAGCCCACCTGAGTGGGCCCAGAATCATTCTGACAGAAACCTGGGACAAACATAAACTGCATCCAGGACTTTCCCAGGTATTCTGATATGTAAAATTCTGAATGTAAAAGCAGAAACCATTTGGCAATCAAAGCAACAATCAAAATTGTGAACGGTGTACTTCCAGACTGGCTGTAGGTTGCCCTAGTGTCAGTACTTGCACTTGTGTATAGGTGTTTTGGCTAATGCTAAATGGGTGCAAGTGCCTTTTAATGAATAGCATCAGTTTTACACCCATTTAAGCTCTTTATACTTGCCTGTGATAAGCCTTTTTATCTTCAACTGGAGCACTTCAATGTCTGGTGCTCACATTGGGCCGGGGCAAATATGTTAGTATACAGAGTAATTGTACTGAAGTTTTTCAACTTGCCTCATTGCAGAATTATCCCTTCTTATAAAACAGAGTCTGGCCCTATGCAACATTTTTTGCCTTTTTCATATCCTGCATAAATAAATAAAAGCACACACAGCCATATCACAGATTAATGAGGGCTGATAAGAATTTATACTCAACTTTTACTGGCTTGATGAGATGCTCCTGTACTTTTTTTTAAGTAACCTGACTACACTGATGTAAACAATGAGAAAATCAATGCAGGTATGGGACCTGTTATAAGAATGGTTGGTACTTGGGGTTTTACAGAGAATTAATCTTTCTGTAATTTGGATCTTCATACCTCAAGTCTATTTGAAAATCATCTAAGCATCAAATAAACATAAATAGGCTGGCTTTGCTTCCCATAAGGATTAATTACAGTATATCATAGTTTGGATCAAGTACAGTGGACTACAGAGAAAAAGGAGATAACATAGAGTCTATTGGAGATGGCCTTAACAAGGGGCTCCTCAACTGACCCTTTGTTTGTAGCCATCCTATTGAACCCCATTGTTACATACCTTAAAGAAACACCAGGAGCCAGAAATGGGTCAAAATGGCCACAGCATTTATTCACTTTTTATCCTATAAATAGGACCTTGCCAGCCTCCCCCCAAGGCAATATTCAAAGCCAGAGATCAATACTATGCACTGCTGTTCCTCATTTCAGATCAGCACCATGTCATTATATCGACCACTGAGTATTAGGCTGCCTCTGCCTTCAGAGAAGATGTCCCCCCAAACCTGCAGGAGCTGCATCTCCCACCATGAGTGAAGTTAAGCAACCCTGAATCTGCAGCATCTTGATGATAGGCAATCCAAGCAGGCTGTCACTTATCACAGGCTGTAGTAGCATCTGTATCAATTAACCCACTTTGCAGTCACAGGAGAGACCCTCTTTTCTACCTTTTCCAACTGTACCTGTAAAGTACTCTAGCAAGGTCCTACTGCTGCTGTGACAAAACTTAAAATAGATTATCATATATCCACTGTTTTCATCCAGAGGAAGGCAATAAAACCCAGCCTGAAGCCAGTGTCAATTGTTCCTCAAGAGGGAAAATCTCCCTCCTAACCCCAATGCTGACTGGAAACATTCCCTGGATCAAGCATTTCTACCAGCTCAGAAGATAAGGAAGTGAACTGCTTCTTCCCCTGACTTCAAATCCCTCTCTTTCTCCACCCTCAGCCTGGCATCTCCTGCCTTAACTCATTCCTTCTCACTCAATCACAGCTAGATCTGATTCTGCCAATCTCTAAACATAAACCAATCTGTCTGCTTTTTATTCGGTCCCCTGCCATTTGCATACCTTTGTAATAACGTGCAATGTAGAAGGGTAAGAACTACCCCTTGTTCTTTGTTTTATATTCTGCCTCTTTGGAGTACAGAATCCATACAGCTCGTGTCAATAAGTTTCAACTCTTTACCTCAAGTGATCTCCTGTTTCATGCAACATTTACACCATGTTGAGAATAATGACCATGTACATTTATATCTTTTTACCAGTGTAATGCTATTTTGGGACCCTGCAGGCCAATGGGGTTCATCCCCAGCTAGTTTAATAGAGCAGGGGTTACACGTGACTCTCACACTCCAGGCTACGGTTTTCGCAAAGTTGAAGTACAAAGGTGTGGTGTAGTGTTACTACAACTCCCACATGCTACTGTGCAAAAAAAAAAAAGATTGGGCGCCATAAGGTTCTTGTAAACAACTGATTTATTTAACATTACAGGGCATTACTCACATTACAGTGGTCCAGAGGCATGTGGCACAGGCACATCACATGCAGAGAGTCACACAGGCTGACACGCCCTTGGGACAGACTTGGCAGGCATCCCACTTCACCTCTGTGGCATATTCCAGAAGTGGTATGGATCACCTCTGGAAAATCCTTTATCCTGATTCCCTCTCTACTGCGATCCCTATATTACAGGCAATATGGCCTGGGAGAGATACCTCCAGTCTATCACACCTATGTTGGAGCTCAGAACTGCTCTTTTTAGCTCAACCATGACTGACTTACACTCCTAGAGTGTACCAGTACTGGGAGCTCACCTGCCACTGTCTACTTGCCTCATTCACAGGGTCCTGTCCCCGAATTTACTGGACCCATGCCCAGGCTCAGAGCACACATCCACCCTGTACTCTATATCAAAGTGAGGCAGGATGTGGTCACAGCGCTCCTGGCCAATTGAATATGCAAATCCTTAAACTATATACATGAGCTTTTGCCCAGTAACTAGGGAAAAGGAATAGGGATTTAAATCCCCAGGGAAACATTTAACCCTAGGGATCCATACACCAACTAAAATCTTTATTTCTGTATCCTTAAAAAAACAGTTTCAATTTTTTTGAAGACAAGGCACAATATATCTGCATTATTTCAAAACTGAATATATTTTCTATTCAACATAAATAGAAAAAATGTGTGAAAGAAGCATTATTTTCACCCAACCATGAAATTAACATTTAATTAAGTTAAAATTAAATCTGAATTTCATTTTATTCTTATTACCGAAAAGGGTGCTTCATTATTCCAGTAAGCACATACAGTACAAAAGTATAGTTGAACCCGGTTCATAAATCGTACAAGGGTATAACTATTTAGTTCTCCAATTCAACATGACCATTTCTCAAACAGATAATTCTTAAAGCATAAATGGATGTGCTCTCACTTATAACAATAATAATTTTAAGAAACCTTGCATGCTCTTCAAAAATAAATCTTAATGTACAAACCAGCAAATAAGCTTTATAAAAACAAATATGTTAATTGCGTGTTAAAGTGTGCATGTGTTTAATTCATTGTACATAATGTAGCAATAACTAGTACAGTGATCCCCAAGCAGTGGCTCGCGAGCAACATGTTGATCACCAACCCCTTGGATTTTATTCTCAGTGGCCTCAAATTAGGGGCTTATTTTTGAATTCCTGATTTGGAGGCAAGTTTCAGTTGCATAAAAACCTGGTGTACTGCCAAACAGAGCCTCCTGTAGACTGCCAGTTCAAACAGGGGCTGCAAAATAGCCAATCACAGCCCATATTTGGCACATCCCATATTTGCCTTATGTTGGTCCCAAACTCTTTTTACATTGGGGACCCCTGAACTAGTACAAAAATAGGAAAACAAATGATTGACCATCTTGTGTAATTTATTACTATTGAACCTATTGAATATGGAATGAATATTGTGAAATACTGAATTGTATAATTTCGTTGATAAGAATAATTAAAAAATCCATGTCTCCTGGGTGTCTTGGATGATCTCAAAATGTCTAGATATGCTAGGAATTAGGGATGCACTGAATCTAGGATTCAGTTCAGGATTCGCCCAGAATTCAGCCTTTTTCAGCAGGATCCAGTCTTTTTGGCACAAAACAAGGAAGTAAAAAATGTTTTTTTGCATATGCAAATTAGGGTTCGCTTTCGGTTCGGTATTCGTCCAAATCTTTCGGGAAGGATTCGGGGGGTCGACCGAATCCAAAATAGTGGATTTGGTGCATCCCTACTAGGAATAGATATTGCCATGCATTGGATGTGTCATGGTCAACCATCTGTTAAAGAATGGAAACAATTTTATTAATAATGTCATTCTATTCACAGAATTACTATCTAGAATAGACTCTATAGGAGAGTAAGATAGTCAGCTTTACTTAGAAAGAGCAGCTGTGTGTTCCATCAAGGATACTTCCCTGTATGCCTTTAGTGAAGGGACCTCAGCGGATATGGTGTAAGGCTTTAGACTTTGTCTCCCTGACCATTCCACTGAATGGATCAAGACCATTTTAATTGCCTGAGGGAATTGATGTTCACTTGACTACGATGCCTTTTGGGAGTGACAGTCTATACAATGCTGTGTCATCTTACTCTATCTACCCTCATCTGTGACTTGCTATACCATCCTCATATGTGAGTAACCTGGGGTTATTTGTCTTGTACAAATACATTGTTCTATTTGGTTTCATCATAAGAATCTCCTGGTATCCCTCTTTAATAATTTTATAGCAACATAACCTGTGAGTTGTAGTAACACTACCTCATTTGATTGGAATATTCTACTTGGCGAAGGCCCTGATCCTGAAGTGTGAGCCCATGTTCATACCCTTAGCTGGAACTTAAATATTTGTGCTTTGCTTAGCTCAAATTAGCGTTACACTTCAATAAAAAGAATTACACAGAATTAAAATGACAAGTGTTGAGAATTAAACTTATGACTAAAATAAGGCACTGTTTTTTCCATGTAGGTGCACTAAACAGTATTATCTCAGCAAGAAAAAAAACAATTCTAGAGTACCACTGCTGTCACTTATTTCTCATAAAAGGGGCAGATGAAATATTCTAGCGGAGAATACACTCCTTTTGGCATGATCCTAAAAGGCAGAGTAAAACCTCATTGGATGTATGGGTTCTGAAATTTAGGCAGTAAAAAAGTGTAACTAAGCTTGTGAACAAAAGTGCATATTTATTTTTAAATACATGACACCAAATCACACAAAACACAATGTTTCAGGAGGAACCCTGTCCCCTCCTCAAGTGTAAAAAGAACATGGAACATGGAACAGAGACAGTGACTGTGAACCACAGGTGATGGGTGAAATTAAGAAATATCACATATCTGGAATTAGCCTTTTAAGTTCTCCTCTAAGCCCACTACAATCGACCTTCACCATTTTTTTTAGCCCAATCGAATACACCTCTCATTTGATACTTAAGTCTCTCTATTACTTTTAATCTAATTGCACATGAAATTCCTCGACATCCACAGTAAACCAACCATCAGTCCTTCTGAGGAATGACTTTCTAAAGAAAACATTTCAGTTCTTTAGATGAGATACTCCTAGAGGGTTATTGCTAAGATTCAACTTTTTCTCACTTTATTTTAAAAAAATTAATTGAACCCCCTAATTCTCCTAAATCAATTCAGGCCTTTATCCAGCTCCTGATAGACAAAGTCCTAAAACCTAAAGCCATTACTTCTAAACCTAATTCGATACAAGCAGAAAGGGAAGCTTGTCAAGGCTCCCAGCAGGAGTTGTCAGGACCAAGGAGGAAGCAATAGGGTTAAGTCCAGATTCAAGGCACAGGCAAGGGGCACAGGCAAGGATTCAGGCAACATCGTGGTCAATTTCAGGCAAAAGATCAAATAGGCAGGCAGAATACAGATGAAGCAACTTTGGATTGTGTGTTTGACACAGAATAACTAAACTCAGACTTCACACTTGACTCATTTAACACAGAAAATTGTGTCACAGCATCCCATCTAATTAAAGTGTTCATCATTGTGAACAATGGTGCTTTGGTATGCTAATGAAAAGGTTAAATGCATTTATTGACGCATTTAATAAATCCAAGTGGCTGCATCTGTAGGTTCATAGTCAGGTTCAGGCAAGAGTTCTAATTCCAGGAATGAATATAAATGAACTAGAGCACCCAGGAATATTTAGCAAACAAAACCTATACTTGGGCACTGGTTTGGCATCCTGGGCACCTTTAAATTTCAAATTTGGTGCCAAGGCAGGCGCTGTGATGTCATTGCGTCCGTCGCAACATGATGACATCACAGCCTGGCGCCAATACCCACGTGGCTGCCCTGGGCACCGCCATTTTGGGAGCAATGTCGGACAGAGAACATTCGCCACACAGAGCTCCTGGCAAGGCTCCGGCCAGTGTTCGGCCACAGGAACACCAAGACTGGGTTTTTTGGGAAACTTGGTGTGAAAATTCTTCACAATGTGGGGAGCATCGACATCAGTGTGTGTCTCCCAGGAGCATTCTTCAGGACAATAGCCTTTCCACTCAATGACATATCGGAGGGACCCTCTGGAGAGTCTGGAGTCAAGGATCTTTTGTATTTTGTACTCTTGTTGACCGTCCACAGAGATGGCAGAAGGAGGAGACTGATCAGAAGGGAAGCGTGAAACTGCTGTGAAACCTGGCAAAAAATTTGCTCATCAATATAAATGACTAAATTTTGTCATGATCTGACTTGGAAACTGCCAGGAGAATCCTTATCTTTCATGAAATTGTAGACACTTCCAGATCTTTTCTTTACCAATGCACATTCAGGGTCATGAACGGCTCTGTGTTGGATTGACAAGGAACCTTAGCACTATGGAGATAGATTAGGAAGTTTAGTACAGATAAGGTTCAGACATTATTTTGGTTGAGAAATCAGGGAATGTGGTAAGGAGGCATAGTCAAAATAAAGAAAAAAAAATCAAGTCAATAACCAAAAGATTAAAAAAGCTTAGGCAAGGAACTATAAATACAGAGGCAGTTTAGGCAATGCATGTATGACAACTAGACTATTGAAAATGAAAAAAAGAGGTTGTTGCAGGTAAAGGAGAAAGCATGTCAAAATGCAAGCTGACATTCCTAACACTGTGACACTGGCATTATGATGCATCAGAGAGGTAGCACTACCCCCCCCCATTGAGGACCACCCACTGTAGGCTTCCAAGGTTTTTCAAGAAACCTTTTTTAAAAAAGAGATAAGCAGATGGGGAGCATGAGTGTCTCTAGAATAAACACAGTATCTCCTAGTATTCATACTAGGAGATAGGTCCAATTTGACAGACATTTAGGTTAATGACACTCTTGGTATTGAATAAACCATCAAAATGGACACTGAAAGTAAAGTGAGTTTTCGGTGGAACATTGGAAAACGAATCCCCAAGTCTGTCAACAGAAATTTTCTGGTGAGCAGAGGATCTGGTTGGCTTGATTAGCCAGGAGAGCAGCAATAGAAGTTTTATCATGCATTTCTTTTAAATGGGCCACCTTGGCGAAACAATCCACTACCACTGCCACTAGGATGGTCTTTAAATCTGATGATCTAGGTAAGGCTGATTCACTAAACATTGTATATCCCTAGTTATATTGAATGAAAACACATTTTTAGGGGCTGATTTACTAACGGCCGAAGTGGGTCGAAGTGAATATCGAATTCAAAAAGTTTGATTTTGAAGTAATTTATTTTGATAATTCGACCATAGAATAGGCTACTTCGACCATTCGACCATTCGATTCTAATGGTCGAATAGTAAAATCCTTCGACTTTGAAAATCGAAGTACTGTCTCTTTAAAAAGGCTATGTTTTTCAAAGTTTTTTTTATCGAAGTAAAATCATTCAATCGTATGCAAAAATCTTTTAGAGTATGATCGAATGATTTTACTTCGATCGCAGGATAGCCAAATTTGATATTCGAAGTCAAAATATTTCACTTCGATGGTTAACAATGCTTCGAAATTGGAGGCTTAGTAAATCAGTCCCTAAATGTTTAAGATTTTTAAGCAAGGTAATGTAGACCAGAGCTGAACCAGTTAGCTTGCCCCAAAAGTCATTATGCAAATGTAATCAAAGAATGAAGAAAGAAATCTGCATTAACAGCACTCCACAGAAGACAGCAAAATACCCAGGTGCTACTCGCAAAAATGTATCAATAGAAGTCCAGGATAATTGAGTGCACACTGGAAACCT
>CM044446.1:67692281-67726848 GCA_024363595.1 Xenopus borealis | reverse complement strand
CGCATTTAACTTACAAAGTGACTGTATCTGTATATTAAATTTGCGGAAAAAACTAATTTGTTCGTGCAAAGGCACAACTTTTCACACTGTGAACAGGTTTTCCATTACCGACTTTTATTACATACATGTTAGATTTTTTATATTATATTACGTACTGTCAAATATGCAACTTCTCATCTCTGTCTCATATAGTGTTAATTTGGATAAGATATCAGATCAGTCAGTTTTCTATGATCTATTTTACATTGTCTACTTGACTTGGTTTAGAATAACAGCTCTTGTTTATCAGTTTGACTGCTGAAAAATAGCAAGGAACCACTCAATAAACTCGTAGAATCCAACTCAATAAACTGCATCATATTGCAGACATGGTAGTCTGGACCCCAATTTACTTCTCAGGGTTTTTCTGGAATTGGATTGCTGTGAACTTTGCAGAACAGAGATAAATGATGGAATAAAATCACTGTTCTAAGACGCTGAATGTTTAGATTCTAAAGTCAGACCAAGTGGCCATCAAGTGAAAGGTTACTTATTACTTCTTTAACAGAAGCAGAAAGAGAAAAGCTAGAAGCATATTACTCTCTAATGATAGCTATATTAGATACAGCACATTTTCCCCACATACTGTATTTCAAGAAGCCAGATATAATATATTCAGTTTTGCTGCTATGAGCCTGTTTTTTTGTTTCTTGTACTGGGCTGGAAGACAAGGATTGACTGCTTACCAGAATCAGTTGAAAGTGTTTTCTGGGAATACCTTTATTTGAAAATGCCAAATTTCAGGATGCTTCTCTTTCTAATAAAATTATTATCCTATCCTAGACAGGATTTTAAATATTATACACACAGAGAGTTATCACTGCAGAATGGATGTCTCTGGAAATGTTGCAGTGGGAAAAAATATATATTCAAGGGATTAAAGAAGCTGTAGCTTCACACCTGTCAGGGGGAATATAGTTTAAGATCTGAGAATTCTAAACTTATTATATGAATTTGAGTTATACAGTAGTATGCAAAAGCTGGAAAGCTGAGGGATCAATTCCTTGATCTTGAGGACATATAGGATATAATATTTTAATGGACATAGAGGAAAATAATACATTTGATTTCCTGGGTTTTCAATGTCAGACGAATCATAATACAGAAGTTTGTCCTACTTTTGGGAATAAAAAAAAAGTCTGAATGGAAGACATCCTGCCCCATGCCAGATTACATAAAGAAAGCTGATATAATTAATTTCCTTTTTTTATCTGAGGCCAAGTAAGTCACATAATATATTTTACCTGATTCAGTTTTAGATTCATCTGCATTAGTTATCAACAGCAACAGTTATGACCCATGTGGCCCTCCTTCAAGTTACTGATTGGTTACTGCCTGTAACCAATCAGTGAAAACAAAAAGCTACACAGCAGGAGGTAGTGTACAGTATGTTACATTTTTGACTAACTATTTTAGAAAGATTTTTTTATTTTACATAGCCTATCTATTTACCTAGTTTTTATTTTTACACTTCCTTTAACTTTACTTTATATGTGTGGCTATAATAAGTCAGTATTGTTATATAAAGTTCCATTTTTAGATGGATTGGAGAATGCCCTTTCTATCTAAATTTTCCCAGCAGCCAAAATCACTTGAAAGCAAGTGTATAAGTAACAATTGTTTCTTTGTGATGCTTTCTATTAATGATTAATCTTATTACATCACAAAATAAAGTAGATGAAAGACATGGGACTAATGTTATTTTATTTAAAAAATTAACACTGTATTTGGAATTCTGATGGAATTCTTTTCTCTCTGTATGGACTACTATAGAAAAAAATATTAGATAATTTTCACATCTGAATTACAAGTGACACTTATAGGATGTGATAATGGAGTTCAGTGTGAACTGCAATGGACCCAATGCATATAAGCTTGGTTCGGAACGTTAGAAATCTCAATAGGCTGCATGCTGTGATCTAATAACTAGTGGTAGTGTTCCCTGTAGACTCTGTGGACTCTGTATTTGACTGAAACAAATTATCTGTAAAGGAACAATGTAAGATCCACTACAGGACAGTTTGAGAGATATATATATATATATATATATATATATATGTAGTGTGTTCGGTGGGTGTCCGCACTCCAAAGCTGCCGCTGCTATAGCGTGTCCAATTATAACTCCGGGGTGCACGGTTAAAAATATTTAATTGTATAGCTTCATAGAACCAGCACTCCCATATAAAATTCGGTCCTCATTAGGACCTTTCTCAAGCATTAGTCACAAATTTAGTTACAAATTCATAATTTCTGTTTTTTCCATTAGAATATCTTTAAAATACTTTTAAGCCAATAAAAAGAATGTTGAAAAAAATACTTTTTAGAAGTCAGCTTTGATGACACAAATGTTTTTGCTATTTTGTTCCATAAAGGAGCACTGCAGCTATCAAAACAGCCTTTACACTAAGCTGAAATTATTTTCATGTTCCTGAACAACATGCACTTAATACAAAGGTAGTGTGCCTTAGGGAACTTGTCTCCCATTCACCAGAAAGGGAAATGACTCACTTGATTGCTGAGTAATCAAAAATGTCTATGTTCCATTGTCATTGAAGGGCTCCAAGGCAACTACTCCATTGTAAATGTAAAAGGGATAAAAGGATTGATACAGCTAAATGGCAGGAAAATGTTGCACTAAATCTGACTTCTACATTGCAGTGTTAAAGGTTGTAGTTTTATTACAGGGCTATCTACTTTGCTGTCAAATATGTAAGAGTCATATGTAAACACAACATTTAGTGACAAAATTACCCAAAGGTCAAGAACCATACATAAATGAATGAATAATGATGCTACTGTATGTAAATTGCTTTATTGTAATCTTTTATAGTAAAGTAATCATTCAAGGCATTTTTAATTACTGCAGACGCAGAAATCTGCAAGGGGGAGTTAAATACTATTTTATCTGGTATTAATTTATAAGCATTAAGGGGGTTATTTATCAAAATCTGTTCTCATTTTTTTCTGAAAACCACTCAGACCAAATCCACACAGACTTTCCCTCCCTATTAATCATTCAATTTTCACAAATGTGGAAAAAGTCACAATAAAATCATAAAAAGATCCAAGTCAAATGATTTTTCCACATTTTGAGCATGAAAGCTACGATTTTCCATAGAGGTAATTGGGTAAATCAGTGGCTGAATATAAAATAAATGTCTAATGCAAAGATGTCATTTCAAGCCTGTTTTCTTCTTATAGTGTATAACAGAGTTTGTTATTTTTGTTTACTTCTTTGCTAACATAACCTTAAGATGTATTCTTTAATTGTTGTAGAGACTCATCCGTGAAGAATTCCTACATGATATTGTAGAAGTGAAGGAAATATTTTTGCAATTCAGGGTAAGCAAGGTCAGTTCCCATACCACAGATTTGCTGACTGGTCATTAGATCAATGTATTTCTTCTTCGTTGCTTTTAGTTTAAATGTAATGGCAAATAAATTATAATTACACTATTTCATGTTTTTAGCCTCTGCTGATCTTTACCAGTTTAATCTAGCACGTTGGGACTTTCTTCTCCACTCAAAAACTAATCCTTTAACATCCCTTTAATTTATTTGTTAAAGAACATGTACACCCTATTTACCTACCATGTAAATAAGTTGAGCACATCCCCCCACCAAAACAGCATAATTTTACTGCAAATATCTCCTTTGTTTGCCAGCAGCATCATATTTTCCTAAAACTAATAGCAGCTTTCACATGGCAGTCATTTTCCCTCTGACATATCATCTGTGTTTTTTTAATATTTGCATACAACATGTGTGCTGTAGAATGCAGGCTTATGAAGGCAAAACTTACTTTGAGGAAAAAGTCCTATTTGGATTGAAATAGCTAAACTAATCTCAAGGAGGTTAGGAGGAAAAATAGGAAAGGACAGCTACAGAAGAGTTTCTATAGGGACCAGCAATGCCATCTCATCATTGGTGGCTAGACTGGAGTGGACATATTTTGTAATCTAAGCTGAGAAGGTTCAATGATTTAGCTTGGAACTGAGCATGCTCAGTAGCCAATAGTCAAAGGAAATTCTTGAGGGAGAGGGCTGGCTGGGTTAGAGGAGTATAAGGAATCCAAAATTATTGAGTGGATGCTTCAGGTTTAGTATTAACCCATGAAAAACCAGAAGGGGCAGGTGTTTTAAGATTTCAAAGAGGCAGTTTTCAGATATTTATTTTAATTTTTACAGGGCATTTGTATAACACACCACAGTTATTAACCAGTAATTCTGCTTGGATAAATTGTATGATACAACTTTTGAATAAAAGATATTTCAAATACAAAAAAATACTGTACTATGATTGCTGCCTGAATTGTGCTCAGCTATGACAGACAGCTCTAAAATCCAGGGTAAATTGATTTTTTCCTTTTCCCTATGCTCTGGGAACTGTGACAGTTCTGTATTAAATTTAAAGGTGCAAGATCTGATTTGTATAAACACCACATATTGCCCCTATAGTAGGAAAGCATTTGGGCAAATGTAATAAATGACAACAATGCATCTTAAAGCAATAATATACATTCTTCACATGACATAGTCCTTGATCCATGCAGGTAGTTTTCTTATTCTCTTAGTAGGCCTTATAGGTTCACTTTCTTCAGGCCTATTGCAGTTGGCATCAGGAGTAGGAAAATGTCCTTCATCAAATGGAGCTTCTCCAAATTAATATCTAGCAGGCGCAAGTCGTCTTGCATTCCATATGCGTCCATCAGATAGTCCATATGTGTATGGCGCTCACTGGCGTCTCACCTCAAGTGGTGTAATAAATTTAGATTGTCCTTGTTTCAGTAGTCCTGGTTTCTTAATTCTGACTAAAGATTCAGGCTGAAAGTGCACTTCTCTCGCACCACGTTTTCTGTCAGTATAAGCCTTGCATTTGGCTTGTTGACATTTGACAATATCTGCAGTAGATGATTTTGTAGGCACAGTATTTTGTGGAAGTTTGATGTCTGCAACATAATAATTCAGCTGGAGATGCTTGGGTTGTTGCATGGCACATTGATCTGTAGTTATCTAGGAACTCTGTTGTAAATATCTAATAAAAGTAATTCTAAAACAACTGGACTTGCTGAGTAATTATTGAAGACATTTCACTACTCATCCAAGCAGCTTCTTCAGTTCAACTGACTGGTATGGGAAGTTCTTAGCATATAAACTCTTCCACTAATCCAATCACAATGGAACATTGTAACTCTTCAAAGAGGTGACATCTGAATTTGATTCTGTGTAGTTACTGTGATGGGATTACCAATGTGTCATGCAAATCCTAGACCCAGGTGTTACTTGTGAGAGTTGCATGAATGGATGTGTGAAGTGTTCTGAAACCGCTTGGGTACAGATGTGAGAACAGCATTGTATGTAGCAGTTCAGAACCTTTTCTAAGTATTTGTCATGAAGATCCATAGATGGAGCATAGACAGTTATATCATCTAAGTAGCATTGTTTGTCATGGAGTATAGAAGACATCAGTCTTTGAAAACAACTCGATGCTGCAGCCAGTCCATAAGGTACATGCTTGAAATGAAACAAATCATCTTGGTTGATAAATGCAGTGAGGTCTCTGCTTTCCTCATGCAGTAATGCTTGATGATAAGTACTCTGAAGATCCAGAGTCGAAAAGAATTTTGCTCCTCGGAGTTGTGAAAATATTTCCTCTATGTGTGGCAAGGGATGATTATCCATAACAACTGATTTATTAGGTTCACTGAGATCTACACACAATTAAATACCTTCAGTTTTCTTCATCGTTACAACTTGTGAAATACAAGGAAAAATTGGCTCTCACACACCCTGATACAGAAGATCCTGTAGTGCTGCCTGGTGCTCAGTGGTAGAGGTCTGGCCACCTCCATACTGGTTAATTAGAAGCAAATTATCCATAGCACAAAAGGGCGTGGCCCCAAAATGTTGCACTGCACTTCCCCATTAAACGTGCAAGGAGATTCCTTGCTTTCATCAGTTCTGTGTGCCTTGGATAATTTGCTTCTAATTAAAAATTGATGAAAACCCATTCAAAGGATTGTGATTTTTCAAACACATCTTGCTCTACCATTTTCTTTAGTTCCTGTGAGACAGTATCCCTTATAGAGTTGGGCTATAGCCTTAATTTCTGGCGTACTGGTATTACATCTGGTCTCAACTTAACTTTGTGCACAAAGTTCTTTGCACAGCCCAGTCAATTGTTGCTTTTTGGTGACATTTTCGACACAGGTTGTGTGGTAGTCACTAGTGCTGTAGTAATGAGACCATCAACTAATTGTAGGTTTAATGCAGCAAAGAGATCCCTTCCAAGTATAGCAGGACACTTATTCATAATGTAAAAGTCACATTTTGCAGTATTTGATTCAAATTGTACAGTCAATGGCAAGCAACCATGCACAGGGATTAGATCCTTTAAGTAACTGACCAGTCTCAGGGCAGGTGCAAAGTATTTCAAGAAAATAACCTTTGGTAGTATAGAAATTGCTGAATCCTTATCAAGATCAGGTTAATGGAGTGTCCTTTGTCAGCAGAAGCAGTATTGACATTGACAGTGAATATAAATTTGTCTGAAATAAATGTACCAGCTTTATCCACACTTAATACTGTAACATCTGTAGTAGTGACTTTATCAACATATTTAGCAGAACTACAGCAGATCTTATCGAAATTACCTTTCTGAATTTGTGGCACTGTACAGCTGGGCAGTGTCATTCTGTAGCTACTATAGCATATAGGGTTCTGTCCTGCATAAAAAAGGGCATAAACTCAAGGGATTAAAACATTATTATCCCTCTAGATCCCTAGTAAGACCTCATCTGGAATATGCAGTGCAGTTTTGGACTCCAGTCCTTAGGAGGGATTTAAATGAGCTGGAGAGAGTGCAGAGACGTGCAACTAAACTGGTTAGAGGAATGGAAGACTTCAATTATGAGGGTAGACTGTCAAGGTTGGAGTTGTTTTCTCTGGAAAAAAGGCGCTTGCGAGGGGACATGATTACACTTTACAAATTCATTAGAGGACATTATAGACAAATTTCAGGGGACCTTTTTACCCATAAAGAGGATCACCGCACCAGAGGCCGCCCCTTCAGTCTAGAAGAAAAGGACTTTCATTTGAAGCAGCATAGGTGGTTTTTCACATTGAGGACAGTGAGGTTGGTGAATGCACTGCCGGGTGATGTTGTGATGGCTGATTCTATTGATGCTTTCAAAAGGGGCTTGGATGATTTTTTGGACAGACATAACATCAAAAGCTATTTTGATACTAAACTCTATAGTTAGTATATCTATGGGCATATATGGGTTGTGTTAAAGAGTGTAGGGGTGTCTCTGTGTGTGTGTATGCTGGGTTTTAATTTGGAGGGGTTGAACTTGATGGACTTTGTCTTTTTTCAACCCAATTTAACTATGCAACTATGTAACTATGTTGTCCATCTTGGCATGAAAAAGTTCTTTATAGCAGTAAATGCAGTTTCATAAGTCTCATCAGATAATGGTAATGTATAGAATATACGCTGTCCCTCTGCTCCCAGGCAGTGAATAAGTAAATCATGCTTTCTAGCAGCAGAAATCTCACCTTGGTCAGCAGCAATAATGTAATTTTCAAACAACAGAAGTAAAGTAAAAGTTATGGTAGGCTTACCAGGGTTTGGGAGAAAAGCTGCAGGCTGCTAGAAGAGACTTCTCATATCCAATTTGTTGTGTTTTGATAGCCGAGGATGAGCATAGTATACCATTGCTTTATTAGCAGGTTCTTGCAGCCATTACACAACCGTAACATAGACTCTAGCACCTTAAGCAGTTTAGAAGGTACAGTGTATGTACAGTATAACTCATGTGCACAGTGACATCTACAAGGCATTTGTATAAACACCACAGTTATTAACCAGAAATTTGCTTGGATAAACTGTATGCTACAACTTTTAAGTAAAAGATATTTCAAATACAAAAAAGGTTTCCTATGTACTATGATTGCTGCCTGAATTGTGCTCAGCTATGACAGACAGCTCTAAAATCCAGGGTAGATTGATTTTTCATTTTCTCTATACTCTGGGAACTGTGACAGTTGTCAAATCCCTTTTCTTCTGTATTAAATTTCAAGATACAAGATCAGATGTGCTCAACATATTTTAACAAACAACAAATAGAGTCTAACCCCTATATGTAATATAAGGCACTAAGTTTGCCCAGGAGCAGTAACTCATGGCAACCAATAAGATACGTGCATTTTAACAGGTGACTAGTGAATTCTACCTGCTGATTGGTTGCTATAGGTTACTGCCCCTGGGCAAACTTAGTGCCTTTTATTACATTACCCCATATATCTTTTATTAGATAATGGACCTTTACTTTGAATTTCATGAGTAAGCCTTCATGAAGAACATGTCATTATAGAAGATGATCAAAGTTAGAGGATATAAAATTAGGCAAGAGTTGCAAAGCAAGTCAGCAATGGTCATGGTATAAGACTGTAGTTTTACCTTTCCACACCTTTTTGAGTCACACACCAGATATAATAATAAAATAGAGAAACGCTATATTGTACGTGAGAATGTACAATGTAACTTTGTATTGCTTGCAAGCTGCCTTAGTGACAGACTAGAACTAGATACAAAGAATCTTAACTAGCAACACTACAGAGTGGTAAGATATTTAAATGGGCAGCATCATTAAAGGCAGGTAACATTATGTACTATTTATGTACTATCTATGCTGTATTTTCTAATGGAAACATAAGGTAATACAGACTCTTCTAATGTAGGCTTAATAGCAGTACTAGGGGTCAAGTGTGTCTTTGATCTTTTATGGACAATTTTTATGGACAATTTATATGGATTTGATACCGAGATGGACATTTTAAAACCACTGGACTGAAGCACAAATGTTTGCACAGGTTTGGAATGTATATCTGTAGTCAGGCAATAAAAATCCCCATGCGCAGTGACTTACTTTTAATTGATTGTAATTAAATGCTTATCCTATCACGGTATGGGGGGTGGTGTTAATTGGTTATAAAAAAAGCCATTGTATGATGTGCAATTTGAACACTTGAAAAAGAGCCACAATGCATGTTGTGTTAAATAAACCTTACAGCTAAGTTCTGCGGTTGTATGCCTGTTTATCCACTACCTTTTCAGAATTTATAATAATAAAATAGAGAAACGTATATGGTCCTATAGGGAAAGTAACACATGATAAGAAAAGTGTAAGGAAAACCACATTGGTAATTTTTACCTTTGAATTTGCTCAGATCTCTGTGTTTCTATTTGGAGCATAGAGACCTGATGCTGCTCTATGAATACATTAGTGCCTGCATTGGGCATCACTAGTGACAGTGACAGTTGGTGGCGCGCTAGGTAGCAGCAGCCACACGGGGTCCCCAAACTTATTACTTTTGCGAATAGAAATCCCCTTAGCTGATATACAATCCCGCCGAACATCAGGAGCAGACAAGGAAAGGATTGGAGAAAGAGATGGAACAGAGAATAGAGCCCTGTTGAGCTGAGTGTGCTGTAGTCCTTTGTGCTCACGGCCTGGGGCACAGCATGGGACAGTGACTGCAGACAAGGTGCACTGAATGCCAGGAGCGTACTGGGGAAGGAGTAGAGTAAAAGCCCTGTTGCACTGCAAAGCTGGTTTTCTGGGCGCACAGACAGTGACTGCAGTGAAGAAAAGCATAAACATATACCATTTTGTGCGCACGGCTAGAGACAACGCTAGTTGCCAGGTGCAGACCAGGAAGGAAGTGTGATGATGGTACTAAACAAAGAGCGCTGGGGTACTGAACAGGTTAAAGGATCACATAAAGGAGCCCCGTAGTGCAACAACAACCTGAGACCTAGGCAGGCATCAATCATGGCAGCTAGAGATTATAGCTCATTCCTGCCCAGCCCTGCAGAGCCTGCAAAGCAGAGTAGCTCCACTCATTGTTCCCTTATCCCCCACAAGATGGCAACACAAGTCACAGCAGCCACATCTTGTATATGACCGCCAACAGCTTCTGGACATAGGTGAATGCACAGAAACAGATCTAGAGAGTGACATGTTGAGAGACTTGCACCTCGATGGAATTCTACAAGAGGCTCAGCACAAAACCCTAAACAAGCAAACCCCGGCATCACCAAAGACCTGCCGCACCCATGCTATAGCTTGCACAAAGCTCCCAAGGCAGAACACGGAAGCTTCCCTGAAACACAGGAAGCATAGGAAGCACAGGAAGCGGTGTGCAAGGAACCGGAAGAGAGGTAAGCATGCTGGAATTAATACTAGGCTGAAGGAGAACTACAGCCGACCAGCGATACCTTCTCTTTTCCTCTCCAACGTGTGCTTCATAGACAATAAGATGGACTATCTGAAACTGATTTTATCCTCCCGTGAAGAACTTAAACACTGCTGTGCACTGATTTTTACAGAAACATGGTTACATGAAGGTATAGCTGACTCTACATTACAGCAAGAGGGGTTCGTTTGCTTGAGAGCTGACAGAAACAATTTGCTATCAAGTAAAACACACGGTGGAGGGTTTTATATTTACATTAAAAGTAGCTGGTGTACAAATGCCACAATCGCATCTGTGCATTGTTCTGTATCCGCAGAGGTTTTAGCAATCAAATGCAGACCCTTTTACATTCCCAGAGAATTCGCTGTGGTGATTATTGTTGCTGTATACTTGCCACCAAGCATCAGTGCAAAGACAAAAACTAGTGAAGGCCTGAGTGAACTTTACACAATAATAAAAGATCTCCAAGCAGTCTACCCGGATGGCTTCTTCATTGTTGCCGGAGACTTCAACAACACATCTCTGAAATCAGTTCTACCCAGATTTCATCAAAATATTAACTTTGCCACAAGAGAAGATGCCATGCTAGATCAAATTTACACAAATGTCCAGCATGCATACAAGGCTACCCTAGGAAAATCAGATCATATTTCCATACTTCTTACACCAGTGTACAGACCCATTCACAAACAATCCAGACTAATCTCAAGAGTAGTGAAAACCTGGCCACAAGCTGCTATACTTGCTCTACAGGATTGATTTGAATGCACAGACTGGAAAATGTTCAAAGATGCCGCTACCTATGTACATGGAACAAACTTAGACGAGTACACAGACTCAGTGACTAGCTACATTGGGAAGTGCATTGAAGATGTTGCGGTCTCCAAAAATGTTATGATCCGAGCAAATAACAAACCCTGGTTCTCCACAAAGCTTCGTATCCTAGTGAAGATCAGAGACCTTGCTTTTAAGTCAATAGACAGAGAGGCATACACGACAGCTAGAGACAATCTATCAAGGGCCATTAAAGAGACAAAGCAAGCGTATGCTAAGAAGATCAACAACCATTTCATATCATCTAAAGACACACGACATGTGGCATGGCATCCAAGCCAGGTTACAAATTTGCACATCAAATAAACAACAAAGATGTATCATTGACAAATGAACTGAACAACTTCTTTGCACGTTTTGAAACCAAAAACAAGGAACCTACAAGGAAATTGACCTCCTTCCAGAATGACCAGTTTCTCTGTATTGCCAGCGATGAAGTCAAAACGACCCTCCGCAGAATAAACCCTCGGAAGGCAGGAGGTCCTGACAATATCCCAGGTTGGGTGCTACAGGAATGTGCTGAACAGCTTACAGACATTTTCACTGATATCTTCAACACATCCCTGAGCTCAGCTGTTGTTCCTGCATGCCTAAAAACCACCAAAATCATACCAGTGCCAAAAAAGTCTACCGTGTCTTGCCTTAATGAATACCGTCGTATAGCACTCACGCCTATCATCTCAAAGTGCTTTGAGAAGCTGGTACTTAAAAATATGAAAACAAAAATCCCACAAAACCTAGACCTGCTACAGTTTGCCTATCGCCCAAATCGTTCCACAGATGATGCAATTTCAACTGCACTTCATTTCACCCTTTCTCATCTTGATGAAAAGGGCACATATGTCAGAATGCTATTTATTGACTTCAGCTCAGCATTCAACACTGTCATACCACAGCAATTTGTAATGAAGCTGGAACTGCTAGGTATAAACACTTCCCTCTGTAACTGGATCCTTGATTTTCTGACTGATAGACCCCAATATGTCTCAATAGGAGAGAACACCTCTGAGGTTCTAAAACTGAGTATAGGCTCACCCCAAGGATGTGTGCTTAGCCCACTTCTATTCACCCTGCTGACACATGATTGTACTCCCCACTACAATGCAAACCACATTATCAAGTTTGCAGATGACACAACGGTAGTAGGCCTTGTTAGGAAAAATTATGAGTCTGAATACAGAGAAGTAAGGCATTTGGCAGACTGGTGCCAAAACATCAACCTGACTCTAAATGTCAAAATGACTAAAGAAATGGTTGTTGACTTTAGGAAAAACCCTGTTACTCATCAACCACTACTCATCGATGGCTCCCCAGTTGAGAAAGTTAACAATGCGAAGTTCATAGGAGTGCATATGGCAAATGATCTTTCCTGGACCCTGGACATCAACTCTATCACAAAGAAAGCTCAACAACGCCTTCATTTTCTATGGAAGATAAAGAACGCCAGTCTTCCCCCTGCCATTCTCAAAACATTTTATCAAGGCACCATCGAGAGTGTTCTCTGCAGCTACATCACAATATGGTTTGGAAACTACACAGTTGCAGAACAAAAATCCCTTCAATGGATTGTGAAAGCTGAAGAAAGGATCATAGGAGAACCACTCCCACCCATCTCCCAAATCCACCAGAAACACATGATGCGCCGGGCAAATATTAAAGCAAAAGACTATTCTCACCCATCTCATTTTCTGTTCACTCTCATGTCATCTGGAAGGAGCATTCAAACTAGAACTGCTAGACACAGCAAAAGCTTCTTTCCACAAGCAATTAGAGTGCTTAACAAGTTAACATTATAAATTCTGTCTGTTACCTGCACCTACCACCCTATGTGCATCCACAAATGCTCCTTCTCTTTCTTAATGCAAAGTTACTATGGTGAGGGGGCCTGAGTGAAACGTGATTTCGATACGCTGTATAACTATATAGTCTGTATTGACAAATAAAGGAATCTTGTATCTTGTACTAATCAGTTGGAGGTTGACTCAAGCAAATTAGGGATTGGAAGAGGACAATGGCTATGGCCAGGCAGTAAGGACAGGGATGGCCTGTTCCCTCTTACACTGCACTGTGAATCTTATGCTGGATGCCATTAGCAAGTTGTGTTGGAACCCAGGGACCTGCAGCTGTGGGTGCCATTATCAGGATGCAACATGCAAAAACATGGCAGCTTGCATCTGTTTTTTGCACTTTTTCTCCTGCACTACCAGATGTAAATGCCTCCCATGATTGTCAACTAAACTAGCTAGCATAAGGTTGATTATAAGATATCTGCTTAGCTAGCACCTTACTGAACATCTGAATGGACACTGCTGCTTTATATATTTATTGATAAGAAGAAGAGACCATCTGAAGACAATTTTAGAATATCTTGCAGTACACTGATATCTACTTTAAACTCCTTCTTCCCCACAACACTATATAAAATTATTAAACTTCTGGCCTGCTGAAACCCCACAACCTGCTCCCTTGACCCCATACATTTTTACTTCCCTTACCAAATCTCTGATACACTCTGTCCTGCACGCACCCATCATTTAAACTTTCCCTTTCTACCAGTACTTTTCCATTCTTATATAAACAAGCACTAATTACTACTAGCCTCAAAAAACCTTCCCTTGATCTTAGCTCTCCCACCAACTATTGTCCATTTTCCCTTCTTCCATTTACATCCAAATTGTTGGAATGGCTTGTTTATTAATGCCTTGTTAAGCATCTCACTCTCAACTCTCAACAACATGCTAAACTGAAACTGCACTCACCAAAGTAACCAATGATCTTCTCCTGGCAAAGTCCAAAGGTCACTATTTTATACTCATCCTTTGAGGTCTCTCTGCAGTCTTTGACATAATTGACCACTCACTCCTCATAGACATTCTATGCTTAGCCAACCTTTGTGATCTTATCTTTCTAAACATTTTTAGCCTAAACAGTCTAATGTGTGTCAAATTTGTAATAGCAGTTACAATGGAAATACATTATTGCTTTGTTTCCCCACTGAGAGGACACCATGATTTTTTTCAGATTTTATATTGCTATGATTGCAATTGCACATATCATAAAATAGATTTAATTTTTAATACGTTAAGGAAAATGGAGGTCTAATGAAAACATGTTTTTTCTTGAGCCTTAATATATTATGCAGTGTTATTAAAAAAGTGAAGCTGAAAGATATTCCAAAGAAGAGGATATTTGTCTTTAGCCACATAACTATATTTTAATTCTGTTAAAAAAAGCATCTCTGTCAAATCTTATGACAGATATTCAAATAGTTGTATAAGTTGTGAAGACAGACAGCAAGCATAAAAAATCAGTCGGAGTAGCTAAGCATGCTATAATTTATTTCTCTATAGTATCCAAGAGAATTTGCTATTCATTTAAAGCAAACACAGCTCTGGTGAGGTTTTTGGATTCATCCCTACCGTCATTAATATTGTATTGAACTTGGCAGGCAGTGACTAGGCCAATAGGCAATACTATTTTTAAATGTTTTCTTCCAAGTGGCCATTACACTTGACACTTGATCCAATGACCTTAAGAAAATTTAAGCAAGATGTACTTTCCTAAACATTGGCAACAATAAGGGTCTGATTTAATAACAATGAAACTTCTAGAATTTCAACAAATCTCGAAAAATTTGTGGTTTTTCTGTATTTCTTAAAAGCACTAAAATTCAAGATTTATGTAAAAACAATGAACTACTACAAAAAATTCAGATCTTTTGATACATTACATAGTAACATAGTAGCATAGTAACATAATGTAAGGTTGACAAAAAGACTCATGTCCATCAACTTCAACCTTTAAACTTTTTTTTTTAACCTGCCTAACTGCTAGTTGATCCAGAGGAAGGCAAAACCCCTATCTGAAGCCTCTCCAATTTGCCTCAGAGGGGGAAAAAAATTCTTCCTGACTCCAAAATGGCAATCGGACTAGTCCCTGGATCAACTTTTACTATGAGCTATCACCCATAACCCTGTATTCCCTCACTTGCTAAAAAGCCATCCAACCCCTTCTTAAAGCTATCTAATGTATCAGCCTGTACATTTGATTCAGGGAGAGAATTCCACATCTTACGCTCTCCCTGTAAAAAACCATTCCGAATATTTCGGTGGAACCTCTTTTCTTCTGATCGGAATGGGTGACCTTGCGTCAGCTGGAAAGACTTATTGGTAAATAAAGCATTAGATAGATCATTATATGAACCTCTTATATATTTATACATAGTTATCATATCACCCCTTAAGCGTCTCTTCTCCAGCGAGAACATCCCCAATATGGCCAGTCTTTGCTCATAGCTAAGATTTTCCATACCTTTTACCAGCTTAGATGCCCTTCTCTGTACCCTCTCTGATACAATAATGTCCTGTTTGAGTGAAGGAGACCAAAACTGTACGGCATATTCTAGATGGGGCCTTACTAGTGCTCTATAAAGTGGAAGAATTACCCCCTCCTCCTGTGACTATGCCCCTTTTAATACAGCTCAAGACCTTATTTGCCCTTGCTTCTGCTGACTGGCATTGCTTGCTACAGCCACATTTATCATCTACAAGGAGTCCAAGGCCTTTTCCATAATGGATTTGCTTAGTGAAGTCCCATTAAGGGTATAAGTAGCTTGGATATTTTTACATCCCAGGTGCATGACTTTACATTTATCAACATTGAATCTCATTTGCCACTTAGCTGCCCATATTGCCAGTTTGTCAAGATCCTGTTGCAAGGATGCCACATCCTTGATGTAATTAATAGTTTTTTCTCATCTGCAAACACTGATACATTACTTACAATACCCTCTCCTAAGTCATTAATGAACAAGTTAAATAAAAGTGAACCCAATACTGAGCTCTGAAGGACCTCACGAGGAACCGAGGAATCAAATTTGTCTTACATGACCTATCCTTCATAAAGCCATGCTGTTTGCTGCTCATAATGCCATTCACTAAGACACAGCATATCCACATACTTGCAACTGCTATATACTGCTTATTCTGGTAAAACAGCTCATTCAAATACTTGCAACAGCTATAAACTGCTATGTACTGCTTATTCTGGTAATACATCTTATATCAATCCTTGTATCTGTTAACCCAAAGAACTTCTGTCTGTTACACCTACTCTGCTTTATTGTTTCTGATAAATATCTCAAACAAACATATGCGTCAATTCCTCAGTGAACAAGAGATATTTTTGTAGCCCCAAACTTGGTTTTGGTGTCTGTAAAACTCAGCCCTTTGATAGCTGGTTAATTGATTAATTAGTCAATTAGGCTCTGTTTTTTTCCAAACAGCTACTTATAAATTCAGGCCCAGTTTTGGGGATGGCATTCGTGTCTGGGATCATGGCACGAGTGCTAATTTTTCCTAAGTGCTTATATTTCTCAAGTGCTTAGAAATGGCAGTTATACAATGCATCTGGATCAACTAGCAGTTAGGCAGTTAAAATTTAAATAAATTTTAAATTAAAAAAAACAAAAAAAAAGGTTGAACTTGATGGACGCGAGTCTTTTTTCAGCCTAACTTACTATGTTACTATGTGGACAAGGCATTTACAAGGCAAAAGGAACTAGATTATCTTCCATCAACTTTGAACCAGCTGGGATAAGAAGAACACAGATTTGTTTCTACCTGCCAGTTTGTTACTTCTTACTCCTAAAATGTTTTAGCTTGTATTTCTCTTCCTTTCACTCTCATGCTTCATAACACATTTTTCACTACCTCCCCCATCAAGTCCCAACTCTATACAAATCTCAGCCTCTCTACTTTCCTTTCCTTCCCTCTCCACACATGAAGTATATAAAGTACTCTGTTAAGCTATTCCAGGAAACACTTCTTTCTTATATAAACTTACAAATCATGCTCTCACTTAATTTATTTCTCCTTTCTCTTGCTGGCAGCTGGGGACATTTCCCCAAACCCTTATCCCATCCCAGTTATATCATGGCCATGGGCTCTTTCTCTTTGGTGCAAATTCCAACAGTACAGAACGCTTAGTCATATACCCAAAAACTCAGTAAATCTTTCCTGTGCTGTCTGAAATTCCAGATACACCGCAACGCAAGACCATTTCATTACTAGTGATGGGCGAATCTCCCCAGTTTCGCTTTGCCGAAAAATTCGCGAATTTCCAGAGAAATTTGCGAACTAAATTTGCGTCATTTTCGGTGCGCGTTGCGTCACTTTTGCCGTGCCGCGTCAACTCATTTTTTTCTGCGAATTTTGGCCAGGTGAAATTTCACTGGCGTTTCACGAATTTATTCACCAGCGGCGAATCGCGGGAATTCGCCCCTGGCGAATAAATTCGCCCATCACCATTCATTACCAATTCCTTTAACCTACTGCCTAGGTTGATACTGCCTCACCTACTGCCAAGTCCTATGGGGGCCTACACCTTACTCATACTCCGGAGCCTGGAAACAGACCTGGGGGTGGGGTAGGTTTGATTCTCTCTCCTTGATGTACAGGTTCTTCCACCTGTTCCTTCCCTATCATTCATATAGACAAATACAAGAGGTCCTCCACACTCAACCCATTATTAATTTATTTAAGACATTGAGACATAGTCAGGTGATCCCACTGGTGTCTAATAAAAGGGCAACCAAGTTTGGGAGTTTTACTTTGAAAGCAGCAAGTAAATTGCAGGGAAAACTCAGTCCCTTTGTAAAATGTATAATTAAGCAATAGAATTCTAAATGAATCAGATGAAAATTGAGCGTAGGTCTGGCCAGATATGGGATGACTTTGATGTAGTTGGCCATCTTAAATATATTGCAATATATGGACAAACAATCCCTGTTGTTTAAAGGGTAAGGCATTTTTTAGTAGCTGTATGCACAATATGTCTCAATGTCTTAAATATATTGATAATGGGTTGAGTGCAGATGACCTCTTGTATTTGTCTATATGTATTTTGTGGTCACAGCCTCATTGCACCACCATTTAATGGGTTTAAAAATTAGTGGTGAGCACAACTTTTCCTTGTTTGCTTCCCTATTATTCTCCTAATTTGAGGCTCACTGCATTAGACTCTTTTCTCCTGTTTTCACTCTGCATTGCTGTCATATATCGACCACCAGGACCAACTGCACAATTTTTGGACAACTTTGCTGCATGGCTTACTTACTTTCTTTCATCTAACATTTCAACTATCATATTAGGTGACTTTAATATACCTGTTAATAACATTAACAACCCTTCTGTCTCTTAACTTCTTTCACTAACCTCCTAGGCTTACAGTATCTTTGTGCTCAGACTCCCCCTCTCACTCCAATGATAATTCTCTGGATCTCATTTTCCAGACTATGTTCAACCACCAATTTTACTAACTCTGTAACAAACGCAGCACCACATACAGTATCCCATTTCCCAATTCTATCCTGCTCACTCCCACACCTTGTGTATTACTCCCTTCCTTTTAGAGTGTGGGCTTTTTCTGCATAGGGCCTTCCTCACCTTTTGTACCTGTACTGATTGTGATGTTTGTAACTCCATATGTTCTATGTATGTAATTGGTGTGATTTAGTTGTATAAACACATTTACAGCGCTACGCAATATGTTGGCGCTATATAAATACATTAGTAATGATAATAATAATAATTTTGAATGTGATTACTTAACAAGCCTTCAAATAATTTGCCCACCACAGATGTCAAACTTACTGGCCTATAATTGCCAGGCTGATATCATAATACATTTTTTAAATATTGGAATGAGATAAGCTTTTCTCCAATCCAAAGGCACCATACCAGATGAAAGTGAATCTAAGAAAATCAGAAATAGGGGCTGGTCTAAAATTGAACTAAGCTCTCTTAGAACCTGGGGGTGTTTGCAATCAGATCCTGGAGCCTTATTTACATTCATTTTTATTAAAGCTCATATCTTGAGTCAGCCTCTGACTAGATTGAGCTGAGTTGTCAGTGCAGCTATGAAGTAAGCCTTGGCACTCCTCTATTGTATACACTGAAGAAAAGAACTGATTAGCACATTTGCTTTTTCTGTATCTTTTACAACCATGCTGGTACCATTATTTAATGGAGCAACATTCTGAACCTGCTTTTTACTATTAATATATTAATATATGTTTTCGCCTCCATCACAATAAACTCTTAATTTCCTTTTTTTGTCTTCTGGATTGCTTAATGCCATAATCAATACTCTGAAGGGCAGCCCTCAAGGCACCAAAATTAGCTTTTCCGAAATTCATGGTTTTTGGTCATTATGGTTGCTATTACCCAGGGTTTCAATGACTTGCACATTTGATATAAGTGCTGGGTCATTTGAAATCACTAGATCCAGAATAGCATTTTTTTCTGGTTGGCTCCTCAATAACCTGTGCTATAAAATTGTCATACAACAAGTTTATAAAATTGTCCTTATTAACTGATCAGGCAGTACTGTTGCTCCAGTCAATATCTAGGTAATTAAAATCCCCATTATCATTACTTTACCCAAACTAGCAGCCTTTTCTATTTGCATCAGGAGCTTAGCCTCCTCCTCCTCACTTACATTAGGGGTTCTATAAGATACCCCTACAATTAATTTGCTGGACTCTTTACAATTGGTTAAGAACTCCACCCATAAGGCTTCTGCCCCCTCATTTTCTAACATAAACTCCTTCTTTATATAAGCTTTTAAATCCTGCCTAACAAACAGAAATGGCATCAGTGGTGTTAACAAAATGAGTTTAGTACTGGGTTCAAGAACCTCTAAAACCTCTAAAATGAGATTTTTGATAATTAAGCCTCCATGTATCTACAAATATTATTCACTATAATTAAAGTGCAAAGTCAGAACTTCATATGTTGCTAGTGCCTTAACAGATTGAAATAGCTAGGTGTGTGTACAGTATAATAATGAAAAATCAAGATTTTGGTAGGTGCATATCACTCAAATAAACATGCTGGTGGTGTTCTGCAGATTACAGTTGGTGAAACATTTCTAAATGATGAGTGGAAGGTAGCTACCAGTCTTGTGAGGAAGTATTTATTGAAGAGGCAATAAGCATTTATTTGAAATGTTTAAGCATTGTGAGAACGGAGAAATGTAAGAAAAATAATGTTGCAGGGCAATGCAATTCCATGCATAAATTAATATACTTAAAAGTTATATGACCCACGAAGGCAAGATCAAACATGAAATGTAATGAATTGCATTATGATGGACATCAAAAATACTGTTTCTTTTAAGCTCTTGCTGTATTTCAAGAAAAAAAATCCAAGGACAACTTCAAACCGGACTTCAAAAACGAACCCAAACATATCTAAGATTTGATATGTAAATTGAATCTTTGTTCTTGTAATTTAAGAGGAATAAAGTCATAGTTAAGAATTGATCATTTATGTTTAAATATATATTCACTCTAATGTGACACTAGATAATGTCATTTGTATTCTCAGCATTCAGATTTCAATCTTTGATGCCAATGTTTATTCTTGTCATCACTTATTAATGCATGTGCTTGTTATTGCTGAAGATAACGATAGTAATGAACATGATAAAGATTTTACAGGCTATCATAACAGAACCTAAACAAAGACAAGCATACCATAGATAATGTCCTCATGTTATGAAGTCATTATAAAGGTTTGCCACCAAAGTCTTCTCTGCAATGTTGAAGTGGACAGCTCATGTTTGTACTCACATCATAATAGTTAAAGTATGCATTAGGTTCAAGCCATGTATAATGACATAATAATTATCAAGATATATACTGGCTGCTGTAAAAAAATGTTTGGCTAGGCAATGTTTTATGAGATCATAACAGTCACTAATCAGGATTAATAATCAATAATCAGTATAAATAATTTGCATGCAGTACTAACTTTGACCACCTGTTTGTTTTCTTTAGGATTTATTAGTAGAAAAAAAACTCCTTAAATAATAGGTAAATAATAGGTAAATAACTGCTCAATACCTAACCTCCACCCCATCAAATACACATCACATTGTTCAATTTTATCATTGTATTGTATTGTAATTGTAATTGTACCATTGCTGTTAGAGAACTTTAACAGTGTTTCAATGTTAATGCCTTGGTGCTAAAGTGTAGATTCCATAAAG
Organism: Xenopus borealis; assembly: GCA_024363595.1. Lineage (NCBI taxonomy): Eukaryota > Metazoa > Chordata > Amphibia > Anura > Pipidae > Xenopus > Xenopus borealis. The sequence continues at coordinate 67,705,663 of CM044446.1, read as the reverse complement.
GTTAAGTGACTAAATCTGGCAACAATTTACCAGTGTTGCCACCTGCAGGGACTTCACCAATTAACTAATGGGCACAGACATCACTTCGCTAGCAAAAGAGATAGACACTAGCAGTCATTCTCACTCTATCGCCAGGCAACTTTTGCACTGGCGAATGGACGTTATGCCGCAAATTCACTAAAATGTGGATTTTACAGAGTGTTACCTCAGACCAGGCAAAGTGCAATGGAGTGCATAGATCTTCCTTAATCTTCAGTTACTTACAGTACATCATATTCTGTAAGTGGAAAAAGCATCTAAGTTCAAAAACATTGACGTCTTTTCCTTTTTTTCTGGATGATAGCCTGCAAAAGTGCTAACATACATTGTCTAACATTAACTATACAGCGGGCTCATTTGTAGTGCATTATAATAACTCTATTGTTTTTATTAAGGTTCCCTGGACATGTGTTATACACAGTGGGAATGTATTTGCTGCAATAGATAACATCAGGACATCCATTTAACTTTATATCTCCCACCGTATGCAAATTAACCTGAGCTCAAGACCTCTAGGCAGGAATCAACGATAGTGCATCGTCACTTTGAATTGCTCACATTGCCGAAGTAAGGATAGCAAAAATTCACCAGCCGTCGGCCAGGACAAAACTTCACATTTTAGTAAATTAGCGTTGTCTCAGCAAATGTTCACCTGGCAAGGTGTTGTGGTGGGTGCGAAGTGGATGCTAGCAAACTTTCTCTGGTTAGTAAATCTGTCCCTATGAGTTGAGCATTAAAGGGGTGCAGGAACATGTTCAAGTGGATGTTCTGGGGAATGGGGTAGCAACATGGGCAGTGAAAAACAGGAGTGTGGGTGACTAGTGCTAAATTTGCTCATAATAGTTAAGGTACTAACAAGAAACAGGTTGCACTGTTAGAAGGATGGCACACTAAATTAACATTTGTTAATTAAAGGACATGTAAAACTAAAACAAGAGTCTCTTCCAATTGAAAATCTGTCATTAAAGCATTTTAAATATCTTGAAGCTCTTGGATGTAGCACCTGTTAAACTCTGCATCTTCCAATACTGCTGACTACTTCTATATTTACCCAGAGTGCCTCATTCTTCATCAAGACCATGAACATGATTCTGTGCAGTCTTGCAGACTGGAGCATGCATAAAAGGAACTAGCTGCCTCTTGTCTGACAGCATAATTTTGATGTTCTTGAGCATGCACAGTAGAGTGATAGCGTTGGCAGTACAGTCGATCTCTGTTTGTTTAAATAAAGATATATTGAATTAACACTCAATGGAGATGTGGGAGGTGGGAAGGTGGTAGGGGCTATGCTCACATGCATGTACATTTAGAGCCTATATAATGCAGGGAAATGTCGTGAGAAACTAGCCAGGAACGAGGTGCTATTTCTGCTGGTTGGGTGGAGGTAAGGCTCTCTTTGCAGGCATACTGAAAGCTAAAAACTGCTTTACATCTCCTTTGAGTGTAATATCCCCACTAATACATGTTAGATGGCTATCATTTATCACCTCTGAATAGCATTAGTGTATTATTTGCTCTCTGCAAATAAAAAGCTAGCTTTTTCTAAATATCATAAAAAGTTAGCATTGCATTACAATATGGTAGAAAGCAACTTAGCAGTAGCACTGATTTGTGAGGACGTGTATTTTCTGGAATAGTATGGTTTTCTGGGGCAGCAGTTATGAACAAAATTTTTGGAAGGTATGAAATAAATAAACAAGGAGGAATTATGTGTATATCTGCTTCAAAAGAATAAAAATAAATACAAAAGTGCATAAAATAATATTTTGAGGTCCTGCTACATAAACCACTGTTTTGTTCCAACTGGGCACTTACTCATAGGCTCATGAGTAAATGCCCAGTTGGCATGAAACATGTTTCTTCTGTCAGCCATTTCATTCTTATTCAGCTCTTCTGCCTTAACTACCTAGTATAGTTTGCATAGCTAACATTGTGTTCCCTTCTATTAAATGCATCTGTGAATAATAAGTTAAAATTCTAAAATTGTAACAGTAAGTTATTTGTTTAATTAACTTATTGGTGCACAACCTATAATATACATCCAAATGTTGGAAATCATTATGCATATAGTATGTAGGTCTGCAAAAATAAAAAAAATCTAAATGCCTTTATTTGTACAAACAGTGCAATTGATATATTATGAACCTGTCTCGGCTCTTTATTGTTTCCCTATATGCACATATAAAGACATTTTAATTCTTAATGGATAGTTGCCATTTGTATGTATTACAAGTTATTGTCGCCTAGTTTGGAAAGGAGAAACAAGCGGTTCTGCATATTACAAAACAGATGAACAAAGGAAGTTTGAATAGATATATCTATACATCTATAGTATATTCTCATACTGCATATTTATTAAAGTTGTTTGTGTTAATAACATACAGATGCAGCCACTGAGATTGGTGAGTTAAATGCGTCGTGACTCAAGGCTAATTGAAGAAACTGTGTTATCTAAAGTTATCTTAAGGGCCCTTGCGCTCCCCTGGATTCCGTTTAACTGCGTTCAGCCGCAGGGTAGCACAGGTATAGACGCACTCAATTCTTTTCAATGGGGCTGTACTCACACGAACGCATGTAGGCACCAAACGCAGGAAAAATGCAGCATGTTGCGTCTGAACCTGCGTTCGGTGCTTACACGCGTCTCGTGGGTACAACCTCATTGAAAAGTATGAGGTGCGTCTAGACCTGCGCTTCCCTGCGGCTGAACGCAGCCAAACGCAATGCAGGGGAGCACAAGACCAAAACGCCCGTGTGTAATAGCCCTAACTCATTTAATGCATTTAACCTTTTCATTAGCATACCAAAGCACCATTGTTTTCAATGGTGAACTCTTTCATTGGATGGGATGCTGTGACACAATATTCTGTGCTAAGTGGGATAAATGGGATAGATGAGTAAAGTTTTTCTGTGTCAAATGTACAATCCAAAGTGGCTTCATCTGTAGATGTGCAAAGGCACATGTGTAAAAAGAATTTATACAAAAGGCCTTTATTTCATATGGCAGACAGTTTTACACCACTGCTTTTGTGATTCAACTTTATATCCTGAATAAAGTGAGTTTTAAGGAAGGTATCCAGTCAGATGAACAATTTCCTTATATATCTCCAATTTATTTTTCGTTGTTATCCTATCTCCCAACTTTTGCAGTATCTGACACTGCATTCGAGATACTGATGGATTGTATTGCATTGCTGCTGTGGAGAGGAACAGAGTGTACAAGATTTCAAATGTTTGCCCAAATAAAATGCCCCCACATTAGATAAAAATTAATAGTGACTCTAAAAACTTATTAGGAAAGAATTTTTTTAAATTTAAAATCTATTGGGGGAGTGTGACTGTTGTTGAAAAGAGGTGAGCAAACTATTTAACTACACTGAGGGATATTCGAATATGCAAATTTGGCCACTTTGATCATCGACTATGCAAAATTCATGTGTATCGAATAGATCGAATAATCGACCATTCGATGATCGAAGTACTTCAACTTTAAAATTTTATTTGACTGCGTACTTTGCCAGATTGAACCATAAATAGCAATAGAAGCCTATAGGAATCCCCCCATAGGCTTTTTTTTCTATCACCTGCTCGAAAACCATTCGTACGATTGAAATCCTCGACATTTCATCATTTTTCCGTGAAATTGAACGATCGGTGTTCGATCATACGATTTTTTAGTGAAATCAAATAGTGAAGAAAAAAAGCCTAAAACTATTCGATAAACATTTGAAAGTCGAATTAATATTGAATTTCTGCCGAATTCGAGGGCTAAAAGCGAATTCTTGAATGATGATAAATCTGCCCCTTAAACAGTAGTCTGAATTTTGGTATGGGCCAGCATTTGAACAATTAGGGTTAATTTACTAAGCGGCAAAAATTCGCCAGCAATGGCTTCACAGCCATCACAAAACCAACACCAGGAAAATGCAAATTTACTAAAATGCAAATCATCGCACTGGCCGACAGATGCTGGTGAATTTTCACTAGCGTTACTTCGACACTGTGAGCAAATCAAATGTGCTAGCGTTCAATTCAGCCTAGCGCAAATTCATTAGAGGTCTTGCTCTCAGGCTAATTTGCATATAGTGGGAAATTTAAAGTTGAATGCACCTATTTATGTTACATATTGCATCTAATACATTAGATTTACACTGATAACTAGACATACCAAGGGAACCTTAATAAAGTCAATAGAGTTGTTATGCCCTACACATAAGCCCACTGTAAAATATGTTATATTTATAAAAAGTATGGAGGAAACTGGTTACAAAAAAAAGCCTATCATCCTGAAAAATTGAACAGGAAAATATGCCAGCATTTTTTAAACTAAGAAGTTTCTCCATTGAGAAAAATATGCAGTAACTGAAGATTGAGGATGTTCTATGCTCTCCATTGCACTTCGCCTGCTGTGATCTGGCGATGGCAAGTCTGTAGTGATTGGCGAATCTGGTGTGTTTGCTTCGCTGAAAAATGTGTGAAACGCCACTGCGTCTCGTTTTTGGAGGCCGGCGTCTGTTCATGGACACTGGCGGCCATTGCGGGTGTCATAAAAACGGCATCCATTTTTCCGACCCCGGCAGTGGGTGTCAGCGACCAAAAACTGACGCCCGCATACAAAACGAGATGCAGGTGAAAATTTTCTGGAGTTTCGCAAATTTATTTGCCTGCGGCATATTTCGGGAATTCGCCACTAATTCGCCCATCACTACAAGTCTGGCTAAAGAGGTAACGTTTTAGTGAATTTTCGGAGTAACGTCCACTCGCGAACAGTTGCCTGGTGATAGAGTGCAAATCAACATTAGTGTATATCTCCTTCGTTACCGAAGTGATGCCTGCACCCCTTAGTAAATCAGTGAAGACCCTGAAAGCGAAATGCCCCAGATTTGCCTAATCACTAATTATATTACAAACTCCATTCTGTACATTTTAACAATCAATCTGTCTCACAAATATATAACCTCCATGTAACAGATGCAGTTATATGCAAAGTTACTTACAGAATGAATTATGTAAAAAAAACTTGGACATAATATATAATGTAACTAATTAGTGCATGCCAAGCTAGATTTGAATGACAAAATAGATATTTGAGACAGAAGGCAAGATTTTATAGTACAGGATTCATTCTTTCAACAAAATTAAAGTTTTGTTTAACAAGCCAGATAAAATAACCATTCTGTGCAGCAATACTGTCACTTTACTGAACCAATAAGAACAAAGCTTACTGCCATATAACGAACAAGTTGCCAGCTCTGCTCCACATGGCTGCATCATCCCAAAGGGCATAAGATACTGTCTGACTTGCTATAGAGAGCACCCTCTAATGTCCCCTCTGCTGCATAGTAATAAACATGAACAAACATTTCCTAAAAGTGCTGCTGTTAAACACTACAGGTTCCTAATTGAAAGTTCTTACAAATGACTGAGAAATATAATGCTTACTGACAATTAGTGATGGGTGAATTGGCGGCGTTTCACATCACCGAATATTTTGTGAATTTCTAGAGAAATTCGCGAAACTGCACCACTTCTCTTCTCGTTTTGAACGCACGCGTCTGTTTTTGGGCACCGGGTGTCCGTGTTTGGAAAAAAATGGGAAACCGGATGCCGGCGTCCAAAAACAGACGCACGCATGCAAAAACAGGTGCGCACCTCCATGGGAACCATGGGAATTTGACGCAAGCGAATAAATTCACCCATAATGATTCTAGAGAAAGAAAAGTATACAAAACAAAAATATGATGATTTTAGGTGATTTGTGTATTTTTATTATAGTAACCTGCTTGTGTAGCCATTTTGGTTTTGGGCATTCCTGCTGTTTTGCCATTGTCTTATGATTCATATTCCTGTTCCTGTTTCCCTCTTCCTGTCTAAGCTGAGAGGAAACATGAAGCAGCCACACCCACCTGCCATGTTGTAATAAATGTACTATGCTTGTCTGACTGCTTTACCTGAACTAATACAGCACAATCATTTAATCCACTAACAGCCAATTTGACACACTTATTATCTTGCAGCCTAACTCTAACATCATTATAATGGGCCTAATATCCCTTCAATGATGTCTGACAAACTCTCAGAGTCTAATGTCTCTTACTAGCTCTAATCTTGCACCAGTTAGCTATTTGCACTTGTTTCTTAATAATGTGCTTAGCTATATTTCTACTGGTTTAGCCAAAATGTAGGACTGATACATACCTCCCAACTCCCAAAAAGGACAGTCCCGCTTCTGACAGCTTAACCCCCAGTCCCGAATTTGAACTGGAAAGTACTGACTTTCTCTGCACTGAACAGCCAGAAAAATAAACATGGTTTCTAACTTAATTGGCTTTTGGCAGAGAATCCAGAGCAACCACCTTTGTAACAATTTTGAGATAAGCTAATCTCTCTTGTTCCCCCTCAACCCACTCTGATGTGAAAGTGGTAAGTGCTGGGTAGCTGAGGTGGCGGCATCATTTTGGTTATAAATGAATGTAAAGCACTATGCAGCTTGCTGTGTTATATAAAGAAATTATGATCCCCTAAATTGCCCCTGCATATAGGATCCCTTTTGTTTGCACAGGAGAGGATGCTCATAAGTCCTACACATTATACTATACAGAATATGTGTGCACACGATCACTCCCACACTGTGACTAAACCTATTATGCAGTAGTTGAACTACAGCTAACTATGAGACTTCTCATAAGACCCACCCATCATACTATACAAAATGTGTGTGCACATGATCACTCCCACGTCTGTGGCTAATAGGGATGGGTGAATTTGACCTGTTTCATCAAAGATTCACCACTGGCAAAATTTTGCCAACACTCATTAAAGTATATGTTAAAACTGCTAGTTGATCCAGAGAAAGGCAAAAAAAAACAAAACATCTAAAGCCTTTCCAATTTGCCCTTGAGGGGGAATAGGATAGGTTTACATGATTTTTCGGATGCAAATTCAAAAAAATTTCCCTGAGGTTCTAAAGGATGATCTTTAGCCTTGGACATCTACCAATGTAACTATTCAAACTTACAAAAATACATTTGTTGCAGTTATAATATTTTTTGTCACTGTTTTTTTATTTATTTTTAAATAATGGGTAATGATGACACCCATGTCACAGAATTTGGGTCTACTGAGACTGAAAAGATTTTGAGAACAAAACATGTTCTGTGTGGGTGAATTTTCCTCCTCCACTTCAGCATGTATTATAGTAGTTCAACCGACATTTCAAAAATGTATGCAGCCTAACAGTAATGACTGTTTGCTATTAATAATAAAAGTATTTAAGTGCACTGGATGAAAAGGAACATTTATTTACTTGAGAAAAATTAGACTAGGAGGTTTTTTTGTTTTTGCAATCAGTATTTTTAATGCTTCCCAGACTTTTTTTTTTTGTAAGTGAAGTTAATGACACTGAAATGTCACTGGAGAATAGGACCATAAAAGTTTCTTTGATAATGTACTGTTATTTTCCTATGCCACTTATTTCATTTACTTTTCACATCACTTCACTACATATATACAGGATGATTCATCTGTCTGTGTACTAAAAAGTGATTTTTATTTATAATATTTCTTAAAAGTCTGCTGTAAGGCAATGCAATGCCACAAATATATATTATCTGCTGCTACTCCAAACTAACTAGGTTACTGTACATCCTTCTTCCAGCATTTGAAAGTCAGAAGATTAGACATTTTACATTACACCCCCAACCCACAAGGCCCCACCAAATTCTAACCAGTCATGCCATATTCACCTGCATCTCCAGTCATTTTCTTATAAGCAATAAGTTCTTGATTTGGACTGTCCTGTTGTAATCAGGACATTTAGTTTCCATGGTTGTTATATTACTTTATGTAGAATATGAAAGGGTGTGTGTGTTATTGTTTATTTTTCCACTATCACTTACTTACCGCTTGAATTTTTTTCATTGACGCTAATGGATTACGCAAGGCCTGAAGTGGTGTAAAATAACAGTATAAAATGGGCAGTATAAAATAAAGCACACACCTTGATAACTTTGCCATTTTTAGAGCTTTTTACACGGTTTTTGGCATTAATTATTATATAAATGATAACCTGGCCCCATAAATGAATACGTATGTTGATAAAGAGCTTTTTCCTCACATTTTGAGCAATATGGCTTGATGAAATTAAAAGAAAACGCAGCTTGAGGAGGTGAATGTTGAATTCTACATGAGAGATTGAGGAACCTGGTTTGATGGGAAAGGTAAGGTTAACAAAAATAGATCTTAGTGCATGGGCCCTCAAAAAAGGATTTGGGGACATATTTTGCACCACCTCTCTTCATATACCAATTTTGCTGATGCTATTCTCTTACATTATCTTGTTAGCTGGCTCTTGTGTACTCAGGGAGGCCTGCTTATCAAATTAAACTGTGAAAAAACTCATATTGAACTAATTTTAGTCTGCTTTGACAATCAAATAGCCCAAAATTCAATTTGTATTGAAAATATTCAAAATTGAATTCGACTACCCCCTTAAACCTGCCGAATTGCCATTTTAGCCTATGGGGGACCTCCTAGAACCCTTTCCAGTCCTGGAAAATTGAATTTTTTGGGAAAATTTGATTCGATTCGATTGAAAATTAGATGGTTGAATTTCAAGTTTTTTCACTTTTCGACCATTAGTAAATGTGCCCCTTTCTGATTCATCCTTGTAAAGTAGATACTGAGGGGCACATTTACTAAGGGTGAAAAAACCCTCAAATTCAACCATTGAATTTAGGTTGAATTAAAACCCCTCAAATCCGAATTTCAAATTCGAGGGGTTTTAACGCAATTCGATTTTTTGAATGATCGAATATAACATTTTTTTATTTGAATTGAAATTGAATGTGGGAGCTTCACATAGGATTCTATAGCAATTCGGTAGGTTCAATCTGGCAAATTTTTAAATTGAATATTCTTAAAGAGAAAATACTTCGAATGTCAAATTTGAATTTACAAATTTCATCAATTTGAATCGAATTTTGAGCTATTCAATAGTCGAATAAGCCTAAAATTTTTTAAAATTCAAATTTTATTCGAATTTTTACTTCGAATCAATTCAACCCTTGGTAAATGTGCCCCATAGATTACCAATGTACAGATACCACTCCTTGGATTATGAACTTCTGCATATCTGCTGCTAACAATCTAAGTATCTGCATCACAAGAACCAAACATGGAGTACCTTCAATGTCCTTGCTTAGCCCTGCTCACTGCTTGGAATACATGAGCAGCATCAGCTACATTTTAAATATATACTTATTGCATGTGCTGACCACGATGCTTTGCTAAATGGAAATTCCTGTGACAATATTATGACAATAGTATGACCATTATAATTTTCCATATCATTATTGTGCATTGGGTAATTTAATAATCTTTTATTTTATTTTATATAATTATTTCATTTAAGTGAATAGGACAGATAGCAGGAAAAGAATTTTGATTTGAAAAAACATATGTGGTTCTTCACAGTGGGAGAGTGAGGTTGTGGAGTGCCCTGTTGGATAATGTTGTGATGGCTGATTTTGTTAAAGTGGACCCGTCACCCCAAAAAAATATTCAAAATCATATTTTATCACATTAGTCAAGCAAAATGAACATTAATTACACTATATAAATTATTTGAATCTTGTTTTCTTCAGTCTGGGAATTCATAATTATAGCAAGCAGGCAGGAGCCATTTTGTGGACACTGTTATTAAGACAAGCCTTGCATCATCTCAGAATCTTGTTTGTGCACCAGAATGGGGGACCCGATGTCTATCCCCATGTCCTGGCTACACAATTAAATGGTTAAGAGAACTGGGGGAATGTGTGGAGAGCGGTGGCATCTAGGAAGTGCTGAATGGAAAGTGAAAGTAATTATCTGCCCCGCCTCTATGCCTAAGGCTATTTGATTGACAACTGAGATTTTTAAATGAGCTTAAAACAGCTATGAATGCTTTAATAAAAACGGGTCCACTTTAATGTCTTTAGGAGGTGCTTGGATGATTCCTTGGACATGCATAACATCCAAGGCTATCCAAGGTAATACTATAACCTACAATTAGTATACTGTAGATATTGGTATATATAGTTTATGTAAGAGTATGGAGGGGTCACTGTGAGTGTGTATATATGTGCACTGGGTTTCATTTGGAGGGGTTGAAATTTTTTCAACCCAACTTGACTATGTAACTATGGTAGTATGATCATAAAAGAGACACAAATATGTGGCTAACTATTAAAGCAATTAATTACTTAATAACTCCAATTCTGAAAGAAAAATTAATGTGTGTCAAAACCACCCTACAGCCCTTAGTATCAGATCTTGTCATCATTAAGCAAACTTCGGTTTAATGATAATGTTTTTAGATGGTCTAAATACTTAATGAGTAAAATAGGGAACACCTTTGCTATAAAGCACATAATATTGTTATAAAATTATAAAAGAAAACCACAGACCTAATTATATTTGTATTTGTCTAACATCTTTATTAGTGACTGGGTATAAACTATCTGAACATAGGGGTGAGCAAAACTACCAGCCTGATCTTGACTATGATTCTTTGTAATCCTTCTTTGTACATTGCTTCCCGATCTCCATAGTGTTCACAGGTTTTCTTGTCAGCCCACATCATGGTTCCTACATTACAAATCTGAGGAATCATTAGTTGAGTGCTGTGGTTTACATCCCAGAAGCAATATTGCCCCAAATATTTTATTCAGAGACAAACGTCTTTGTTTGTTTGAATGTTACTTTGTTCATGGATTTGTGTGTATGCTGAACATTACATTTAAGGTTCAGTCATTTATCCAGTGGAATATAAGCAGCACTGCAAATTTTTCATCCCTCTTATTCATTTATTCAGTATCTTAATTAACAAAATCGATATTGTATGGTTATTTAAATTAAGCCTTCCACAAAGATAATAAATTAAGTTTCACTTTGCACATTGTTTTACAAATGCATTGTATGTTTCTAAAAGAAATATGGGAATTCATGTAACTGGTTTGTAAATGCTAGAGAGTTCTCACAAAGTAAAGTGAATCAATATAGAAGTTCTTTAATCAGGGTAATTTGAAGTTCTCTAACTCTGGTATTCATAATGGTTGAACAAGTTTCCAATTACTCTAGCTCATATTGATTTTAAAATACTTTCAAATTCGCCAAGGCTCCTCGGAAAATGAAATAAAATGTTGATAGGACTTATTCCAGCCTCATCCTTTATAATTTATTTTTGCATTAAAATTGTATGATCAACAAGTTTCTCTGCTTAAACAAATATTTGTGATAAATGAGGATGGTATTGTAGATTTAAATTCTTCACGTATATATGGTTGACATCTTCTTTTTATGTATCACAATAAATTAAATAAACTAGGATTGTTTAAAGGTTTTGAATGCTTTATGCATGGATAAAACCATATACCAACAAAATAAATGAAAGGTTTTGAAAGTCAGTAGAAATTAATATATATATTTATATATTGTTCTCATATTAATTCAAGTTCATTACTGTCCCTAACATGGGCAAGTGATTGCTGTTTATATGACAAAGGGAACATTTGCCTCTATGGATTACCAAATCAGTAATCTGAACTAGAATTAAAGATTCAAGAGTGAGTTTTTAGTTGTCCACACGTGAGAAGAAAACTGTTAGGTTGTTCTGGTTAAGTCCTGAATTCTGTACTTTTATCATGTTGACTGAAAAATAATTAAATGTGTACACAACTTTATTACAACATGAAATATTAAAGGAGCAACACACACTTTGCAGAAATGCAGATGGGAAACATGCCATTTATTGTGACAGCCGGTGCATCAACATTTTGTTGGAAGTTAATTCTTCCCTTTGGTATGATAATAATAGCTTTGTGAGCTTACAAAAAAGCCTAACCATTTTTAATTTATTTTTGTCATCTTTTTCTATACTCTATTTCTACAGTATTTTCCAAACATTTTATGATAGCTTTTTCTTCAAGAATTTCACATGGAAGCACCTCTATACATTTTAATAATCAAATTTGGTGCCATGTTAGATAAACTTTATAGTGCAAACTTTTTCTAGTCATTTGCCTCAGATGACTTACCATGTTTATCCATAGTGCTATGACATGCTGAAACATAGCTTAAAAGGAACAGTTCAATGTAAAAATAAAAGCTGGATAAATAGATGGGCTGTGCAAAATAAAAAATGTTTCTAATATAGCAGTTAGCAAAAATGTAATGTATAAAGACTGGAGTGACTGAATGTCTAACATAATAGCCAGACTACAACTTCCTGCGTTTCAGCTCTTTAACTCTTAGTTAGAGAGAGACTTTAAAGGGGGGACACATGGGACAATACTGTTCATTGAGTTTGCAATTGATACTTAGCATGCAGCTCAGATTAAAAAACAAAACGTTATGACCCATGTGCCCCCCCTCAAGTCTCTGATTGGTTACTGCCTGTAAACCAATCAGTGGAAACCAAGAAAGCTGCAGAGTAGGAAGTAGTGTTCTATTAGACATCCAGTTACTTCAGTCTTTATAGATTTTGACTAACCAGCTATATAAGAAACATTTTTTTTGCACAGCCTATCTATTTACCTAGTTTTTCAAGAGAGTTTATGTTATATATGCTTGTTAAGCTGAAAGTGGAAAAGTACTTTAGGCATCTTTTAGGCATCTCATAGGTTTACAGTATACTAATTACATTTTTATGTGCGTTTCTTTGGAACATAATTCAGCAGCAATAAAATGTTTGTACTACCATTTCATGAACAAGTGACAAAGGGTACGTGCATGGTTGTTTTTTGAAATGTAGCAATGTGCCATTAGCCTAAATCTTGTTTTCATTATTTTAAATTACAAATATAGTTTCTTATGTATGTTCACCTTATTTGAATGTAAAGATATAAATCTAATAAGAGGAAAATGGTGTAGTACCTGACAAGAAATTCAGTGCATTAGCAGTTTAAAAATCGAGTAGGACTTGAAATGAAAGTAAACAAAATCAGTTAAAATTCTAGCATAGGATCCATAGAAACAGTTTAGTGCACTGAACAAATGTGAAATTACAGATACATATAAATATTTGAGATTCATTTTTATATTCTGCAGCAGAATTGCCAAATGAATCAACAGCTGCTTCAGAATGATCACATAATTTAATGAGTACAGGGACTCACATCAATCATATAAGCTGATGCTAGAAATACTAACTTCCTAGACATAGAAATGTGTTTGTCTTATAACATTTATCAATAACCCAGATAAAAAAACCCTTGTGAATTGAGTTAAATAAGTAATTCTAGGATTTAAACATTTCATAACTGAAAATTCCATATTCATCCAAAATTGATAAAAAGATTTAAAAAAAA
>CM044446.1:67681381-67692009 GCA_024363595.1 Xenopus borealis | reverse complement strand
TCGACCATAGAAATTTTTTACAGTGTTTTTCTGTTTTTGATCATATTAAAAATTGTTCGAATCAAACAATTCCCCCCCCAAAAAAAAATTTGAACGTCAAAAATTTTTCAGAAACACTCCTTAAAGGTTATAGGAGGTCCCCCATAGGCTAAAACAGCAATTCAGCAGGTTTGAGGTGGCGAAGTATCGAAGTTTAATTTTTAAAGAGACAGTACTTTGATTTTCAAATGGTCGAATTTTTACATTCGACTCGAATTTTACCCTATTCGCTAGTTGAAGTATCCAAAAATTGCTTGAAATTCGAATTTTTTTAAATTGAATTTTTACTTTCCCTGTTGAAATTATCCTAAATTAGCATTTCATTAAGTCAAATACATTTAATAGGTCTGTACAGTTGAGACAAATATTATAGGCAACAAACTCAATTCTTTTAAAAGATATCACACATTAATGGGCTATACTTATAGGCTAAGTGCAAGTTTATGAACTTTGGTAGAAATTATATAAATGGGCATTATAGATCACCCCCAAAGACTTGCAAGAACTTCTTGCTGCACATAGTGTATCTGTGCATCATTCTACAATTCAGTGCAATTCAATTTGCACATAGAACATCTGTATGGCAGGGTGATGAGAAAGAAACCATTTTTGCACTACTGCCACAAACAGAGTCGCTTGTTGTATGCAAAAGCTCATTCAGACAAGCCACAGTAATTTTGGAACAAAGAGGCATGTTAAATATCTGGAGAGATTTCTGGAAATGTTGTCCTTAGCAACCAATCAGATATTTGCTTTTGTTTTCTAATTTATAAGTAACTGTGTAAATCCAATTACTGATTAGTTGCCTTGGGCAACTTCTCCAAAAATACAGATGCAGCCACTTGGATTTGTGAGTTAAATGCGTTGTGACTCAGGGTTAATTGTAGAAACTGTGTTATCTAAAGTCATCTTAACTCATTTATTAGCATACCAAAGCACCATTGTTTTCAATGGTGAACTCTTTAATTGGATGGGATGCTGTGACACAATATTATGTGCTAAGTGGGATACATGGGATAGATGAGTTAAGTTATTCTGTGTCAAATGCACAATCCAAAGTGGTTTCATCTGAATCTAGATACTTATCTCCAATGTTAGTAAACATGCCCCAAAGTACAAAAATGTAGTTATCTGGTCATAATAAAAAGCACTTTGCATGGAGGAAGAAGAACACTGCATTCCAAGAAAAACACCTGCTACCTACTGACATTAATGTATATTAATTATATGTATTTGTATGCTAATTCTGTACTCCAAAGACACACCAAAGTAATGTAAACAGGTAATGGTAGGGCTGTGTCAATTTAAATTGCAGACAATACCATTGGGGTGTTTATTGACACCCTGACCACAGGTAAGAAAGTACACATACATATTACAGAAATATCCATAGTACATGTTTACACAGCAGTATACATCATGTCAGTAAGTCCACAGCATAAATGATTCCGGTGAATTCTAAAGAGCAGATTACTTTTTTTTAAAAGTTCAAAATAACCATTTATGTAGGTGTCTGATAGAGTGTACTCATAGCACAACTAGGTGAAGATGACAGACCCATGGCTGCCTTCACCACAATAGGAAATGTACTTTTCTGCTGCTTTATCTCATGAAATGCACAGCATGTTAACACATTAATGAAGTGGAAGCTATTTTTCATGACTGCAGTTTACAAAAGTGAAAAGGTTTGAAAGCTGCTTAATGAATATACTTTATAAGATGTTTAAAAATAAAACAAGAAACTAATAAAAAAACAAGATGCAGGCTCTGATTTGTGAGTCAACTATTGGATATAAGAAACAACTTTAATTTTTAAGAGCTCTCAAGCTTATTTAAAATGCACATTAGTATGGTATATGGGGTATCGGTTTCCTTATCTCTAAACCTTTTATCCAGAAAGCACTAAATTACAGGAACACTAGAAAAGGAAGTAGGTGAGAGAGTTAGAGTTTATTAAAATAAATTAAATATCTACAGTGTGACAAAGTCATACAATCCTACTTCCATACTGTTTTGTGTCAGTCTTATTATATATGATTGTAGTTGGCTTCTGTCTCTACACTGTGGTATTCATTCTAATTAAATGCCAGAGATGCAGCATATGCAGCACAGAGAAATATAATATTCATAGCATAAAATACTCACCTGAATTTTAATTACAACAGTGACCTATCTTTGTTTAAGCATGATTACAATGAAAAAGCACTTTTCTCTGTGCATACTATGTCTCACCTCATACCTTATTTAAGGATATACCAAGTACTTTGCATATAAAATGGTCTACAATTTTGAGAGAAAATGAAGTGAAATCCCAAAGCACTATGCACATGAAAATGCAAGCATGGAAAATAGCATTTCTAAAACCATAATAATTTAATTTTAGGATGCTTGTTTCTGGATTTGTACAATTGCCTTCATTTTAGTTTGTTTCTCATTTTTTAGTTGGCTTCTTTCTTTTAACACCCCCAACCCCTTCTGGCTTTTAAAGCAACTAAATGTAACTTCTTCATCACATTGACAAGACTGTCTCCCTCCCGAATACAGATTTATTTTCTTTTATCTCCCTTTTTTATCATTCTATTTTCTTAATCTATTCCTGTTGTATGAAAATAATTTAAGCTCTTTTTAAGAATTGTATATGCCACCTCAGTATACATGGAGCAAGTCCCCAATAACCCAAATGTCCATTGATCAGCCAATAATAAGTGAATAAGTGATATTTAGAGGACATGAAAAAACAAACATCCAAGATTAATTGTTGAAAAGCATTGACAGTAGTGATGGGCGAAACAGGCGCGTTTCGGTTCGCCGAAAAATTCGCGAATTTCCAGAGAAATTCTCGAATTGGCGAAAAATTCACGAAACGAGTCGCGCGTCACGTCGTTTCCGGCGCGCGGCGTGTCGTTTTTGACGCGTCGCTTCGTTTTCTGCGCGCGTCGCGGCAAAAACGACGCGCGACTCGTTTTTGGCGGCAAATTTTTGCCCGCAAATTTTTCCTGCCGTTTCGCAAATTTATTCGCCAGCGGCGAATCGCGGGAATTCACCGCGAATTCGCCCCTGGCGAATAAATTCGCCCATCACTAATTGACAGTATTGTGGCTGTTCAGTAAGTCATACTGTGTGCATAAGTAGTGAGCGAAAGAAATGAAGATTGAAAACTAAGCCATGTGACAAAAGGCAAAGACACATTTGTGATTGTGAAAACAAGAGGTTGGCAAAGTGGTTAGAAAGTGTCTTGCTATGGTGGATCCTTGTTTACCTACAACTTTAACTATATGGGGTGCCGTTTGTCCCAAATACATTCTGTATACAAAACTATCCCTTATACACAGAATGAATGACTCTCACAGTATATAACTATTTCTGACCATATACACAGATAAAAAATATACAAAAGACTTATTTCTATTAAAGAATGAGAACATAATATTATTAGTGCACAAAAGGATGTCATTACATTACAAACTCATTCTGTACATTTTAATAATTAATCTGTCTCACAAATATATAACCTCCATGTAACAGACACACTTATATGCAAAGTTACTTACAGAATTAATTATTTAAAAAAAAACTTGTACAGAATATATAATAGTGTAAGTAACTAGTGGATGCTAAGCTAGATTTGAATGATAAAATAGATATTTGTGACAGAAAGCAAGAATTTATAGTACAGAATTCATTCTTTCGACAAAATTAAAGTTTTGTAACACAAAACAGATAAAATAACCATTCTGTGAAGCAATACTGTCAGTTACTTTACTGAACCAATAAGAACAAAGCTTACTGGCCTGCTTGTGTGGCCATTTTGGTTAAGGGCAGTTCCAGATAAAGCCAGCTTTGGCCCAAGAGGAGTGCCTTTGAGAGTGAGTCCCCCCTGTCAGTGTGCTGTTATGGCCAATGTCTGCAAAAAGAATGGGATACTGAGCACTGGGAAGGTGCCGCTGTTCTGTTAAAGTTCTGTTGACTACAACTCTCTGCCTGATGCATGTGTCACTCAAGGGACTCTCCCCATACAGAAGATTGGTGAGATATCCACAGTAACAACAGGTAAGGCACTAGCCCTGGGTGCTCCATAATAAGCAGGCCACAGACAGCTTGGAAGAGTAATGTTGGCAGCATTCATTTCAGAGACACCATTTGAGTAATTGCAGATGTCTCTAGAGAGTGTACTTAGGGGCAGCACTCATTAGCAGGATTTGTTAATACTCTAATATTTCTTAAATGACCACAGACAACAGCAACACCCTTAGAGACCTGATTTCAAATTTAAGCATGCATTGAAGAGAATGCCAATATGATTGCAGCTGTCTAGACAGCAATTAGAGGCTACATGACTATTATTAGTGTTAGCACAAGACTTGTGACGACAATAGCTTTTTAAAAATCTGAGCATTTCAGATTGTTATTGGTATGAATGCAGGTGTCGCTACATTTTCTACACACTGGAGAGTAGGACCCAACTTGAGTGACTGACAACTAGGCGCCACCAAGATGAAAATTGCATATTGCAGACAACAAATAACAAACAGAATTGAGAGACCCCACACAAGAGGAAATTTACCATGCTGCAGTACTAGAAGCAAAATATTAGGAGCCTTGACAGACCTCACACCAGAAGAAATGTGTCAATTACTTTGTAGCAGTAGTAGTAGCAGCAGCAGTAGTAGTAAAAGCAACATTATTAGAAGTCTTGACAGACCCCACCAGAATATAATTGCCAACAATTTGTCAGTAATTGTAGAAACAACACTATAAGGAACCTTGATAGGTCTAAACCAGAATAAACTTGCCAACAATGCAGCAGTGGAAGCAACATTATTATAAGCCTTGAGGCCCTCAACTAGAAAACATTTGACAACCATGAGGCAGTAGTAAAAGTAACATTATTATTAGCCTTGATAGGCCTAAACCAGAAAAAAAATGTTCCCATTTGTCTTGCATTTTTTGTCGTGCACATCAAAGATTTTTTTATGCATGACAAAACCGCAATTTTTGACTTGGTTTGAAAAAAAAGTTTTGCTGTGAATCTACAATGAAGTTTATAATACAGATTTTATGTCGAGTGACAGGTCCCGATTTAGTCCTGACATGTTTAATAATAGGTTTTAACAATGATAGATGGATTGATATAAATGGGACATTACTTTGTACAGTAGTCATATTAGAAAACATGGCATTAGCCTGTGAACATTGAGGGGTCTATTTATTAAACCTTGAATTTGGTTGAATTTTTAAGGGGAAAAACTCTAAAAATGTGTAAAATACTCCTGCTAAATCCCATCGAATTCAGGTAAAACAAAAGGAGCAGATGTTTTCTTTTACAATTCGAATTGCTGATTTTTTCCCTCACTGACCAATTTAGATCCAAACTGGTACTAAATTAAGCTAGATCATGGTTGGGAGTCAAATTTTTATTATTAATATATTACAGTATGTTGTATTATTATATTATTATGCCCTGTAAGCAAACATATCTTACATAAATACAATCTTGTAAGCTACACACTTGTTACTGCTTTGGCCCAACATAACGTGGTGTATCATGAGGATACATTTCACTCCAAATCAACACAGTAATAGGAATTTAAGATGTTGAGACATTTTCTTGTTGTAACAGTTTATTTAAGTTATTTAGTAATATCTAATCTTATCAGATCAACTTATTTTTCAATTTTTTATTATCAGAGATACTAAAAACATGAAAAATAATTAATCTTGACGACAAAAATAGCAAAGTTAACTTATTTGCATATTTGCACTGGGAATAATATCTTCAAAATGCACAAAGTTATGTAAGCAGTTACTGCTGAAAAATAAATTTCTGGGGAAAAGCTTATGCAGTAACTTTCAAGCCTTAAACTATTCACTTGTAAAATCCAGATGGCCAAGTATCAGTGTACATCTCAATAGCATCAGCTGAAATCTTATCCTTGGTTCTATGCACTGAAAGACTCAGCCTTCTGTAGTGTGAAACAAGCTCAAATATTCACTTTATTTACTTAATCAAACTGAATTTGACAACAAAAGAAATGTTCTGGGGACTGGTAACTCAAACAGTGATTATGAAAGGTTGGAATTATTTAATGTAATCACTGCTTATAAGAGGAACAGTATAATTATTGTTTAGAATAATTATTGTTTATATGGATGTCATGTTTAAGAAACTGGAAAACAGAAAATATAACAGATATGTGTTTTATAGACCCAGATAATTGTATTCCTCTTTCATGGGAAACAGTAAAAAGTGCATATGGGTTGTATGGAAAACATAGGCTAATCTTTACTCAAATAAAAATAGTATTAAACTACTCAAACCAAGATAAATGACACTATTGATCAAACACCTGCAATTTGTCAAATTATCAGATTTTGTAGATGATTCTTAAAGAATAAAATCTCACTAATTTCTCTTACACTTTTAAGGTCACCTTGCCAGAATGATAGGGTTTAGACTAAGCCAGTGCTAGATGGTCTTCAATAGTGAATATGATTATTTCACCAAATAAACTTTAATCAAGTTTATATTGCTATAATCAGAAAATTAACTCCGAAGGTTGGAGAAACAAGCAGTTTAGAATAATACATTTGGAGCATGGTTTAATGTACAAGAAATTACACAACTTCTCAGTTGTTTCTGTTTGCACACAATGAATTGAACTAAATAAAGATATCCTTCATTGCTTATGGTCATGTCCTGGTTTTGGTACAAAGTGAAAAGGTTTATTAAGGAAAAAAAACAAAATTAGATATAGTTAATACTCTATTATTCATCTTATTGGACCAGAGAGACTCTGTTCAAGTGGACTTCTTTATTTCTGAAGATCTTTCACTTTTGTTTTTTGTTATTGGCTGCTGCTAGTAAGTCATTATTTATGTATTGGATAAAGGGGAATACACCTTTGTTAGAAATTGTTTGGAGTTACTGAAACAACCTTTGTTTAAAAGAGGCAATATGCTGTTGAACGGGAAACCAAAAAATGAGAAACTGAAGACGTTTCACTGACTAGCCAAGCAGCTTCTTCAGTTCAAATGACTGGTGTAGGGGAGTTCTCAGCATATGGACTCTTCCAACAATCCAATCACACTGGCACATTACATAGTTACGTACATAGTTAAATTGGGTTGAAAAAAGACAAAGTCCATCAATTTCAAGCCCTCCAAATTAAAACCCAGCATACACTCCCCCAGTCTTTCACACAAACCATATATGCCCATAGCTATACTAACTGTAGAGTTTAGTATCAAAATAGCCTTTAATATCATGTCTGTCCAAAAAAATTATCCAAGCCCCTTTTAAAAGCATCAACAGAATCAGCCATATAGTTCTGCACAATTTAGTATCATCTGCAAAAATAGAAAGCATACTTTCAATGCCCACATCCAGGTCATTAATAAACAAGTTGAAAAGCAAGGCACCCAGTACAGAGCCCTGCGGTACCCCACTAACAGCACTGGTCCAATTAGAAAATGTTCCATTTACCATCACTCTTTGTAGTCTATCTTTTAGCCAGTTCTCTATCCAGGTACAAAAAATGTTCCAGGCCAACATTCCTTAATTTAACCAGTAGCCTTTTGTGTGGAACTGTATCAAATGCTTCAGTGAAGTCTAAATAAATCACATCCCCAGCCATCTCAGAATCGAGGTCCCTGCTTACCTTCTCATAAAAAGAAATTAAGTTAGCCTGGCAAGATCTATTATGCATAAAACCATGCTGGCACAAACTTATAGTATTGTTATTTGCTATCCTTTATTAATACTTCGAAAAGCTGTTCTACCACTGATGTCAGATCAACTGGCCTATAGTTTTGAGGCAGAGTATGGAATCCCTTTTTGAATAGCGGCACCACATTAGCAATTCACTAGTCTCTCGGCACCATGCCAGACCTCAATGAATCCTGAAAAATTACATATAGAGGTTTGGCAATCACAGAGCTACAGTAAGCTTGTTAAGTACCCTGGGATGAATCCCATCTGGGCCTGGACCTTTGTTTATCTTAACATGTTCTAGTCATTTGAATTTCATCATGTGTGAAACATGCATCATTAGAATTGCGACTATTAATAAGGAAACCTTCATTAGCTGGTTCCTCATTTGTGTGCATTCAGAATCTGAGCTTTTTGCTTGTTCTCCTCAACCAGCTGACCCCCCCTCTGATAATAAAGGTCCTACCCCTTCCTGTTTCATTTTTTTACTAGCTTGTTTGCATGATTTATTGGCCTCCTTGTACCTTATAAATGATATGGCTGTCCCAGCTAACTTGAAAGCCTTAAAAGCATTGTAACTCTTCAGAGGGGTGACATCTGAAATTCACAGAGGTGTTGATTCTGTGTAGGTACTATGATAGGATTACCAATGTGTCATGCAACTCCTAGACACAGGTGTTACTTGTGAGAGTTGCACTTCAAGGACTTGATGACAAGGCAATATCGAAAGTGAGGTTTATTAATTCCATTGTTTAAATTCCCTGCTGAAACTTTCATCAGGGAAGGACCTGATATGTCCTGTGCATTACTACATATGGATATATTTCCGACTAGCACCCACGTTTTATTTTTGGCTTATGGTATGCATCCAATATAGACTGTTATATATATATATATATATATATATATAATAGAGATCTGTGGAATGCCCAGCCAAGAGTCCAGGGTGTCAAGTCTGGGTGCCAGTCTGTATTTAAACACTAAGGGGCTGATTTACTAATGGTCAAATTAACATTCAAATAAAATTTGAATTTCAAAAATCTGAATTTCAAATAAATTTTGGGCTACTTCGACTACAGAATAACCCAAAATTTGTTTCGAATTGAAAAAATTCAAATATTCAAATTTTCAAATTTCGAAGTACTGGCCCATTAAAAATCCTTCCAATTCGTATATTCACTAGCTTAAAGTTGCAGAATTGCCATTTTAGCCTATGGGGGACCTCACAGAACATGGCAAGAAAATTTTACCAATTACATGGCATATTATTTTGTAAAACTAACACTTGGGGAAAGGTTTATTATGTGGTGTATGTGGTGGGATAATTTGCCACACATCACCATGTATAAACAAGTGCAAAAATAGCATAATTTTTATGTGCTTTTCCTTTGAACAGCGTCTGCCAGAACTTACTTGGATTGGGAAAAACCACAACGATTGTTTTGCAAAAAAAACCCAAATTTTCCAGCTGAAAAATTTGCATACATTTTTAATTCTGACTTGTAATAGCTTCTGGTTATAATAAAGCTAAAAAAAATTGGTGTATTTTTTATCGCAAACAGATGCCACAAAAATATTGAGGGTTTTCCACGTAAATATTGAGGGTTAATAAATGACCACTAAATGCAGAGGGGCAGAATGAACCAAATACAATGAAATACTTCAAGAGAATATTTTCCATTATTTTTAAAACAAAAATAAAGCTTGAGTAAAATATATTCCATACCTTAATCTAAAAGAGAATGTTTTAAATCAATTAAACATTTAGGTGTGCAAGTTTATTTTAACTAAGATTTTTTTTATAAAAAGAACCACATTTAAGTATAGGTGCAAAGAACCACATTTCAATATTGGATTTGTTATTCAGTAAAATGGGAGAACTGGTCAAGGATCTGAATGATGCTGCAAGGAACTGTGCACATAGTTAATGAAATGGAACAGCTGAGGCAGACAATCTGTTCCTAGCCACTACATCTGTTTTTTTTTATGATCTACCATGCTGTACAAGGGGCATATTTTGAAAAGTCAACAAGGTAATACACGTTAGAGCTAGTGAATAAGTTGATTTGCTGTTTAATAGGTCGCTTATTGTATTAAATAAAAAGTGACCTTTAAATCTCAAAGTGTATATTACTTTGTGTATAGAGTGTATTCCTTTCATGATGCATGTACCCTGGCAAATGATTTCATAGATTGACTTCTATTTCTTTTTTTATAAAATCGTTAATACCATGTACTTTTACAGGCTTTTTTTTTCAAGAAGTCAGCTTTCTTTACTTAAGATGACAACAATAGGATGTGACAAGGGTAATGTGATTCTTATAGGTTTGTAGGTTTGTTAGCAACAAATTTGTAGGTTTATTAGCAACTAATTGAAATTATTTGTATTACTACTTTTTACATATATACAGTATATCTCTGGGTGTGCATCATATAGTAAAATAATGGTTACAAGCTGAAGGCGCATGACTTATTATGGCAAACAATGGAGATGAGCTAAGGCAAATATCTTATATTATGAGGGGACAGTCATCTAGTGACTCAAAATGTTAATCATAATTTTTTTTAGACCTGGTAACATTGGCTATGCTACACATATCACAGATTGTAATGGAATGATGCAACCAGTTTTATTTCCATATTATACAAATTAATTGTGCTAAATGCTACAGTTACTTCCTTAAATTAAAAATAGTTTTTGGTGGGATAGGGGTGCATTATAACTGTAATAAGAATACATTTTGAGAATTACTTGGAATGGGATGGAATTTATTCTTAAAAGTCATATCAAACACTGCAATTATAACAAATTCAACTGATATGTAAAGGAATAAAGAAGTGATGTTAAAATCTGCTAATTGGTTATACAGATCCAGTCACT
>CM044446.1:67663749-67676804 GCA_024363595.1 Xenopus borealis | reverse complement strand
GGGAGGTGTGAAACTGATAAACAGAAAAATTGCAGTGCTTAGTGAAACTGTACAATAGATATTATATCAACAATAGAACCATGATTAATCACTAGGTGGTACAACAAAACTGTAAAAAAAACTGTAAGGCAGCAAAGGCTTTAGTTCAGAAATTGATCTGATGTACAGTGCAGTCTCATGCTGCCTTGAGACCTTGACCTCCATTTTTAAAAGACTGTTTGGATCAACAAGTGATTCAAACTTCCTCAGGACACTGTCTTTGGAAGTTGTTTGTCTTTGATTTGCTCACACTCTTTAGCAGATGTTTAATGCTGTAAATTGACAATGGTATTGGCTGTTGCTTGCTTAAGGTCATTTGTTGTATATGTTAAGTTGAACATAATTTTTTTCTGAAAAACCTCATTATATAAAGTAGGCAGGTAATAGATCTGACAAGAGACTTTAAGGTAAATCTTTCGAAGCGATGAGCCCCAAGGTTCATACTTGAAGCATTGGTGCAGATTGTGGACACTTGGGGAAAAATGTCTCGGTCAGACATTGCATCAACTAGCTCATATACTTATCAGAGTGGTTCTGTTCAGAGGTATAAATGAATGTAAGTCCTGTAAACAAGAAAAAGTGTTTTAAGCAAGCTGCTGGTGCATCTCTTGTTGGATGATCTGCTGGGTTGTGGTATGAAAGTATATAGTGCCATTGTTTTGGATGTGTTGCAGAATGTTGTCACTAGCATAGACATAGAAGTGTCTGGTCTCATTGCAGAATATTCGATCATTTGATCTATTTGATACAATCGAATTTTGCATATTCAATGATCGAAGTGGTCTAATTTGCATATTCGAAAATTCGATCAAATCGTACAATCGAATTTCGAATCCTTCACACAAATTTAATAAATCAGCCCAATAGTGTATTACATGATACCCTGATTATTGATTAGTAATGCACGAATACACGAATTCAGTAAGAAAAACTGTGTGAGCACTCAAAATGTGCGCTATTATGCAGGTGCAAATAATTATACTGGAAAAAATGCTCTAATGGGGAAATGGCCAACCTGCTCCCAAATTTTGCACTTTAAATCTTGATGCACAAATTGTAATTGTGTGTTGTACACATCCAAAATTTAGTGAGGATGCTTCATTTGCAAATACAGGTATGTGATCCATTACCTGGAAACCCGTTATCCAGAAAGCTCAGAATTACAGAAAGGATGGCTCCCATAGAGACCATTTTATTCAAATAATTAAGATTTTTAAAAATGACTTCCCTTTTCTCTGTAACAATAAAGCAGTACCTTGTACTTGATCCAAACTAAGCTATATCTAATTGTTATTGGAATCAGAACCAGCCTATTGACTGCTATAGTTGGAGATTTGTTACTTTTATGACTGCAAGATAAAATCTTTACGGGTTTAAAAGAACTGTTAAAAGTATAAAAATATAAATTGGGTAAATATATAGTATGTTTCTAATTTTGCTAGTCAAAAATGTAATCTGTAAAGGTTGGAGTGACTGGATGTCTAACAGAACTGAGCAGAACACAACTTCTTGCTTTTTAGTTCTCTAATTCTGTGTTACTTAGCAACTTGAAGGGGTGCCACATGGTACATAACTGTCCAGTGAGTTTGCAATTGATCCCAGTGTTCACCGACGCCCTTTTGGGGCCCCAGACTTTCTGCTGCAGAATCAGGAAGAGATCCTACTCACAGGCTGGTGATAAAAACACAGTACCAGAGGATGAGACAGAAGAATGGTCAGTTCAGGCAGACGGCAGTTTTCGTGGTCAATTTAGGCAGTAGTCAAGTCAGGCAATGGGTCAAACACAGGTAGTCAATATAGAAAAACACTTAGGCAGAATCAGGGTAAGTGAAAACCAGCTTGGGCGCAGAAATGCAGGGAAACAGGGAATTTATTTTGAATTGCGCAGAAATGCGGTCGCGCTGATGACGGAACTGGGAACCGGCGCATCTAAGGGTAAGGGTGCATGCCGGTCTCCCGGTCCACCTTACAGTACCTCCTCCTCTCAGGAGCGCCCACAGGGGGCTCCCAGGGCTTCCCAGGAAACTTTTTGTGAAACAATCCCACTAGACAGGGAGCAAGTGTGTCAGTAAAATAGACCCAAGACCTCTCCTCAGGACCAAATCCCTTCCAATGAACAAGAAATTTAAGTTTACCTCTAAGTCTACGGGACTCAATGATCTCCTGCACCTCATATTCCTGTTGACCATCAACCAAAATGGGAGAGGGAGAAGGACCAACCGACGAGAAGGAGTTACTGACCACAGGCTTGAGTAGAGAGACATGGAAGGAGTTGGAGATCTTCATACTGGGAGGGAGATCAAGCTGGACACACAGACAGGATTGATGACCTGAAGAACTTTAAAAGGACCGATGAAGCGAGGTCCAAACTTGGGGGAAGGAACATAAATTCTAATGTTCTTAGAGGAAAGCCAAACAAGGTCCCCTTGAGAAAAAGAAAGAGCAGGTCTGCACCGTTTATCAGATGCCTTCTATAGAGCAGTAGAGGCCTTGAGTAAAGCCTGATGAGCCGAGGACCAAATGGACCTGAAATCCCAGACAGTAGTGTCAGCTGCAGGAACCTCTGTCTTTAAAAGGGAAGAGCCAGAGGAATACGCCCAAAAACACAGAAAAAAGGAGATCAGGTTAACGCTTCATGTCGAAGATTGTTGTGGGCAAACTTGGCCCATGGCAGGAGGTCAACCTAATTATGGTTCAGAGAAATGAAGCACCAAAGAAACTGTTCCAAGATTTGATTGGTTCTTTCAGTCTGACCATTACTCTGAGGCTGATAGGAAGATGAAAAATTGAGAGGGATGCCAAGTAACTTGCAGAAGGGCATTCCGGAGGATTCTCATGCCAAGTCAACGATACTGGTGCCACCACCCGTTTAGAAGCCACAATGGGTTCGGGAGGGATTGCAGGGGTCTCATCAGGTGACAGGGACCTCGATACAGCATCCCCTTGACATTCTTAGAACCAGGTCTGAAAGAGATAATAAAATTGAACCTAGAGTAAAACAGTGCCCATCTTGCTTGCCGAGGGGTAAGTCTTTTGGCAGAGACGATATACTCCAGATTTTTATAATCAGTCAGGATAGTGATTGGATCAACCGTTCCTTCTAGAAGATTCTTACAAAGCCATCTTTATGGCCAGAAACTCATAATTTCCAATATAATAGTTCCTCTCAGCAGGAGACAGTTTACAAGAGAAAAAAGCACAGGGATGAAGAGGACCTTGAAAACTGGAGCATTGAGAGAGAATATCCCCAATGCCAGAGTCAGAGGCATCAACTTCAAGGGTAAAAGGATGGGAAGTGTAAGGATGAATCAACACTGGTGCAGTGCTGAATGCTCTCTTGAGAGATTCAAAAGCCTTCTGAGCCACAGGAGACCAGGAAAACTTAGAACTTTTATGAGTAAGAGCAGTAATTAGAGCCTCAATTTGAGAAAAGCCTTGAATGAATCTCCGATAAAAGTTGGCAAAACCAAGGAAGCATGGAACGCCATTTAGGGTACCTGGAGAGGGCCATTCAGAGACAGCAGAAACTTTAGCCGGATCCATTTCAAACCCAGAGGAAGAAATAATATACCTAGGAAGGGTATTATTGATTTATGAAATTCACATTTATCAAGTTTGGCATAAAGATTGTTGGCTCTGAGACATAGTAGTACAGACTTGACTTGAGAAATGTGTTCCAGAAGTGAGGAGGAAAAGACCAAAATATCATCGAGATACACCAGGACACAGGTCTGCAACAGGCAATGAAAAATGTCATTTATAAAATCTTGAAAAACAGCAGGATCATTGCAAAGGCCAAATGGCATCACAAGGTATTCATAATGACTGTATTGAAGGTGGTTTTCCATTCATCTCCCTGCCGGATGCGGATCAAATTGTAAGCACACCAAAGATCTAGTTTGGAGAAAATGTTGGCATCTCTCAAGCAGTCCGGAAGCTCAGTAATGAGAGGAAGAGGGTAGCGATTTTTAACAGTGATCTTATTAAGACTGCAGTAATCAATACATGGTCTAAGGCTCCAATCTTTTTTCTGGACAAAGAAGAAAAAAACGTCTCCAGCTGGAGAAGAAGATTTGCGAATACATCCTTTGGAGAGGTTTTTCTTGAATATATTCCCACATGGCTTGAGTCTCAGGAATGGATAAGTTCTTCCTCTCGGAGGAGTGGTGCCCCAGGTAGCAGATCAATTGGGCAGTCGTAATTTCTATGTGGAGGCAAAATCTCGGCATTCTTCTTTTCAAAGACATTGAGGAACTCAGAATAACAATCTGGTAAAGAAGAAAGTAAAGAGGTAGCAACTTACGAGGAGTAGGAAGGCACTTGACATTGAGGACCCCATGCAGTAAGTTGGCCAGAGCTCCAGTAAGTAGTGGGATTGTGATGCTTAAGCCATGGGAGGCCGAGGATAACTGGAGTCGTGGGACAATCAATAATGAAAAAGGAGATCCTCTCAGAATGAAGCCATCCAACACATAACAGTAGCTGTCCAGTAGAAGTAGTTAAAAATCTGGGGGAGACTCTGGAGTAACCACGTACTTATGGGTACAAATCTTTTGAGATTGGGTCTTTCCCTCACACGAGTGTCCTCACGGATGACAAGGGACACCAATTCCTCGAACTGAGTGGGAAGCTCTCTGGAGGCTAACTCATCCTTCTAATCTTCACTGAGGCCCTGCCAGAAGGCGGCAACCAAGGCATCATTATTCCAGGAAACCTCTGCTGCCAGAGAACAAAAATCTATAGCATATTCTGTGGCCGAGAAGGATCCCTGGGAAATCTTCATAAGACGAGAGGAAGCATTTACCTTGCGGCAGGGTGCATCAAAGATTTCCTTGAAAGTAGTCATTCCTGTCCCACAATGGAGATGCCCAGGCGAGAGTTTTCCCTTGTGGTAAGGCAATAATATATGCGACCTTAGATCTTTCAGTAGAGAAACAGTGAGTGGTGAGCTCAAACTGTATCTGACACTGGTTGAGAAATCCCCAACAAACCTCAGGATCACCAGAGAAATGAATTGGTGCAGTGAGTTTGGGTTCAGCCAAAGGAGTCATGAGAGTGGAAGGAGCCACAACCGGAAGCGGCGGAGACGGAGTAGCACCCCCATGAGCACCCTGGAGGGCATCCACATCCACAAAATGCTGAAGGGTCTGGGACAGATGGAGCTGCTGAGCCTCTTGAATCTCTAGACTTTTAAGGAGTGCATCCAAGACATTCTCCAAAGAAGCAGTCTGTGAGGGCTCCATGTTGGCCCGAGCTAATCTGTCATGGAACTGCAGGTGTAAGAAGCCCTAAAACTGCTTGGGCAACCAGTAAAGTGAAGTAAGAGAGTGAACCTTGGGGGTTCACCAACACCCTTTTGGGGGCCTGGACTTTCTGCTGCGGAATCAGGCAGAGATCCTACTCACAGGCTGGTGATAAAAACGCAGTACTAGAGAATGAGACAGAAGAATGGTCAGTTCAGGCAGAGGTCGTGAGCAGACAGCAGTTTTTGTAGCCAATATAGGCAGAGGTCGAGGGCAGGTGGCAAGAAGCAGTAGTCAAGTCAGGCAAGGGGTCAAACACAGGTAGTCAATATAGAAAAACGCTTAGGCAGGATCAGGGTAAGTGAAAATCAGCTTGGACGCAGAAATGCAGGGAAACAGGGAATTTATTTAGAATTTGGTGCCAAATTGTGACACCATCGTGTCCGCCGCGTGTTGCGAGCATTGGCATGCTCATGTGACGGCGGTTGACTATGCGCATGCGCAGACACACAGAAGCGCCAACGATGGGATCGGGAACTGGCGTGTCTAAGGGTAAGGGTGCGCGCCAGTCACTTGGTCCGCCTTACAGCTGCAAGTGCAGTGTTCTGGCTCTTATGTTAGACATCCAGTCGCTCCATCCTTTATATATTACATTTTTGGATAACTATATTAGAAACAGCATATCTATTTCTCTAGTTTTTATTTTATACTGAACAATTGCTTTAAGAGAATAATAAAAATAATAGTTTACTTTCTAAACAGAAAAAAAAACATTTTTTAGTAGAGGGCTGTTTTTTTAGGCATGACTAGTATATTGATTTATTATTGCTAACAATGAGCAAACAATCTCCAGATAAGAAAAGAATGATGAAATCTATTGTTATTTGTTATGCTAATCATATTACCATGTGTTTATAGTAAATATATTAATTTTAAATAACTCTGATATATTATAGTTGGCACTATGGTCTAATTTAGTTGTTGAGAAAATATGTTATATACAAGTAGTGGAACAGGATCAGACAAAAAAAAAAAAAGAAACACTTTCCTAATAAGAACATCAAAATTCACATAAATAAAGCCAAAAAGAATTAGACTGGTAAATACCTATTTATTTTCATTGCATGATGCCACACTGATAATTAAGTAGCATTAAGAATATAGTTTCCAGCCTCAAGAGTTTCTGGCTTATGATAATCAATGTTTGCTAACTTATGATGAAGATAAAGAACAGTTTAATTAAGTAATTTTTCAAAGTTTGTTTCCTTTATGAGATTCTTTATCTTTACTATGCCAAAATGATAATTGCTTGCAATCTAACACAGAAAGATGAAAATTACCTATCCTATTTGCAATAGATTGGAACAGAAAGTGCAGAATTTCATATTTTAACCATATAATTCTTTATAGAAACTGACATCCTTTCATCTGAGAAGCTATACTTCCTTGTATTGCTGGCAAATAAGCATACATGTGTAACCCTTTCTTGGCAGGAATATCCAGGGCCACACTGTGGCGGTAACAGTATAGATCCCAAGCCTCTGCTAAGTGGGAGATTTGTGGGGTTTGGATAAGTTAAGTGCCTCCACCCAGGGCTAAACCAGATATTGGTGGCATGCAACTCCCTGGGAACTGCAATAGTATTGAGTTTGGTATCAATTATAGCAGACAATAAACCGCACAATTGGCAGTTAAGCAGATATTTGTAATATTAGAAATGTAATATATGCAAACCAATAAGAAGAAGTAAATAACAACAACAACGTTATACAATATAAGTATCACCCCTTTTATGAAAATGTCCACTGTCCTTTTAAGAATGGTGAGTGTGCACACTAGGGGTCTGCAGGGATATACCTAAGTAGTATGATCAGAGTTATGTGTTGCAACACCTGATTGATGCACCCCAGGTAGGGTTGCCACCTTTTCTTGAAAAAAATACCGGCCTTCCTATAAATTTGGCTTTTTTTCCTATTAATAACATTGGGATCAACCATCAAAAATACCGGCCAGGCCGGTAAAATACCGGCCAGGTGGCAACCCTAACCCCAGGGTGTGTATAGTAAAGGTCTCACCAACTCCCAGTGGTACTGAATAAGAAAGAGATCCTGTGAGGCAGAGCAGATGCAGAGGAGCAGTCTGGCAGCTTTAATCCACACTGAGCTTGAAATGCTGGAGTAGGAGAAGGCTTCCTGAAATCCTGAGGAGATCCACTGCAAGTGTCATGGAGGCTGATGTGAAATCCACAGTCTGGATCCGGTGTTCACGCTGGCAACTCACTAGAAGGCTGAATCCTATCTATCCTACAGGGATTACTTCCCTAGCAATAGCTCAGGCGGCTGCACTATTTCCAGTCATCATGATGGCTGACTGGAAAGGGTTAACTAACTCCCTGTGCTCTGACTATGGGATTCCCTATGTGGGTAAATATTTTGTATGTGAAATCCCTAGCTTCCTACACAAATAGATTAGCAGGAACATTCAGGCTGGCTCTCAGTATTTCTGTGCAGACACCATGCTTTCTTCTTCTCTACTTCCTGGTAAAAATCTGCCTCACTTTCATTTTGGCTCCAAACCTCCTTTAGAGAGGTCACAAGGTTAGAAGCAAATCCTTATTGCTGATTGGCCAGGTTGTGGCTGAAAACTGTCTCACTGTAGTGCAGCAGCAGCCATGTTTTTTTTGTGGCTCCAGATTTAAAGTCACAGGGTTATGCAGTTAGAGAAAAGGCAAATAACACTTCCCTACATTCTCCCCCTGGAAAATCCCTTCTGCCCCAGCAAGGGTATAAATATTGCAAACAAGCAATATGAAATGCGTCATAAACAGTAATAACATCCATTTCTGATCTCTCCTGACATCTATCAAGTCACAATGGTTGCTATAAGAGAAATTAAATTAATAGTATGCAACAGACATCATAGAAGATAATCTACTTATCATTTGGTGCATTTCTCTTAGCAAAGATTGAACATCAGTAACACAAGGTACATTCAAACCATTTTGATAAGGTAGAGCATATCCAACAAAAGGTTGAGCATAGCTAGGTGCTCCTAGAGAATCATAGGTGAGGGCACTAGGAGGCCTCCTTATCCTTCCTCCCCTTCGCACATCCCTAGCAGGCAGTCCTGAGGCTGGGTTAACTAAATTTTGAGTTTGATTCAGTCCAGACTGGCTAGCAGGAACAAAGTCTGGGGTGTCTGGGCTCAAAGTCCCTCTTGCAGATAGAGTTTGGTCATCATGTGAGTTAGTAGGTGCTACTGTTGGCTGTTCATCATCATCTGCACTAATTGCAGCAGGTGAATCTATTGAAACATCAAAGTCATTTTGTGAATTCTCAGCATCTGAGGGATCATCACTAACAGTAGAGTCTGTTTGGTTTTCAGTCTCTGAGTCAGATACCTGAGGTATGGGTAAAAGATGATTTCTGTGCCAGGCTTTCAGATACCCTCTTGGACCTTTTATGCGGTAGACAGGGATACCAGGCGGTTTATCAACTATACAACATAAAAGTCTGTACGCCAACGATCAACTAGCTTATGCTGAGCCTGGTTTCCTAGGTTTCTGAGTAACACTCAGGAACAAGTTCATTGTGATGTACTTTTGCATCATATCTTCTCTTGTTGCCTTGATTAGTTTTGGATGCATTATGCTCAGCAAGGCGATAGGCTCTTGACAAGTCTTCCTTCAGTTTAGCAACATACTGAGAGTGACTGATACTGTCCATACCATCCACAGATACTCCAAAATAAAGATCTATTGGTAGTCGCGCTTCTCCGCCAAACATAAGGAAGTAAGGAGAATATCCAGTAGTCTCATGTCGAGTGCAGTTGTAAGCATGTACCATGGTACTAACATGATGACTCCAAAATCTTTTCTCTTTAACAGGGAGTGTACCAAGCATGTTTAGCAAGGTTTGGTTGAATCTTTCTGGTTGTGCATCAACTTGAGGATGATATGGTGTAGTTCTGCTTTTGCTGATATTGAGTAGCTCCCGAAGCTCTTTAATCAATTTACTCTCAAAATCACGCCCTTTACCTGAGTGCAAACGGACAGGAAATCCATAGTGGATAAAGAACTTTTCCCAAAGGACTTTAGCAACAGTGGCAGCTTTCTGATCCTTGGTATGAAATTCTTGAGCATAGCGAGTATAATGATCAGTGACTACCAGAATGTTTCCAACACCTTTAGTATCAGGATCAATGCAGAGAAAGGCCATACAGACAAGGTCTAAGGGTCCTGAACTTTTCAGGTTCTCCAGAGGTGCAGCTTTTATGGGCAATGTCTTTCTTTGCAAATATCTCAGACATCTTCTGCAATAATCAGTAACAGTTTCTCTCATTTTAGGCCAGTAGAACCTATCTTGAATCAAGCCATAGGTTTTCTCAATACCTAAATGTCCATGTTTGTCATGCAGGTTTCTGAGCACAAACTGCCTATACCCAGGCCCGGACTGGTCATCTGTGGGTTCTGGCAAATGTCAGAGGGACTGCTATAATGTGCCATAGAAGGTCAGTATTTATTGGGCTGGTGGGGGCTGTTTGGGACTCTGTGTGGGCTGATTGGGTCTCTGTATACCTGAAATGCCAGGGCCTTTTTTCATTCTCAGTCCGGACCTGTCTATACCTCTTGGGAAGGACTAATTGGCGTCGGTCAGGATGGTCATGGTATATTAGCACCCTATACAGGAGCCCATTGCCCATTTTCTCAAAAGGATAATGCTATCAGCAGGCATAGACTTCTTAAGGTACTCCTGGTCTTTTTGCAGAACAGCTTTCCTCAGGGGTCCAATGATAGGATCAGCGTGCTGAGCTCTGATCAAATCCTTTTTCTTCAAAGGGTGCAACTGATCAATCCCTAGCATTGCAGGGCAGCTGAAAGCATCTGGAATACAATCGAGCCTTGCACCCAGCGAATCCACTAACCTTAAGTCTCAGAAGTTGAGTTTCCTTCTGTTTACAGCAGAAGCTAGGCAAAAGGCAGTTACTCCTGAGGTTGGAATTTCCTTCCACTCTTCATTATCAGAAGTATTAGGTAGGCCAGGTCTTCTAGATAGGGCATCGGCTCCTACATTCTTTGGACCTGGTTTATACTTAAGTGTGAACTGATAGTTAGATAAGGCTGCTAACCATCTGTGGCCTGTAGCATCTAGTTTGGCTGTGGTTTGAACATATGTTAGAGGGTTGGTATCAGTTCTAACTTCAAATGGTACTCCATACAGGTATCCATGAAGTTTTTCAATAATGGCCCACTTAAGTGCCAGAAACTCTAACTTCGGCTGAAATATGCCACTGGACACAATCCTCCAGGGTACTCTTGATGAAGTACTCCTCCAAAGCCGTCATAGTTGGCATCCACATGGAGGATATAGGGCTTCGTAAGATGTGCATAAACCAACACAGGAGCTACTGTGAGACATTTCTTTAAAGTAGCAAAGGCTTCAGTGCAGGCATCAGTCCACTTATCCCCAAAGGGTAATTTTGAATTTTTGGCAGCCTTCTCGTTAGTCGAGGTGAGGGTCAGTAAGGCATGTAAGGGTTTTGCTAACTTGGAATATCCCTCCACAAATCTTCTGTAATAGCCACAGAACCCTAAGAATGACCTAAGCTCTGTGAGATTGTTTGGTTGTGGCCAATTCACCGCTGCTTCTATTTTGGCAAGATCCATGGATACACCTTCAGCAGACACAATATGTCCCACATAGTGTACTGAGGTGCGGCCAAATTTGCATTTGTCAATAGACAGCTTTAAACCTTCTTCTTGAAGTCTGTCAATTACATGAATGAGTCGTGGTGTTCTTCTAGAGTACTTCCAAACACAATGATGTCATCAAGGTATACAAGACACTCTCAGGGGCATAGGTCTCCCAAAACTCTTTCCATAAGTCTTTGGAATGTGGCAGGAGCCCTGCAAATACCTTGAGGCATTCGGGTAAATTGGTAAAATCCCAGAGGACAAATTAAGGCAGTTATCTCTTGATCCTCAGGGGACATGGGTACTTGATAGTATCCAGATCTAAGATCCATCACTGTAAACCACTTACTGCTACTTAAAGCTTCCAAGGAATCTTCAATCCTGGGCAAAGTGTATTGTCAGGTATGGTTCTCCGGTTCAATGTATAGTAGTCCACACACAGACGAACAGATCCAAACCACCACAATAGGGGAAGCATAAGGAATTCTGGAATCTGTGATTATATTCTGATCTTTCATCTTTTTCAGACACTTACGCACATCTTCAATGTCTGAGGGTGGCAACTTCCTAGATCTCTCCCTGAAAGGTTTAGAATCTGCTAAGCGAATGGTGTGACAGGCACTCTTGGCACATCCAACATCCATGTCATCAGTGGAGAACACATCTTTTGTGACATTAAGCTCCTAAAATTAGCAGTTCTTTGGCTTCTTTCTGCATGGGAGAGTCCCCAAAATCTAAATTTAGAGGTGCATCTTTTGGCTCAATATGTGCAGAACATACTTCCGATTCGGATGTCACTTCCTGAACAGAGTAACACACTCCAACTTCATCAAATTCGTTTACTATAATAGGCCAAGGGTTGTGATTTTGCAGAACAACCCAATCAAACTTGGGCATCCCTGCTCGACAATCCTTTCTTTCTGGAATTAAATTCCCAACCATGCTATGCCACTTGTTCAGGTGGAGTTCCCAGAAGAAAATAGCTTTGGGTGTCACATTCAATAGGCAAAGATCTGGTAACCTTTATCATTTGTGCTTGACCAGCTTGAATCTCTATAGGAGGCCCATTTAGTCTGTACACAGGTCCCTGACAGAATTCAGTCTCTTTACTTCTGCTGACACAGGGAATGAAGAAACTTCAGTGGTTCCTTGTAATTGCAGAAACTTTAGAAAAGCATCTTCAACTGCTTTCACATTAGATCCCACAATGAGTGGTGCAGATGTCCTATGAGCATCAGGAGGACAGATATAAGCAGCCACTTTGAGAGGTGGTTCATCTTCCGAAGTTATCCCAGGAATTCAAAGATCAACTACCACTTTTCCATCCATACAAGCAGATTTGGCACCCACACCTACTACCTCTGTCATCAGCTGGAGTCAAGGGTAGGTGGGATAAATGATTCTGGTAGAAAGGACAACCAATGACAGCAATCTGTGATCCAGTGTCAAACAATGCAGTAGTTGGAACATCATTTACAGTCAGATGGAAGATGCATTTTCGCCCTACCCAAGCAAGTGGTTTTGGGTGTTTAGGCTTCCATTTCTTACGTCTGATTGAGTTGCATTCTCCAGCTTGGCTTTGCACAGGAGTAGCTTGTACCTTACGTGTGCATTTAGTGATATCATGGCCTTGTTTTCAGCAATACTCACAGTAAAACTTGCGGGGTTTAGGAAACTTTGGCGCCTCATCTGACTGGCTCTTTGCAGGCTGTGGAGCAGTCTGGAGTGGAGCAGTCTGGGATGGAGCTTTTGAGAGATTCTCTTTCTGAATTAGATCTAAAGCTTGGGTAGAAGATGCATAATAGAAATCTATTCTGGTTTCTTCCTCCTCTGCAGTTCCTAAGAGATCCCCTGTAACAGCATCTGGGTTGTATCTCATGTAAGCTTGCACAGCAAGATTGACAGTGTGATGGGGGTCTGATCCCCACTTTACTTGTCTGTGAAGTTGAGACACTTCCTGAGTTGCAGGAATTATCTTTTTGAATATGAGGTAGTTCAGTTTGTTAGATACTCTGCTAATGAAGACAGATGCTCTCTCACCTTTAAGTTGTTGCATAGCTTGAAACTTAGCAAGACGTTGT
>CM044446.1:67645264-67662835 GCA_024363595.1 Xenopus borealis | reverse complement strand
CAGTGTCATTTGCCCCCAGGTGGAGCGCAGGCAGAACCCAGAAGTGCGCCTGCAAAGGCTCTAACCTTTCTTACTACCTTTCTGACTACCTTATCATCCTGCTGCTGTTGTCCATCTCCTTTACTATATGATTCAGCTAGGTCTTGCTAAGAGAGCAAGATCCCCCTCTCAAGATTGTAAATGGACCTCAATGTTGCAATTTGCTGAACTATGGCTTTAACGCATATTTCTAAGTATCAGTTGACTCACATCCACCACTAAGCAAAGCACTTAAACCTGTTCAAAATCTGCAATTATAGATCAGATTATGAGCTGAGTCAGACCTTCAAGCTTGCTAGCACTCCTCATTGAGTTACAGTGCAAAGAATAGGAAAAAAAATCTACTTTAATTTTCATATAACTCCTTGTATCAAATTTGGGTGTTTTTAACTCTGATTTAAGATAAGTGTGCTCCACTAATAGTAATAGAGAAGATGCAGTAGCTGCAAGTAGGAATAAAATGAATACACTTTACTAACGAGCACAAGGTTTATTGCCATTCTTGTATTTCGAGATCATTAACACATAAGGCAATGTTCCTTTGAGCAAAGTAAAGCTTCACTCTCCAGACAAGTGAGATAATTAAACAGCAGATCCCTAAACACTGCAGATTACTGTTATATTGAACCAATCCCACCATTAAAAGGCAGTAGTTTAAAGAATTTAAGTTTATAAATCATGTTTTTGCTTGCCAGAGTTCAGGTATTCGAACTCTAAATTCTATATTCTATTAATGTTAGATAATCATGTGCAAATTCCCTGGTTCCATGTTTTGTCAAGCATTAGGTTGTAGACACATCTTATGTACTACATGGCCAAAAGTAACCAAATATACTACATGGCCAAAAGTAACCAATCATCTTCCTCTCTTTTGTGCCTATTTTTGTCTAATTATTATTGTTA
The DNA here is from genome assembly GCA_024363595.1 of Xenopus borealis. Classification (NCBI taxonomy): domain Eukaryota; kingdom Metazoa; phylum Chordata; class Amphibia; order Anura; family Pipidae; genus Xenopus; species Xenopus borealis. Next base: position 67,661,893 of record CM044446.1, on the reverse strand, counting down.
TTATTAATAATAGTAGAAGTGTTGACAGTAATACAGGTATGGGGTCCCTTTTCCAAAAACTCATTATCCAAAAACTTTCTGAATTACAGAAAGGCTTCTATAGACTCCATTATAATCAAATAATCCAAATTTTAAAAAATTATTTCCTTTTTCTCTGTAATAATAAAACAGTAGTTTGTACTTGATCCAAACTGAGATACAATTACATCCTTACTGGAGGTAAATTTTGGGTTTATTTAATGTTTACATGATTTTTAGTAGTTTGTAGTATGAAGATCCAAATACCCAAAGTCCCAAGCATTCTGGATAATAGGTCCCATTCCTGTACTACTAACAATGTTTTTTATGTTGCAACTGTATAAGAAATATCAGCATCAATAAAATTGAGGGAAAAAAATCTAAATTATAACATAGTGTTACTAAAGATCTACTGAAGAATAGATTCTTACAGAATTTGGTTATTTGTCTCTAGTGATGAAATTAGCAAATACTGTGCACTAAAGATGAATAATCAGCAAATTTATTTACCAGCCATGGATTTGTGTCAAAATTCTGAATTTTGCATGTGCTAATTTTTTATTAAAACTGCGGGGAAAATTCACTGCAGAATTATTAGCCAAGAAAAAAAGCCCATAAGAAAAAACATCCATTGACTTTTATGCATTTGGACAAAATGTCGCCATAAAAAAATGCAGATTGACTTTAATGCATTTTGAGTAAGAAAAATTGTTGCATGCTTAAAAAAGTTGCTCGTAAAAAAAAGGTAGAGCGTAAAAACGCTCATTGACTTCAATCCGGTTAGCAAATTTTTCAGATTCGCTCATCAATATGAACAAAGCTACCAATGATCAATTATCCTGTATTGAAGAAAAAACTTCTTGGACTTGCTTCAGCCATGCAGCATTGGGACATGGTCAGTCTTTTCATCTCATATTAAGTAAACAAGGCCTAATACCTGAAATGTGCAGTAAGAAGTAAGCAAATACAAGAACTGTCAGTATAAATTTTTTCAGTCATTCAGTGGTTTAAAATAATTGTTGAATGAAATTACCGGTGATAATTTAGAATTTAGAAACAATGTTACTTTTTATGTATGAAATCATTTGTATTCTAGCTGTAAATGTAAACAATTACTAAGGACACCTGTACCAGAAAAGATGTTTTACCAGGCTGAATTTGTTGGTACATTTTTAAACCAGTAATATCAAGTTGGAGTTAAAACTGCATCTAAAACAGCTCTGAGGTACTGAGGTAGTAAATTCTTCAAATAAATTATCAGTTTAATCATTTCATTAAAAAGAAATGCATTTGGCACTCTGTTCTGGCAAGAACTTAGCTAAACATATATACATTATATCGATTGCGTCAGAGAATAACGACTGCTGTTTCTTGTAAATTTAAATAAATAATGAACATAGAATTTGCAGACTTTTGTTAGTCTGAGTTTCAGACTCAACAAAGAAATTGGACTGTTAAACAACATCTCAGAGAGAGAGAGCGACCACATCTCAGTACACAGAAAAATAATCACTTGGTTTGGATAAGGGATCTCATATCAGTACTGTAATTTCAAGTAAGTCTTTCTTGCGCACATTTAGAACTGTCCCAAGTGGTATCTTTTTTTTCTTTCTGCCTGTAATATGTACATGATCAGTTTGTCCTGTATAATATTTTGGTTAATTATGTCTAGACTAGTGATGAGCAAAACCTTTCACAAACTTTGCCCATAGAATCGAATGGGTGAAAAAGAAAGTGCCGCACAATTTGTCACGCATCAACAAAAATAGACCAATGCCTTTTGGGCAATTTTTGCCATTTCGTCAAGCGAAATGGGTCAAATTCGCCCATCACTAATCTAGATTAAATTGGACTGTCCCTAACCTTGGTCCTTTATTTTTCTTTCATCTTTCGTTTTCCAATAAGGTTTAATTTTTTCACATAGGTACCAGATATGACTAAAATTCCCTTTGGGAGTATCACTCCTCCAATATCAGTCAGGTACATTGTTGTATATCTTTTGCTATAGTTGGGGTGTCCTGTACCATCTGCTTATGAAATGTGCTTCCTGTGTTCTGGTTGATGGTTGATCTTGAACCCCTGTGTATTTTATCATTATTTTACTCCAGGTACTGTTTTGTACATTTATATTAAGCTCCTTTTGAATCATGCATGTCATTTTCTCATCTTACGGGAGAACCAATTGCACAGTCATGTTTCTGTCTATAAAAAGGTCCATGTACCTGAAGTATGTAGTGTTAAGGCACACATCTAGCAACAAAAATACTTTGTTAGGAATGAGCTTCGTTCTGCTGCTAATGGTGCTGTCGATTTCTTACAGTCTCAGTTGCCTCTGTTGTAGGTACACATGTGAACAATGAAGTGACATCATATGATTAGTGATGAGCGAATTTATTCGCCAGGGGCGAATTCGCGGCGAATTCCCGCGATTCGCCACTGGCGAATAAATTCGCGAATCACCAGAGAAATTTCGCTTGGCCGGAAATTCGGAAGAAAAACGAGTCACGCGACGAAAACGACGCGACGCGCGACGAAAACTACGCGACGCGCGTCAAAAGCATGCCGCGACTCGTTTCGCGAATTTTTGGCCAATTTCCAGAGAAATTTGCGAATTTTTGGGCGAAGCGAATCTCGTGAGATTCGCCCATCACTACATATGATACCATTGTTTCTTCTGCCTCTAGTGTAATGCCATGAATCTTGGTAACAAATTTTTTGGCATTCTGGATATGATGTTCTGTATTGCCTAACAACAGGGCTAAGATGTTAGCCAAGAATTTTGAAATGCTGTTTGTCACTGAAATTATTCTGCTGACAATGGGCCTTAGTAGGACTCCTTCTTTGTGTATCTTTAGGAGTCTGTATAAGCATGGTTTGGCTTTTCTGGGGTACAAGTGGCAGTATAAAACTCGATGGCTTTCTCCCTTTCAAATTGTTGTAAGAAATCTATCACCTATTTCTTGTAACAGCTGGTTGGGTATTTCCTTAAAGGTTCATATGTATTGCTATCACTGAGTAGTGTGTTATCTTGCAGTGACAGTCAGTTGTATTAAGTGCAACGCCTTTTTTCTAGAGAAAATAACCCCAACCTCGACAGTCTACCCACATAATTTAAGTCTTCCATCCCTCTAACAAGTTTAGTTGCACGTCTCTGCCCTCTCTCCAGCTCGTTTACATCCCTCCTAAGGACTGGAGTCCAAAACTGCACTGCATATTCCAGATGAGGTCTTACTAGGGATCTACAGTAGTGCATATTCATCAAAAACAAACACCCTTTCCAGAGTTATATCGGGTAGTTGTTTTGCCAGACTCTGTTTCAGATGTTCAATTTCCTGTTTAAGAGCCTCAATGGTAAAATTGATCTGTCTTGCTGTTCTTTCATATTCCTGAACCAGTTTTAGAGCATTCTCTCCAAAATGAATGGCATTATGACTATGAAGATTTTCATTCATCCATGTCATAGTATATCTAGTATAAGTAATTCAAAAATCAACTGGACTTGCTGAAAAATTTTTAATGAAGACGTTTCACTGCTCATCCGAGTAGCTTCTTCAATGTGGATGGGAGGTTAGTCAAAGTTGTTTAAATAAAATAATGAGAAGATCTGAGTTTTAATAAATAACCCCCTAAATGTATCAGTTGTATTTTACCCCAGTTTGTCAAATGGCTTTTATTCTAGGGTGTTTTTTTACCTATTATAGTAAGTCAGAAAAAAATGGAATTACATTTGGTAGACAGATTTCAGGTTTATCAATGGCAGTAAATCAACTGCAAATGCAGAAGCTTTGTGGTCTTGAATAACTAATTTGAGGCATGTTATATCCACATTTTGGTATATGGAAATATTTAATGTCTCCATCACTAAAACAAATAGAATGGGGGACAGGGGGCATTCTTGTATGGTTCCATTTGAAATATAAAAGCATAAAGTATTTTTGTGTTTTTCAGCTAGGGAATAGTCCAAATTCAATTTGAATTTGTGAAAAATTGAAAAATTGGAATTTTGAAATTTATCATGTATTGTCTCTTTAAAAATTCAACTATTCACCATCTAAAACTTGCAGAATTGCTGTTTTAGCCTATGGGGACCTACTAGAACCCATTGGAGTCAATTGGTGGACTTTTGTGAAAAACTCTGAATCAAATTCAATCAAATGCGCTAAAAATTAAAATCTTTTGATTTGAATTCGATTACGGACATATTCGTTCAAAAATTGACCTATTCCTTAAAAAAAATCCAATTTAATTTCAGTTGGTCTTTTTGAATTTAAAGTTTTTGCCCTTCGAAATTCGAGCCTTGATAAATCTGCCCCTTATTCTTGCATATGGTGCCTTGTATAAAGTCCCACTATAATACCATTATAATTTTTACTTTTATTAAAGACCGAATTTAAAGGTTTGTAAGATACATTTTAAGTATGACCTGTCAACACAGTTGAATGTTTTACCTGCATCAGTTGTCAATAATAATAAGGGTATATGTCTTCACAGAGCATAAGACATGACATTGATAATTTTAGTGGAATTGTCCTTGCCTTCCCTTTCCTTAATAAATCCTGTTTGTTCCTGGTGAATCACTAGTAAGATAATGTTCTGGAGTCTGTTGGCAATCATCTTGGCATACTTTCCGGTATAAATTAATTAATTATATTAGCCCGTAGCTGCCATACAGAGCTAGATCTTTATTGGGTCTATATAAAATGTAGTGATATTCACCTCTTGGTCTTGCTTATGGAAATGTTTTTGATCTGATATGGATTTGAAGGGTCATTGTTGGAATTCTTTATAAAACCCTGGATTTTTGTTGGGTGGCAAATCATTAATTACTTTTTTTAGTTTCTTTATTGAGAAAACATTTTCTAATTGTTGCTATAGATCCCTAGGTATCTTGAGAAGGCTTAGCCATTGCAAATATTTTTCTAATTTTTAAATATTGTTTTTGAAAGGTGTCCCTGGGTTCAGATTGTAGAAAGAAGGATAGAACTCCTGCCAAAGCATTTTGCTATTGTGCAGGATTTGTTTTGAATCTTTCATTTATGCAATGATAGTTTTATTTTTATATATCTGAGTTTTTACCAAATTCATAATATTCTCTTTTACATTTAAGGTAAGCTTGTTCCATATTGGTGTCTATTAGATGTTTTAGTTGAGTTATCTTTAATAATAAATCTGCCTGTATCTGAAGTGCTTATGATTCTTAGGGGCAGATTCACTAAAATTGAGTGAATTTTGGAAGTTCAAAAACTTAGAATTTCGAAGTAATTTTTGGGTACTTTGACCATTGAATAGGCCTAAGTGAAACTTAGCTAGCTGGCATGAAATGTTAATGCAGAAATGTCTCTGGAAGTGCTGGCAGCTGTGGAAGTGATTTGGTGCAACTTTGAGTCTATTTGCTTACCAGCGATGCTACCATGAGGAGATAATGGAAACTGTGCACTTCTTCCTCACCATGAGCTGTAAAATAGATTCTAGGCTCCCACAAGGCATTGCTCTAGGTCACATGGTGGACGTACGGTAAGTAGATAGGTTCAAATGCACTGCTGTATCTGCATTATAGAAGTACTGGATATATACCTGAAAAGGCCACCGGAGGGAGTTCACAGCAAATGAGTCATGAAATATAATAGCATGGTGGAAGCTTATGCTGGAGACATGACACAGCCTAATACTCAGTGGTGAATAGAATATAGTGCTGATCTCAAGTCTTCAGTGAGGAATGGCAGAGCATAACAGTGATCTCTTATGGAATCCTGTATTTAGAATATTGGCTTGGGTTAGGCTGTCAAGGTCTTATTTTTTAGCTAAAATGTGAATATATTCTATGGCCATTTTACCCTATTTCTGACTTCTGGTATCACATTAAGATACGTTACAATGGGGTTCAGTGGGATGTTGCAAGACAAAAGGAGTCCCTTTGTCATGCTTTCTCTTAGGTCCCAGTATACAGCCATTGCATACTGAACTGGGGTTGTTTCAAACTTTTATTTTATTATTTTAATTTTAGGATATATTGATCTTCCTGGCCATTTTATCCAGTTACAGCAAGCATCTACTCCAAATCCAAATGATCATTCTAGTATATTTCTATGATTGCCAAGCCAATTTACTTAGGGGAAGATTTACTAAATTCACATGAAGGATTTGAAGTTCGATCAAATTTTCAAAAAGATTTGAATTTGAATTTTTGAATGTTTTTGAAGACTATTTCGACCAGTGAATTTAGAAAATTTGATCAAGTCGAATGATTCGAGTAATTCAAATTACTTCTCCTTTAAATTTTTATTTGACTGCCTAGTTCGCAAAAATGCGGTAAGATCCTTCTAATTCGATATTCAAATTAAAAAGATTTTACTTCCCACACTATTACCAGCTATTTTTTTAACTCTTGAATTTGACCCTTAGTACATCTGCCCCTAAAAATTCAAGGATTTATTGTCTGCCATGATGCTAAGAGTTTTGTAGAATTTTGGTATGGTACCATCATTCAAAACTGCATCCCATTTTCAACCCAAAAACTATGGGGCTGTTAGTTGACATCTGTGGATGAAAGCTTTTGGAGGCATAAGATACAGAAATTATTGATGGGTGAAAAAATTTGCGAAACGAGTCGCGGCACATTTTTGACACGAGTCGCGTCAAATTCGACACGTCGCATCATTTTCGACGCAGGAATTCGCCCCTGGCGAATAGATTCGCCCATCACTAACAGAAATACATTTTAAATCGCAATTCTATTGAAAGTTTGTGTATCGTAGTTTAATACACCATAGATATTGTCAGATAAATGTATTTGCTTTCTATGAGGTGATGAGCAATAATATTGGGGTTGCAGTTAGTTCGTTTATTAATGATTTTGAGTAGTGATGGGCGAATCTGTTGTAATTGTAAGAAATGGCATCTTTGCTTTGTGTCTGAGTGTGCTGAATAGCATTGGAGTCAATGAGAAGAGCAATTTACACGCGTTTCACTTAGTATACACACATGCCCTGCATTGTTAGTGAACTCTTATATTTTCAAAAGAAAAAAAAGGCATCCCATATTGCCAGCTTCTTAAAAACATCTGTGATTATTATTTAAAATAGTGAAAAATTAAAAAGGCATATTTTAATATATATTCATTTATTTTTCACTGCACAGATTCTGCTGTTTTGAAATGAAGCGGCGAACTCGATGCGCAATCGGCGAACTCGACGCGCAAGCTATCACTTCAGATAGCTTTAAAATTGTTATGTGTTAGAAGGTAAGTTCCATTGGATCTATATCTATATGCAAACCTCCATGCAAATAGGTCACCATTGCAAAACATCAAAGCATATTCCTAGCACCAAACTAAAGTCTGACAAGCAAATTAGTAAATGGACAGTGAAGCAAAGTGAGTGAAGAGAGGAAGTTAAATCTGAAACACACTGGGCAAGGTTGAATTCAATGCTAATTATCTTTGTGAGGCTATAACTCAAATAATTCAATGACTGCTTTTGAGGATTACTAAAACGAGAGCAGTTTTTCTCATCTCACTGCATCTAGACTATTATGTACGAAACAGCAGTAATTTTAAACTATACTACTCAAGTACAGGATGAGTGGAAGTATCTATATCCTCACATGAACCCTGATGTCTAAATGACCAAGATTCTAACACAATTTTTCCTCTGGCAGTTTATAAACATGTTTCGAAACTAGAATTCAGAAAATCCAATTTAGACCATGTGCCAATCTTATGTGTTTTGATTGCACAGACTAAAATCCATTGCGTCTTTATAGAGGTAAAATAAGGCTATGTTATATAACTAAATCGTGAAAGCCAAGTTTGATTCATGATTTAAAAATGTCTTTAAAACATGAAAATCAACTTTATTTCTGAATGCATTTACTACCAACCATGACAAGTGATTCAGATAAAAATGCATGAATAGAAAATACTTAAAGGAGAAGGAAAGTCAATTCTTACCCACCTCACCCTTCAATAGTCCTCATTTTGTACTGTCAAATTGCTACATTTATTTTCAGAAAATTGTCATCTCAAGAATTTATTAATACAGCAAACTCAAAGACCGCTTTAGAAAACAGAGCTGCCATCTTGCTTATTGAAGCTCCACTGCCTTCTCTCACTGATCGTTAATGTGCATGCTTCAAAAATCCCTCCCCTTGACCCCAGTCATGTGTCAGGATTCCTATTGGCTGAGGGGCTGGTACGGCAAAATAAATCTGTGCAAATAAAGATAAGGTGTGTGTCACTGAAGCAGGGAAGACAGCTTCATATTACAGGCATGCGCAGAGCTACTTAAACTGATCTATTGTGACTCTACACTGCCCGAGGCAGCAAGGTGGGAACAATTTGAGATTTTTCCTACGTCACTCAACCTCGGGATAAGGCTTCAGCAGGTAGTCACGATCGCCGCCCAGAGCTCTTCCAGGTGCGTCCTCCTTTGCTGGCGTTGCTCCCAAATGGCAGCACCCATGGTTGCCACGTGGGTAGCGATGCCGGCATGATGGCGACACTGCATCTGCGCCCTAATGGTGCCATATTCAAACATAAAAGAATGCGACCCGGGTTCAATGCCCAATTATAGCTTTTGTTGTATAAATTCCTGGGTGTTCTATAATTTTTCTATTATTGATTCCTAGACTTTGACCCTTGCCTGAACTTGACCTTGCTACTTGCTGCCTTTGAACCCTTTGCCTGGACTAGACCTTGAATATTGCCTTAACTCTGCCTGTACCTTATATCTGGACTTTAACCCTTTGCTTCCTCCTTGGTCCTGACAAACTCCCACTAGGAGCCAATAGGCCCCTCTGACAATCACTGACTAACACCATGGAGACAGGATTTGCTCTGCGACATAATGCCTTTGTTATCAGCCTTAGTCTTCATTAACCTTGTGTTGTTTTTTAACCTGATTTCTAAAGACACAGCTAAGCTCGCTCCTTGTCCACTAATCATTTTAGGATATATTTTTAAAAAAATCACCTAATTGTGTGAAAATTGTTTCTGCCTTTCAGAGCTTGAACCTGCTTTTACATGTGTTAAAGGTGAGATACGATCAAGTATATGCTTTAGAAATAATAAAAGTACATTGGAGAGCAAAGTTCATTTTGTGAATCTAGGATTACCCATATGAAAAGATTTTTTTGCCTTGGGCAAGAATAATGATTAACGATGCATTACACTTGGTGTACAAAAGTCACCAACGTTTTATCTTAACTGTATGAATTGTTTTTAAATGCAACTAGTTGATGGTAACTTGTAACTCTTTGTCAGATTCTGAACAACAATGTTTTAGGGACCTTTTTATTAAACCTGAAAATTAGTAAAAAATATGAAAATATGAAAAATACCTCACAGTTTTCTAAATTTATTATGCTCTGAAGCTGCTAAAAATCCAAATACGAAAATACTTAACTTAAACCTGTTGAGATTATGTAGAAGTCAATGACAGATGGTCCCTTTAACAACTGGAACATGTTTTTTACCATCAGGATTGTCAATAGTTTAGGGCTGTTTGTGCTGCTTTTCATTTTGATAACCCGATAAATTTGAGTTCTCTAAGTGATAATTCAAGTCAAGTTTTCAGGGTATCAGTTTGAAAATGTTGCATGATTTCGTAGCAACTTCTTCTCACACGTTTTTAATGGTAAATTAATTTGGGCACATTTTATTTTTAAGAAAAATTCGAGTTTTTGTTAATACCCCCCTAAATCTTCATCTAAATAGACTGAAATATCTTTGCAATCACAGCATGCATGTATTAATTGCAAATTTGCATAAACCTCAGGAATGTTCTAAATAGGCGGACCTCATGGATTATGGAGCATCTCATGCTCCTTGTAGAAAAAAATAGAAATTTGAAGAAATCACATTGTTAATTCATGGTAAAAGTTCATAGTAATGGTCCACATGGAGACCCTGACTAGAAGAAATGCAAATAAATGATGTAGATGACATACTGAGGCCTATTTCTTAAAGGTCAAATAGTGGCTTTAGAGTTTATGAAACTCATAAATCTAAAACCATGACTGTCACTGAATGTATTAAAAATACAAATGAAAAAAATAGCTGAAAGATCCAAAAAAAAAAAAATGAATACCATGAAAAGTTCTAAAAATCCCATGGACTTTTAAAGCACCTCTACAACTTTTACTTGGCAAAGTTTGGCTTTCATGTTTTTTTCACTTAAAAAATCTCAAGTTTTAACAGATTTTTAGAAAATAGGAAAACCAAATTTTTTTGTGATTTGTCAAAACAGTGGAAATTTGATTTCTAGTAAATGGACCCTTTAGAGCAGTGATTTTCAACCTTGTGCCTCCAGCTGTTAAGGAACTACAAGTCCCACAATGCAATGAAGGAGTCTGACAACCACAGTCAGGCAAATGCATTGTGGGACTTGTAGTTTCTTAACAGCTGGAGGCACAAGGTTGAAAATCACTGCTTTAGAGTTTACCATATGTTGCTTGTAAAAGACACATAGAAATGAATAGAAAGTTGGAGATTTTTTCTGTGATAATCTCTAATTTACCACTGTAATTAATCTGCCTTTTACAAGTATAATGCACAGTGTTAGTCTTGGAGGACATTCTTACAGACATAATTCATGTGTAACTCCATACACACTTTTATAAATAGTTGCATCATAGTTTCACATATGGTTTTTGCAAATAATGGGAAACACTTTAACCCACTTTAGCTTTAATCAACATTTTAATTCCTTCAGAAAAAAAACTACATTGGAAAAAAAGGTTATTTTTTTTTGATAAAGCAATATTATTTATATATTTTATGTCTAATTATCTTGCTAGACGACGTAGTAGTTATTTTATGCATAAAACATTTTCTTGTTAGTTTGTATTATTACTTTGCTAAACCTATGTTAGTCTGAATTCCTTGTGATGTAAATACTGTTCTAGAAATCAATGAAAGCTTGTTTTACACCAGCCCTTCTGCAGTCTCATACGCTAATCAATTGATCTTGTCAAACAATGAACATCACACTCTTCACCAGTGTTTTTTTCTAATTAGATCAAATGAAAAGTACAGAAACTCTTAAAATGATTTCTTATCTATTTATGAATTTGGTATATGTTTTCCTATTATTATATTTATAATTAACATGTTTCTATTCATATATACTGTCTATTGCTTTGTCTTTTTCATTGATCAAAGCATCAGGTTAAATAAATCATTTTCTCTGCTATTAAATTTGACCTCTCTTCTTGCGCAGTATTGCTACATGACTTGGTTTTAAAAAGGATTCTATCAACCTTTTATGAGAAACAAATATGATTTGGAGCTCCCCATAAGACTACTGTTTGTGCTGAATGCTGTATTCAGCATGTATTCTATTTAAAACATAGGTTGTCTGTCTAAAGAAAACAAAACACTAATGTAGTTTTTAGTTGCAGCCTATTAAAAATATAGCTGTTGACTAGTTTCTAGCACTTTTGCCTACATTCACTAAATATATATGTGTAAATAGGAAACTTTGTGCTTTGGATGACTTCATAATGTTATTGTTTTTAAGTGGAAACAATTGAAAAAATGTATTTTAATAAATATTAAATATAAGGGCAAACATAACATTTTATTGATTGACAGATGTTGTCTAGAACAGGAAAATAATAAATTTTTATCCTTGTGGAAAGGAGCTTTAGCCTGTTTCCTAGATACAGTGTAAGTTCCCTTAAATTCCAGAAATGACTGCAAGGGGTTGCTAAGCAACAAGCTAAGCCATGACAACAGTGTCAAACTGTAAGAGAGAGCAGTTACAAGGAGCAAAACTGAAGTAGAAGCTAACAGAAAGGAGTAATACAGTAGCTTGGGCCTGGTCAGAACTAGATAAACTCAGATGGTAGACTCCATAATGTGCTAATAACTGCTCAGCATCCTTCAAAATATAACCAAGACTTGAACTATTAATTGAATTATAATCTAACAAGGTAAAGAAATATTTCTTAGTAAATGTTGGATTTAATCTAAACAGCTCGGTATATAGAGAATCAGTAGGAATTACAAACAGTGCTTAAAGTGCCTTTAATAATATTTTATTCTGAATTGTTTGTCATTTGCTGAGCATCAGGCATAGTTTCAGAAAGCCCTAAAAGCACAAATTACAGAAACATCAACTCCCATAGAGTCTATTCCAAGCAAATAATAAAAGTTTTAAGTATATCCTTTTTCTCTGTTCTCTGTTTCTAATAAAAGATAACATTGTGCTTGATGGTAAATAGGGTGCATAAATCTATGTTGGTGGCTTTCTTTTTTTTGTCTATTGCCCAACAGTTAATAAATAGTGATGGGCGAATCTATCCCGTTTCGCCGAAAAATTCATGAATTTCCAGCGAAATTCGCGAATTGGTGAAAATTGCGTTACATTTTTTTTTTACGCCAGCGAATTTTCTCCAGGCGAAATTTCGCTGGTGTTTTGCAAATTTATTTGCCGGTGGCGAATTGTGGGAATTCGCCGTGAATTTGCGCCTGGCGAATAAATTCACCTATCACTATTTTTAAGTGTAGAGGAAGATAATGCAGAACTTAAATGGGTACTCCAATTTTGAGACATGTGTGAAGACCTGGAGAACAGGTCCCGCAGGCAAAACCTAAGGCTTAGGGGAGTCCTGTTGCGAGCGCTCGGTGCTCCTTACCTGAAGTGTGGCTGTCCGTCTGCAACTGCCCCCTGAGATGAGGATTCCCAACATGTTTCATGTTTCCCTGGTAAAGCCTGTCGTCTCCAACCAATTCTCCTCTGACCAGACCCCTCCTTCGGCTATCTCTGTGGATGGCCAACTAGAGTTTGAAGTTGAGAAGATTCTGGATTCTAGACTCTCCAGGGGATCCCTCCAGTACCTCATCCAGTGGAAGGGCTTTGGTCCTGAGGAATGCTCCTGGGAGAAGGTCTCTGATGTCCATGCTCCCCGCCTTGTGAAAGCGTTCTACAATCAGTTTCCCCAGAAACCTCGGCCTGGTGGTCCAGTGGCCCCCCTGTGGGGGAGGGGGTACTGTCACGAGTGCTCTGTGCTCCTTACCTGAAGCGGCGGCGCGGAATCCATCATGGCAGCGCCCAGGAGCTACACGTGGGCGCAAGGACGCCTGCGTCTGCGCATCGGCGCGATGACGTCACGCACTGTGGCACCAAATTCAAAATAAAAGAACGCTGAAGACACGAGTTCAATGCCCAAGTATAGCTCAATCTTGCATTGTGTTCCTGGGTATTCTTTTTTTCCTGCTTGTTCCTGTTATTGACCTCCAGCCTGTTTCCTGACTTTGACTCCTTGCTGCCTGCCTACTTGGACCCTTGCCTGGACTTCAACCATTCTCTTGATTCATTCCGAACTTTACTCTGCCTTGGACTCTTGGAAGGACTTCTTCCTGCGATCCTGACTACCTCCTTATGGGAGCCGCTGGCCCCCTGACAAGTCCCAGAGGAGATAGCACCAGCAGACATACCAAACTACCTTAAAGACTTGTGCACTTATGTATGCCTGAATATCCCAGGCAACATGTGGAGATTTGATAGAGCCAACTGCTCTCTAGTCCGTAAGCCACCTCTGCCCAAACCCCAACAAGACATAGTTGCATGTTTCTACTACTACCAAGACAAAGAAGTCATGTCAAAGATAAAGATCAATCAGCATAGTGAAATTCTGCAACCATAAAATCCAAAACAGAAAACTGATTTATCATCAATCACCATGCGCATAGGCTGGGACCTGAGAACATGGCATACCCTATAGATGGGGGTTCCTATTTAAGTTGGTGGTTAACTGGATGGGCCACACATACACCTTGAAGAATCCTCAAAATTGAAACAGATTCTTAAAGGTGCTTGACATGGCCTCACCACACTTCTCCACAAGGAGACCATCAGTATCTTTTGAACCCCAGTGGACTAAAGTCCAACATCAAACTAGCTCTGAGTACATCACCACATTGGGACAGTTGACTGAACTTCATCAAAGTACCCCTCTGATATAGGATATGTTAATTTATATTACAGGCACAACCTTAACAACAGGTTGGTAACAAAGATCAACAATTACTCATCTACAACTCAACGGATGTAAGACAAGATCCACAATGACATGGTAATCTATTTGAGGTGCCTGACTTTCTCCTCCTTGTACATAGACAATGTCAATGCCATTGCTACAACTGAACATCACTACTATAAATAGAAACAATCCTGACCACAATTGGGAAATTTTGAAAACTTTTCATTTAATCGCTATACTAGTTTCTAATTGTTGAGTCATTTGTCATTTTCTTTAAGTCTACAAATGTTAATTTTGTTCTGCATTGGGTGCATACAACTTATTATTTTGTGTTGCTGAATAGACAAATGTATATCTGTCGGAGGCTCCTTCCTTATCCTCTCTGCCACCCAAGCTGTATATTGCTCCACAGGCCTTCTTAATAAACCCCCAAGTTAATTTCTAAAAATGCTAAGGGCCTCAACAGTATACATAAGAGATACTTGTCCCTAAAAGAGCTCAAAGGCTCTTGGGCTTTTATTTAAGAAACCCATTTCCTGAAAGACAGCCCATATAAACTTAGCTCCAAATTCTGTTCTTTATCTGGCCTCCATAAGAAAGCTGGAGTGGCTATTGTTTTTCACAAAGTTTGCCCATTTCAGTTGACCAGATCCTCAAAGACCCAAATGGTCATTACTTGTTGATGACGGGGACATGTGCAAACATTAAACTGTTACTTCTTAATGTATTTTCAAAAAACAAAAAATAGATCCACTTCCTAAGGAAGCTTATCTATATGGCCCAACAGCAATCTCCCTCATATACCATAATAGGAGGAGACTTTAACTTAACATACTATCAAACTGTAGATAGATCCCAATCTTCAGACAGCCCACAATATGTCCAGATCGTTTAGGCAAATTATGAGACAAGCTCAGTTGCCTTCATTTACAATTTTCATCAGATGTTTTACCCATTTCATGGTCAGACAATGTCCCTTATAACTCTGATGCTGAATTTGATTAAAATTCCCCCTCTCGTGAGGCTTAATGGCGCCTCAACAAAACTCTCCTACATGATGATTAAAAGTGCTCTGTAGACTCTTTCACTACATAAAGGAAGCCTCACAAACCTACAATAAGAGGCCACTTTATCACCCTAATGACCCACAGAAAGAAAACCCTGAACTTGACCCTGACCCATAGACAACTTAGGGACCCAGAATCTTAATAAAACCTAATGGGATCAGAATCACTGCTAAAACAGATTAGTACAATTAGGAAAGAATTAGCTAGTGCTACCTCAATACATAAACATACTGAAAGGCCATTCTCTGTGCTAGACAATTATTTTATGAAAAAACTGACAAACACCATACCCTGTTAGCTAGAAAATTGAAAGACCAACAGGCTCAATCAAGTATAACCTCCACAACTACTACTGCACACTATACAATTTAACTCAACCATTTACATATACAGGCCACCACATAGAGCTAATCACTAATTTTCTTCCTAAATTGTGCAAGATATCTTTCTTTGATAAAAGGTGCTGATACAATTGACATGATGTTTATTTATAGATGTGGCCTGCTTGGGACCAGCAGATTAAGGAAGCAGCACCCCACATGGAACATTTGTTGACTTTTTAGGACAATTTGCATTTAAACCTTGGAGCATCAAACATTTTTTTTATTTTAGCAATATTTGGACTTTTTTATTTGTGTGCATTATTTGGTTTTAAACACACCACAAAACTGTTTAGTGCCACTTTCTCTCATTTACATCTTTGATACTGAACCTTACCTTGTGATCTCAGCAGTAAACAACTTACAGTCATGTATTTTAAAAAATATATCAATTTTATTAAAATACTTTAGGAAATATAATGTATTTCTGCCATATATTGAACTAGTAGCCATTTTGGAGAAATAATCCCTATGATCTTCACTATATATGTTCAGTTTTTTAATGCTCTAAATAGAAATGCATTAGTCCATTAACTTATCTGTTTCACATATTATTTTGCAAGATGTGGAATGCCACCATAAAATGAATTTTGACTTAGGTTGGCATTTTTTTTTAATACAAAATAATCTTCACTATTCAAAGAAACAGGACAGAAGGACAGAGAACATATGATAGGTATTTAAAGGATTTTAATGGAGAACATTTAAAATAAAAGTAAAATACTTTAATCAAATTGAGGTATGGAACTTCAGGGAGTTTGAAAATTTACAAATAACTTTAATATTAAATTCTACTAAGTACATTTATCAAAAGGAGTCACAAAATCAAAATGTATAAAGGATATAAAGGTCACAGTAAGAGGACAACACAATACGTCATCTGGTACTAAAATTATACATTTTCAAAATATGCGTGACAAATTGCAGTACTGTACATGGATGCAATTATTAGGAAAGTGGATAGAGTAATCTGTCATCCAAATCACTACAACCGAACAGTTTACTGTCTACCTGGTGCCAGGGTTTGGCATGTGGTTGATCGGGTAGACAAATTATTGGGTGGGGCTGGGCATGACCCAACGGTCTTAGTACATATCGGTACTAATGGGTGAGGAGTGTGGGGATTGTATTGAAGAAATCGGATCCGCACACACATATTCTTGCAGTTGGGGGGATTCCCC
>CM044446.1:67627663-67642774 GCA_024363595.1 Xenopus borealis | reverse complement strand
AAAAGATTGGTACCCTTGGATTTTCTTTTATTAATAAACCCTCAATTTCTGGTGTGATACTCCCCCCTAGGCAAGCTTCATTGAGGAAGACCTTAATGTCAGTTTTCAAACGCTCAGTCGGATCACCAGTCAACTTGCAGTAATGATTGGTGTTTGAAAGCTGACGGTTCACTTCCCTTAAATAATCAGCAGTATTTAGGATAACTATGCGACCCCCTTTATCAGCTTTTTTAATAGTTATTTCATTATCACTTTGTAGCCGTGTTAAAGCCTTCCTTTCTTCCAGGGTTAAGTTATTCTTTTTGGGTACTGTCACCTTATTTGAGGAGTGTGGGGGGCATACAGTTTACCAGCTAAGGAAGTCTACAAGAAAAACAGACTAATACTAATTTAGCATATAATCCTCCTCAAAGTAATGCACATTTAAAAAGAAAAAGTAGTAACCTCTGCTGTATGCTGGCAAATGCACAAAGTTTGTCAGGTAAAATGGGAGACCTAGAATTAATTGCATGCTCTAAAAATTATGCTTTAATTGGTATCACTGAAACATGGTAGAAATGTGACTGGGCTGTGAATTTCAATGGATTACACCCTTTTTAGGAGGGACATAGGGATTAAAAAGGGGGGAGGAGTGTATTTGTATGAAACGCCTGAATTAAAGTCATGCACTAAAGAAAAAAACAATCCTGACACTGGTGAGGGCATGGAATCCCTCTGGGTAGAGATTTTGACTGGACAAAAGGTTACAAAGAAAATTATCATTGGTGTATGCTATAAACCACCTCGTATAAGTGACAAGTATGAAGCTCAGCTACTTTTATAAATAGAAGCGGCTTCACAACTAGGTCAAGTCATTATTATTGGTGACTTTAATTATCCATACATTGACTGGGGTAATAGGGTTGCCAAGTCAGAAAAAGCTAGTTGGTTTGTAAAAATGCTAAATGACTAGTGATGAGCGAATTTATTCGCCATGGGCGAATTCCCGCGATTCGCCGCTGGAGAATAAATTCGCAAAACGCCAGCAAAAATTCGCCAGCAAAAATTCGCCAGCAAAAATTCAGCAAAAAAAAACGAGTTGCGCTTTGTTTTTGACGCAACGTGGCGAAAACGACGCGGCGCAAGCTGAAAACGACACGACACGACGGAAGCGACGCGTGTCGGAAACTAATGTGATAAAATATGATTTTCAATATTTTGTTGGGGTGACAGGTCCACTTTAAGGCTTTCACATTAGCTGGGACAGCTAAATCATTAATAAGGTACAACGAGGCCAATAAATCATACAAAAAAGCTATCAGGCAAGCTACAATCAATATAGAAAAGGATATTGCTGTAGGCAGTAAAAATAATCCAAAACTTTTTTCAAAATACGTTAATAGTAAAAAAATGAAGCAGGAAGGGGTGGGACCTTTATTATTAGAAGGGGGATGAGCTGGTTGATGAGAACAAGCAAAAAGCTCAGATTCTAAACACATACTTTTCGTCTGTCTACACTAATAATACATCTAATGATACATGGCTCACACATGATGAAATTCAAAAGAGACTAGAACATGCTAAGATAAACAAAGTTCCAGGGACAGATGGGATTCAGGGTACTTAGCAAGCTTAGCTCTGAGATTGCCAAACCTCTCTTTTAAAATTTTCAGGATTCATTGAGGTCTGGAATGGTGCAGAGAGACTGGTGAATTGTAGTGATGGGCGAATTTATTCGCCAGGGGTGAATTCGTGGCGAATTCCCGCAATTCGCCGCTGGCGAATAAATTCGCGAAACGCCAGCAATAATTCGCCAGCGGAAATTCGCATCGTTTTTGACGCGACGCGTCGATAACGACGCGACACGTGCCGAAAATGATGTGACGCGCCTCGATTGACGCGACGCGCGACTTGTTTCGCGAATTTTTTCGCCAATTCGCAAATTTCGCTGGAAATTCGCTAATTTTTCGGCGTAGCAAAACGGGTGAGATTCGCCCATCACTAGTGAATTGCTGATGTGGTGCCACTATTCAAAAAGGGATCCCGTTACCAGCCTCAAAACTATAGGCCAGTTAGTCTGATGTCGGTGGTAGGAAAGCTTTTTTTGAAGGATTAAAAAGGATAGGATACTGAACTTCATATCAATTAACAATACTATGAGTTTGTGCCAGCATGGTTTTATACATAATAGATCTTGCCAGACTAACTTAATTTCTTTTTATGAGAAGGTAAACAAAGACCTGGATTCTAGAATGCCAGTGGATGTGATTTACTTAGACTTTGCTAAAGCATTTGATACATGCCACATAGAAGGTTACTGGTTAAATTAAGGAATGTTGGTCTGGGAGATATTATTTGTACCTGGATAGAGAACTAGCTAAAAGATATACTACAAAGAGTGATGGTAAATGGAACATTTTCTAATTGGACCAGTGTTGTTAGTGGTGTACTGCAGTGCTCTGTACTGGGTCCCTTGCTTTTCAACTTGTTTATTAATGACCTGGATGTGGGTATTGAAAGTACAGTTTCTATTTTTGCAGTTGATACTAAATTGTGCAGAACTATAAGTTCCAAGCAGGATGCTGCCACTCTGCAGAGTTATTTGTCTAAGTTGGGAAACTGGCCAGAAATCTGGAAAATGAGGTTCAATGTTGATAAATTCAAGGTTCTGCACTTTGGCAAAAATAATATAAATGCAAGTTATACACCAAATGGCAGTGTGTTGGGAGTTTCCTTAAATGAGAAGGATCTTGGGTTTTTTATAGATAACAAGTTGTCTAATTCTGGGCAATGTCATTCTGTAGCTACTAAAGCTACAGCTGGAGTATGCAGTGCAGTTTTGCATAAATGAGCTGGAGAGAGAGTGCAGAGATGTGCAACTAAACTAGTTAGAGGGATGGAAGACTTAAAATATGAGGGTAGACTGTCAGGTTGGGGTTGTTTTCTCTGGGAAAAAAAAGCATTTGCGAGGGGTTCATGATTACACTTTACAAGTACATTAGAGGACATTATAGACAAATATCAGGGGACCTTTTTACCCATAAAGAGGATCAATGGAACAAAGGCCATCCCTTCAGACTGGAAGAAAATTACTTTAGTTTGAAGCAGCATAGGTGGTTCTTCACAGTGTGGACAGTAAGGTTGTGGAATGCACTGCCGGGTGATGTTGTGATGGCTGATTATGGCTTCGATTATTTTTTTGACAGACATAATATCAAAAACTATTTTGATACTAAACTCTAAGTTTAGTTTATATATAGTTAATATAGCTATTTGCAGATACGGTTTGTATGAGGCAGTCATTCAAAGTTGAAAAAGGAGAATAGGCACAGGATACAGGTAAGATCTAGGCATTCAATGGGATATTTGGCTTTTTTTGCTTAAATGGATGCCCCCATGACTAAGGCAGTCTTTCTGAAGCAAACACATCAGTTTTACCAGAGCAGGGCAACAGAATATTATATTTTCATTACTTTAAAACACTTTGCTTTTTTTTTGCTGTCAGTGTTCATTTAACATCTGCAATATGCAAGAGTAAGAACAGAGCTCTCTAGCAACATGCATTCTCTGGTACTCCCTAAATGTGTGATGTGGGGTAAAATGTGTGAGCTGGGTATGTCTTTGGGCTGCTACCAGCCTACACTTCATTGCAAAGAGTACACCATATTTTTGCAAGTAGCAGTGGCACACATTGCTTCTTGGAGAGATTAGTCACCCAGCAACAAATCGCCTCTTCTTCAGTAGCTAATCTCCATGAACTGCCTTCCCGCCGAATGTAAATCGGGATGGCACTCAGATTACTTTGTTTTTTCAAGGTTGCCCCAAGTTGGGATTCATTTTGTATTTACAAAATTACAAAATTATTTACAATACAGAAGTTTTGGCTTCCTTTCAGTGAAATGTAACACATTATGTCATTTCTGTGGCTGTTTTAACTGACAGTGTCTGTATGGAAAGCATGTAATGCATAAACATTACCTAACTTCAGCATTTCCTGATGATTACCAAGTGATGCTGAGTATAGTTGATTTGCATCAAGCATTATTATGGTTTTTGTTTTTGATTCTATTGTGGCATTACAAAACTTCTAGGGATCTGGATTGTGGGCTGAACAGTGATTGTAGATTAATTTGAATGTAAATTAAATACATCAAACCTCAATTTTAAATTTCTGGATTTTGCACAGAAATTACGTTATCTTGTTGCCCTACATGGACATAAAGGAGTGATTTGCATGTCTCCGCCCATAATGCCTTATGTGAGGGTTAAAATTTCACTTTTGTGCAGCATGTGTGTAGCATGAGGTGTGTACATACCTTCTGTTTTAAGAAGGCTCAACGCTGCTGGGGTTATTTACTAAAATCAGAATATTTCTCATTATTTTAGTAAAACCACTTCGTCCCAATGCTCATCCCCTTTTTTACCTTATTTATTAATAAATTAATTTGAAACAATTTGGTACAGGGAAGGACTTGATAAAACTGTGAAAATCTGGACCATGCTATTTTTTGATTATTGCCCAAAAACCACAAATTTTGTAGATTATTGCCTGAAACCCAGCACAGGTCATGATATCTTCAACTTGTAAAAGGAACATCTGCCATTGACTTCTACATGACCTTGGCAGTTTTTGGATGGTGTAAATTTTTACTCAGACTTTTAGCTCCCCCTGGATTTAATAAATATTGAAAAATCTTAGTTTCTTCTCCTTTAAAGCACTTACCATAGAAATGTTAAATACATGAAGCGATTTTGGTTTCTTTTAGCCTGTCTCACCCTAACCAGGTTGGTTTCTCAGCTGCTCAACACAGACAAATCATGTGTTTTCTTTCTCAGAATTCTGTGTTTTCTCTGGAATTTACTCCAGACTATTGAAAATGTAAAATCTAGGTTTGACTATAACTTATTTTATGCTAAATCAAAATAATACATTGATCACTGACAACCACATACTTGGACTTTATTAAGGCTTGTATTGGGAGTATTAAATACTTTACTTCTTCTATTGTTTTTTACACACACTATTAAAGGGATTCTGTCGTGATTTTTATGGTGTTATGATTTTTTTTCTAAATTACACTTCAAATAATTCACTCTACAATATAATACACTGCAAATAATTCACTCTACAATATAAAATTGTATTCCTAAACCAACAAGTTGTTATAACATTGGTTTGTAGGCATCTCAGGTCATTTTTCTTGGTCATGTGCTTTCAGAAAGAGCCAGCACTTTAGGATAGAACTGCTCTCTGGCAGGCTGTTGTCAATCCTACTCAATGTAACTGGATGTGTCACAGCTGGAGCTGGATGTTTACTATTGAGTGCTGTTCATATATCTACCAGGGAGCTGTTATCTTTTATTAGGGAGCTCTTATCTGGTTACCTTCTCATTGTTCTGTTAGGCTGCTGGAAGGGGAAGGGGAGTGATATAGCTCCAATTTGCAGTACAGCTGTAAAGTGTGACTGAAGTTTATCAAAGCATAAGTCACATGACTGGGGGCAGCTGGAAACCTAACAATCTGTCTAGTTCCATGTCAGATTTCAAAATTAAATATAGAAAATCTGTTTGCTCTTTAGAGAAATGGATTTCAGTGCAAAATTGTGCTGGAGAAACACTATTAAAGGATAACTATACTTGAGCAACAGATAGTTTATGTCAGATTAAGGGACATATTAAAGAATTTTACCAAACTGGTATATATAAGCGAATTTTGCCCTTTTACATCTCTTGCCATGAACCACCATTTCATGATGGTCTGTGTGCTGCCTCAAAGATCACTTTACCAGAAATATTTAAACTCTAACTGTAAAGGGAAGAAGTGCGGAAGCAAAAGACAAAACTCTGTCTTTTAATTGGCTCATGTGACCTAACTTTATAGTTTGTTTGGTATGTTTGTGTGCACCGTTGAATCCTAGGATCCCCGGAGGCTGTCCTTATTTTTTAGAAAAAAATATGAAAATGGTTTATTTACACGAAGCAGGGTTTTATATATGTTTTTTTATAGAGACCTACATTGTTTGAGGGGGTATAGTTTTCCTTTAACTGATATATTTTGAAAAAAACATGTTTCCCCATGACAGTATCCCTTTAAGCATTACTGGCACAGCTGGTGAATGCATGCAAGGATGCCTTACAAACTGCCCTGCGGAATCATCATTCAGTTTGTGGTTCTATGTTTATGCTTTATTTCTATGCCCCTATGAAATTCATTACACTTTGCCCCCAAGCAGTTCATGAATTCTAAGATCGAATCCAATGCATAGAAAAAAAAATAATACTATTAACTTCTCCACCCTGTATCATAAAGGAATTTGTGAAGGTAGGAGGAAAATATGCAAAACTTATACCAACTGGCTTTATCAAAGACACAGAGAGGGCATTGTTAGCAAAAGTAAGACTATCTGGATGTTAACCATTTATGGAGATATTCTAGCTAGACAGAAGCTGTTGTCACCTCTCAAATGCCCAGGGATGCATACAGTGGTGTAACTAGATGTTACTGGGCCCCACAGAAAATTCATTTTAGGGCCCCGAACATATCCATAGTTTGTCCTGTTTTGCCTATAAATGCTGAAATTGCTCACTATTTGGGCCTCATGGGGCCCCCTATGCCTCCTGGGCCCCCCTGCAGACGCAGGGTCTGCTTCCTCTATAGTTACACCCCTGGATGCATATGTGGAAGCACATGCCTTTACTGCTGGATGTACCCTGGGTTTGTAAATTAGAAAATTTGTTCACCAGGCATGGATTGTCAAAATTCCACATTTCACCATCTGAGCAGAGTGCAAGCTGAGAAACAGCATGTAATTAGCTTACCGCAGAGAGTAGTGTTCCATTTGCTGTTATCATGGAGTCATCTAAATCATATGAATTCCCACATTCCACAAAGAGGTATAACCCTAATTTGGTTACTGTCTC
The DNA here is from genome assembly GCA_024363595.1 of Xenopus borealis. Lineage (NCBI taxonomy): Eukaryota > Metazoa > Chordata > Amphibia > Anura > Pipidae > Xenopus > Xenopus borealis. The sequence goes on along the minus strand of CM044446.1, from coordinate 67,635,874 downwards.
TTTAAATAGCAACCTACCCTTGCGTATGGATTACTGGGAAGTGGGAATTACATTGCAGTACCTCCACCCTGGGGTACACTGAGGAACACACCTCAGGGGGGATTCCACTAGGAATAATAAAACAGACAGTTTGCGGATGAAACAAATACAAACTTTATATAAAACAGTAATAAATAACTTGGGAAATCTAATACACAAGTCACTCCTGCACTGGGGACACATGGGACACTACCTAAATCACTATTAGGTACATTGACTTGTTTCTCCAACACAGTCCTTTTTATTATCAAAGTCTCAATCCTCTGGAAGGGGTTAATAACCACACAGTTCAAATGCAATGTCCTTTCCCAAGAGCTCTTATACCCCAGGTAGCGCTACCTTTCACAAAAGTACCTCTCCTTTTGGACTTTAGCAGCAGCTTCCATGTAGTAGATAAGTACACAAGACCTGTTTTCAGTTTTGGGCCCTACACTTGTATCCGTGCCAGTATCCTCCCTTGGGTGTCTCACTCACTGGGGTGCTCTCAGATGCAGACACACTGGATATTACATGTAGCTCTGCAGCAGAATCAATCTCACCAGTGGCAGCTTTCTCCCTCTGAGTCTCTAGCAGCTTGGCAGGGAACAGAGTTTCCTCTTTCTGTACTTCCTCAGATTCCACAGCATGGACTGTTCTACAGGACTTGATTCCGGCTGGAACTTTCACTACACAGCCCTTGCAAAACTCTGTCAGAGGCCCTGTACAAAAGGTTCCAAAGTCAGGCACACCCTCTCTCCCCAGGATACACTGAGGTGTCCAGCCAATCGGGTCGCTCTCCAGCCTGTAACTGGGCTGGATGATGTCACAGACAAAGGAACAGAGAGATAAGGCAGGAGAAGCCTGGCATCAAACCAGGCACCAGAAACTGTCTGAAAACAGAATTACAGTTTAAGAAGGCTTTTCTCCCCTGACACTACAATAAGATGAAAAAAAAATAACACTGCTCCAAAACTCATGCTCCTGTAGCTGCTCTGTTTAAAATATCAGGGTGCTCAATCCACAGTGTCCCCACTGTCCACATGGTTTAAACATCAAAAAGAAAGGACGGCACTCCTGGATTAATGGCAGGTATATTGCAAGCTCTGGCGGATCACAATCGCGTTTCGGGAATGAATCCCTTAATCATAGGCTGTACAGTTAGATGGCATGAGATAACACAAAAGAAGACAAGCTGTCCTGTTTGTAACTAAGTTATGGAATGGGTGGCACTTTATCTTTAGACCAGTGAAAACATCCACTTAAAGGGATTGTACAGCCTCATTGGTGCTATATCTGGTAATTTCTTCAGAGCATGGCTTTAAGTCTGGCTCCACCATTTTAATTCCATATATCACTCCTAAAAGGACGTAGCCATTCAAAATCACAGCCCAGTCATATATTTATCCCACCAGGTCTCAGTGATATCAATTATATAATTATAATTTTCAGTACATACAATAAACTCAGCTCTCATATTTTTGCTGTCTAAGCTCTCTTTCTAAAGTTGCAAAATTGTACATGTCACAGGTAAAATTATATTTAAAAAAAAAAGCATTGGAAGACTTTTCCTTAATCTTTGTTCCTAGAGCCCTGTTGTTCCAGGTACTCCATCTATCAATATCTACCAAGACAGTTGGTACATGCCCAGATCCACCTAATAATATGTATAACTGATCAACCATATGCCACATGAAACCTTGGCACCAAAAACTCACCAAACTGTTTGGTTGGAGCAAAGGATTGAAATGTAATTTTGTTTTCACTTCATCCACAGTGAGTGCTGATCCTCTGTAGATTACCTAAATCAACTTGATCATGCTCCATTGGTATCGCCTTGACTTGAGTGCGGGTACTGTGGGACAATATATATATATATATATATATATATATATAAGACATTCCATTTCCTTTTGTGTTTAACGATTTGCATTGTCTTCCCAGTTCATATATTGCAGAGATGTCCCTACAAAGTTTGCACATTTAAATTTTCCTTCATAGAGGCTTCTCTATAACATAATTTCAATGGAGACAAGGATCTGATCACAATTCTTATTATAATTGTAGAAATACATTTGGTATTATTAGTATTACCAGATCCAGAAATTAGATCTATGTATAAATATGTACATTGTAGCTACAAAACAAGTTATCTAAGTCCTGACAATGCTGGAGAAACTCTGCTGTAGCAGAAATGGCAACTGTTGCAGACTCAAGCAAAAATACATCTATTCTCCATTTAATAAACTCACCTGCCTGTAATCAGCACTATTTATTATGTCACAGCATGGATGTAAGGAAATTCAAGAGATGCTGCTGCACTCTAGGCTGATCAAGTGAAATTTAACACTCGAGTTGGTTCTGGTAGAAGGCACTGCTGTTGGGCTTGTGTGTCTGGCTTTCTAAAAGCTGCATGTAGAGATCAATATTAAATGGCAAGTAATGCTGCAGGGGTAGTTTACACATTGTAATGATTGTAGCTACTCAGAGAGCAATATGCCAGGAACCTCAAGCAAATAAATTTTTCTGCTTGTGTTATAAACAGATCAGTGTTTTGTTTTGATTTATTTTAATTCAGGGTCTGCATTGCTTTAATTACTAAGACAAATAAAGCAAATACATAGTGTACCTATCACATACAACTGTAAAAGCTGCTCTGTACATGTGTATTCCTATATAAGTAGAAGCCTTCTATTTTATTTGTTTTAATATGTAAGCAGAAGAACATTTAGGTTTTAAAACTAAAATGATTCCTTTTAAATGACCATTGTCAACTATAACAGACACTAAGAGGCAAATTCACTAAAGCGCAAAGCGTCTAACGCTATTATTATTATTATTAACATGTATTTCTATAGCGCCAACTTGTTGCGTAGCGCTGTAGCGCTTATTCGCCAGTGTGATGTCATTTCGCAACTTCGCCAATTTACTAACAGTGTCCCTGGCGAAAATTCGCTAGTGAAGTAGATAGACTAGCGCAACTTCGCACCCTTACACCAGGGGAAGTTTCGCACTGACGAAGGGACGTAACTAGGCCAATTCACTAAGCTAACTATTTTACTGAACGTTACCTTTTGCACTAGGAGTTTTAAAAAAAAACTTGAAATTTTTGCCTAAGTCCCAAAATAATGCTGGCATCTTTTACTTTTTTTTAGGGTGAAAGATAGCGTAAATTTTTTTGGGGGTTATCCTCATTCCCCCCCTACATTTCCTAACATATGGCAACTCAACTATACAAAGGGCACATGTTTAGGGCAATAGGACAACTTTTTTTTACGTATTTAAGGATCCTGGGCTTGTGTAGTGTAATGTAGTGGCTGTACCATATACTTATATGTTTCACTTCTCACCTTATGCAAATTAGGCATCGCTAGCATAAATGCGCTTTGCCTGGCGAAGTAACGGTAGAGCAACTTCGCTACCGTTCCCCTCCCTGAGCGCAACTTCGCATTTTAGTGAATTAACGGAGGGCTGGTGAAAATTCGCCTGCCGAAGTGCAGTGAATTGTGGCAAAGCCATCGCTGGCGCATTTGCCCCTAATATGCCTGACCAGTTTAAGATTTGGATCTTTTGTAAGCTGATGAAAACCAAAAATATCTTATTTTATTTTGACACTATACAGCACGATGAATGCAAAGCTTTGCAAACTGGTTAAGATTCTTCACACATTCAAGCAGAATATAGAAATCTTGATAATTATCACACTAATGTTTCAATCGTTGCTGCATCACCTTGTTCCAAAGAGAATTGCTTATGTACATTGGGAATTGTTAATGATGGCATGAATATTGTTTAACTTTAAAATCATTACCTGAAATGCAGCACTGTCTGAGAGAAAGGCTTAAAGTAGTTGGCCAGGATACTGTAGATGGATGTAGCCCTGTGGCAAAGAGGTAATCATATTGATTTTTTTTACAACAGCAGCATATTTTTTCTGTTTCCAGCTGTTCAGCTGTAGCAAAAATAAATAACTCTATAAAGAGCTCATGGGAAGAATCCAAACTTAGGTTACAGGAATGTTCAACACAAATGTGTTGCAGTTCCATATTTTCCTCTATAATAGTAACTCACAAACATTCCATTTTGTAGAAAATATATTAGTCACAAGTGTGTAGTACTGCATAGCCACTTGTTATACTGTAACTCAGTATCCAGTAGTTACAGAAGTGTTGTCATAACTATATTTAAAAACACTGATCATTTAAAAACAATGATCATTTCAGATGTACTTTAACCACATTCCTTAAAGGACAAGAAAAGGCTGGATACACTTGGGGGTACCAAACGTAAGGCACCCCCAAGTGATTATAACGTCGTACCTCAAACCCACGGCCGGTGCTCCTATCAGGAGAAATATGCACCGGCCCAGGTTATAGAAGCGAGCACAACGCTTACTTCTGTCTTCATGCTGCTGCTCATTTCCCTGCACTGAAGCATGCGCATTAGAATGAAAAAGTCAATTTTAAAGTTAAAGTTCGGCTTTTCGTTCTAATGCGCATGCTCCTGATAGGAGCACTGGCCCTGGGTTTGAGGTACATCGCTATAATTACTTGGGGGTGCCTAACGTTTGGCACCCCAAGTGTATCCAGCCTTTCCTTCTACTTTAAGTCAGTACAGAAGGAAAATTAACAGTCAGATTGCTTCAAATATGCCTGATGCTTTTCATTAATGGGCATGGTTAAGGATCAAGGAAGTGAGAATTAGCACTGGGTCATAAATGTACAACTTACATAAAATTTCTTATAAAGTTGTGCCAAGAGCCATGAAGCAAATTGGATGATAATGCCTTTAATAAACATTGCAATTGATATCATTTGAACAGAAATCCTGGGTAAAGTGAGTCTATAAAGGTTTTGGGCCATGCATCCACAATTATGTTAGAAAAGCATTTTATTATGGGTGAAAAACACAGTGATTTGCATCTGAAAATGGCACGTTGCCCAATATTTATAGATGAGGTCTGGTCATTTTGACTAACAGGTAGGCAAGGCCAGAGGCAGGCCAAACTGATTAGGTGCCCTATGCCCCAGTCTCATGCACATGTGTGTGCACGACTGGTGGAAGCACGCTGATTACCTGCCATACCACTTGTGTGCACACAACCAGGTGAGGCAAAATGTGGCAGAGAATATTTAGCAAATGGTGAGGGAACAAGGTCTAGAACAGGGTTAGATGACTGAAAGATATGTCTGGCTCCCCCTGTTGCTCCACCCAAAACTTGTGCCTATTCTACCTAACCCTAGTTCCAGCCCTGGGCAAGGCAATATCTATGCCATACTATATACATATAGCTGGCACAGGTTATTACTTAGGCTAAGCTAACCCCTAGATGAGGTGGAGATGCTCTAGTTCCTAAAAAAAAAAAAATTAAAACAATATTAAAAGAGACACTAACTGTGCCTAATGAAGTGAGTTATTAATTAGTATTAGTATAATTAGTAAATCAACTGAACTCATCTCAGGTACTGAGCTGAAACCATGTCACTGTGTACAACACTCAAATAGGAGGGAACATCCCTTAATTGCCCTTTGCAATAGAATGAGTAAAAGAAGACAGACTAAAGGCCCCCATACACAAGCCAATAAAAGCTGCCAACAGCTTATTTGCCGGTGTGTGTGGCCATCCGACGGGCTTCCCCGATCAATATCTCGCCAAAAGTCGGCCAGATCTCAATCGGGCAGGTTAAAAAACCTAGTTGGATCGCGGGCGCATCTCTGCGTGTATGCGGTCCAGCGATCCGACTGCCTGTATCGCCTCCATTCTGATCCGATCAGATCAGGTCAGCCCGATATCACCCACTTCAATGTGGGCATAGATATCACCCTCTTCAATTTGGGCATATTGGGGAAAGATCATATCGTTTTACATATGCCCTGAATTAAGCAATGGTCTGCACTGAGTAGATTAAAATAGTTGTTCACAAACACATGCTCAAAAAACCTCCACTGGCTCAGTAGAAAAGTGCTGTGTTCAATCAACTCCTGGACTGAAAATGGCTTGGTCCCCTCTTTAAACTTATTTCTGCTTGTTATGCTCATTGACCCCTTATGCCCTGAATAGAAACATCAGATAATGACAATGCCAAAGCAGACATTAAAGACAGGTACACATATTATTTTTGAGGTAATAGAGCCCACAGTCAATAGTATTTTGTCAAGAATATCCTCCTTTTAGCCTTGCTGGGAACCTGTGGACATAAAATGGACATGTGTTCCAGTTCCCTCATTACGTACATGCATGTCATTTAAATAAGTCAATGGGTGCCCTATAGCTCATCATGTGTATGTATGTGAATAATGTATGTGTTCATGTTATTGCTATTAAACATTTAGTTTATAAAGATTTAATTAAGATCTTAATATTTTAAATATAAAATGTGTCCATAGAGTTTTCTTTTTGAGTTGGAAGTTTTCTTCAATCAATTGTTTTAACAGCAATACACTAATCAGATTATCCATAAAGGAAATCTGAAGATGTGTAATTAATCCCTACAGTAAATCAATTCCTTGCTGGAGTCTAACAATGTTAAAGAAGCACAATGCCATTTTTATATTACATACTCAAGTATAATTACTGAAATTAAATTTGTAGAACATGTTATAATAATAATAATACTGAACAATGCATTTATTAAAGTGATAACCTAGCTGTTATCTGATGAAATATAATAGTTATTATTATGCTTTTCACAGTGTTAAACACTGAACTAAAATAGGAAGTCTTTAAAATGCTACTTGATAAATATACAGGTCAGTATATTCCGCTTGTAAGCAAGGAACGTTGTTGCAAAGCAAAACCTTTTTGGTTCAATAGAAATGTTGGTGTTGAGGTGAGTAAAAAAAGATGTGCTTTTAAGGCTTTCAAGTTAGCTGGGACATCAGTTATAAGGTAAAGGGATAAATCATGCAAAAAAGTTATCCGGCAAGCTAAAAAGGATATACCAGTAAGCAGTAAAAAGAATCCAAAATTATTTTTTAAATATATTAATAGTAAAGAATTGAAACAGGAAGGGGTAGGACCTTTATTATCAAATGGGGGTCAGCTGGTTGATGAGAACAAGCAAAAAGCTCAGATTCTGAATGCATACTTTTCATCTGTCTACACAAATGAGGAACCAGCTGATGAAGGTTTCCTTATTAATAGTCCCAATTCTAATAATACATCTAATGATGCATGGTTCACAAATGCTAAAATTCAAAAGAGACTAGAACATGTTAAGATAAACAAAGGTCCAGTGCCAGATGGGATTTATCCCAGGGTAATTAACAAGCTTAACTCTGTGATCGCCAAACCTCTCCACTTAATTTTTCAGGATTCATTGAGGTCTGGCATGGTGCAGAGAGACTGGCGAATTGCTAATGTGGTGCTGCTATTCAAAAAGGGATCCCATTCTCTGCCTCAAAACTATAGGCCAGTTAGTCTGACGTTGGTGGGACGATCAGTAGGAAAGCTTTTTGAAGGATTAAAAAGGATAGGATACTGGATTTCATAGCAAATAACAATATTATGAGTTTGTGCCAGCATGGTTTTATGCGTAATAGATCTTGCCAGACTAACTTAATTTAATTTTATGAGAAGGTAAGCAGGGACCCCGATTCTGGGATGGCTGTGGATGTGATTTACTTAGACTTCGCTAAAGCATTTGATACAGTGTCACACAGAAAGTTACTGGTTAAATTAAGGAATATTGGTCTGGATCATAGTATTTGTACCTGGATAGAGAACTGGCTAAAAGATAGACTACAAAGAGTGGTGGTAAATGGAAAATTTTCTAATTGGACCAGTGTTGTTAGTGGGGTACCGCAGGGCTCTGTACTGGGTCCCTTGCTTTCCAACTTGTTTATTAATGACCTGGATGTGGGCATTGAAAGTATGGTTTCTATTTTTGCAGATTATACTAAATTGTGCAGAACTATAGGATCCATGCAGGATGTTGCCACTTTGCAGAGTGATTTGTCTAAGTTGGTAAACTGGGCAGCAAACTGGCAAATGAGGTTCATATTGATAAATGCAATGTTATGCACTTTGGCAAAAATAATAGAAATGCAAGTTATACACTAAATGGCAGTCTGTTGGGAGTTTCCTTAAGTAAGAAGGATCTTGGGGTTTTTAAAGATAACAAGTTGTCTAATTCGGTGCAGTGTCATTCTGTAGCTACTAAAGCAAATAGGGTTCTGTCTTGCATAAAAAAGGGC
>CM044446.1:67605985-67620243 GCA_024363595.1 Xenopus borealis | reverse complement strand
CTTTATGAAATTTATATAATTTATCTGGGGTGTAGTACCAATGTAGGAAAATCTTATGGATAAATAAATAATAATAAATATCCAACAATTATGTTCGCCTACAGGTGTTCTCAGTTTTCAACAGATCAAAGATATTTTCAACATTCCTAACTCTGAATTTCACACCTATCTTCAATTGAGGTACTTTATTAGCAGCTCCCCTTCCCCAAATATCTGATGGCCTGAATCTTTACTCTCCCTCTTTGAAAAAGGCCGTCTAACAAACAAAGGAATCTCGACTTGTTATAGTCACCTCACGCAACACTACCACCCAAACTTACTCAAACACATACAATCTTGGGCATTAGCATTAAACTACAAATTAACTATGGTAAAGTGGCAGAAGGCCACGGAACATATTTCCAAATACTCTAAATGTTCCTCCCATTGGTAAACACTCCATAAGATTTCATGTTTAATTTGAAAAGGACTTTTATTATGCAGATTTGTGTGTCTGGGTGACGGTCCACTTTAACATTATTTTTGGTGTGATGCTGGGTACCAAAATGCCCTAGCCCTTATATAATTCTATCAAGAATTACTGGGTTATAGGGAACTCTAATATATAGTAATCCCAACTACTACTATTTTTTAAATGATTCTTACAACACATACTGTAGCATAGTGTATGGGAGGCGATGGCAAAATTCTCACACTGAAGGTAGGGCTTAGTAAACTAGGGCTCTATTTAATATGACTCCACCCCAAACTCCAGAGTAGAGGAAAAAGAATAGGTTATCCCTGATTAATTACCCCCAAGTGAAACATGGGGCACTTTATCTTGCTCAATTATACATTTAATTTCTATTCATTTTAATAGTGTTTTTGTACAGCAAGCGTCTGTTCATCTTTGGACAAATATGCAAAATTGAAAAGCCCATGCCATTAAAAACATTTTTCTAACTGAACTTTGTTTTCAAGATATCGACTACCGCAGCTGCTTTGTAACAGCTGTACTAAGATCAAATTAAGGGCACTTGATTTTCAAATGAAGACATTTGCCCAAAGGTAGACATTCCCTTTAAAGCATTTTTAAACATTTCAAAAATGTCTCAGTAAATAAGAAAATGCCCTTATACAGAGCCAGCTATTATAAAGTTAAAGACACAATTCAAAACTGATTGTACATTTCCTGGTTTGGTGTTTATAAAAAGTTGCAGTTCTTGGAAAAGAAGGTAAAGATGATAGATCCTTGGGGAAATTACTTTAGCAATTTGTTCTCAGGTCTGTTATCGAATTTGTGTCTGCTGATGTTGTTTGAGCTTTCATTAGCGGCAGCCTTGGTAAATAACTGAAGCTTTTTTTTTTCTAATAGGAGGCGCCGTTCATGAATGTTCAATATTGTTTGTTCAGCTCATTTTAAAGATGTTTTCACAGAGTGACTATCACATTATATAGCTCCTTCATTATATAATATATATATGTATGTATACTTATAAGTATATAAAAGTATATATACTTTTTTTATTTGTACGTTAATCTTACCTGTATCACTAAAAGTCAATAAACTTTATATGAAACTGAAAACTGAGCCCTTCATCGTTCTTTTTTTCACCTTATTTGTTATAGCTTGGGTCTTTCTAATTACATTATGACATTTGTAGCCTCACAACTAGCCTCTATTAGTTTTACAGTATTATACAGTATATTGGGCATTGTAATAATACCAGTGCCATCTTTAATAGTAAAAATACTATACCATGATTAGATATTACAAGCCATTTATTTTAAGAGATTAAAAGTTATTCTAACATGATTCAGTTACAACAAGATATAGAAGTGTATAACTTTACACAAAGGAGTGAAGCTTAAAGTCCAATATTGAAAGCCAATACTTTTAATTTCTATTCATGCAATCATTCCTTCATGGTGTGATATGCCTTTGTGGTCTTGCCAGGAAATTCTCCATGCCCCAGCATCTTAGTAAGATGAAGGAAGGTGTAATTTAGCTGGAAAAAGATAAAATGCAGAAAGCATGCCTCAAGTTTCTACAATAGTAAGTTTTAAAACATAAAGACTGTCTAGGAAATGCATTTGTGAAACGTAAGCAAAATTTATTTTGTTTCCAGCTCTTTTGGGAAAGTATTCCTTTGCAAAATACTTTTATAATGTCTATCAGAATTTTTTAGTAAATAGTTCTTAGTAAATTCTTGCTATGATAAATAAATTCCAGTATACTGGGGAACTTTTTAAAAAAAATGTAAATAAAACGTGAATTTTATTTAATACCAATATCCAAGTGTCCAAGAGCCCATATTAACCAATTAAGTGCAATAATTTACTGATCAAGAAGTTAGTATTGGAATAGAAAAACACAAATCACATCAATAGTGAGTTAGTATAGCTATGGGCATATACGGTTTGTGTGAAAAAGTGGAGGGGTGTGTTTGCTTCCTGGGTTTTAATTTGGAGGGGTTGAACTTGATGGACTTTATCTTTTTTTTTTTGCTTCTGGACTGGTGCAACCTATGTATGGCATACAGTATATCGAAAAATGTATCCCTTGATACTTTAGTTCATATTTTTCCATATATCCAGCCACTTCATATCATTCCCCTAAGAAATAGTTCCAACATATGATTAATTACTTAATATGCTGATAAAATTCTGATTCACTCTCTCATCATATCAAGCATAGACTACTGTAATGCTATTAATTGACCTTCCTCTTCAGAGATTGTCACATCTCCAGTCCATAATGAATATTGCCACAAAGCTTATATACCTTGGCAACCAATCCTTCTCAGCAATACCACTGCATCAATCCATGCTCTTTGCACATTTACAGTATATTGAGATATTGCACACCAAAACATGAGTGGGATTTGAAAGTCAATAATATATTCCCAAATGTCTTTCCCCCACAAGCTAAATTGCTGAGTGATTGCAAGTGGAGTGTACTGTATATTGGACTATTTCAGTTATTCAGTACTTTAACATTTAAGAAAAATGAATCAATAGAAGGAATGCATAAGGTGAAACAGGTACAGCTCTCCTTTTCTCACAGTTGTGTATTGTAAAAATCTGTTGCTCATTAAAATCAGAATTTGTTTTGATATTCCCATGCCGAATTTAGGCTTAAGAGACTTACTTAGGTGACATAAATTAATCACAATGTGGAGCTGAAGCTAAAATAAGTGTATTGCATTAACATCAAACACATACATTAGACAGCCTCCAGTCAACCAGAAGAGCTGGTGAAGTGTGGAGGATATCAAAAATCATTTTACACAGATATACCTAAATCAATGTTTAAGAATGCTTTCTAATGCTAAGCAAAATTGTTTCAAGATTCAAAAGTTCCATATTGCATAGAATGCTAAAAATGAAAAAGAATGTATAAAAGCCAAAAGGAAATAACCATGTTAAATAAACAGAAACAAGATTTTCAGAGAGAATATATACTCAGTTTAATCACAATGTGTTATTGGTTAAAAAATACATTTAAAAATATACATTTGTACATATACAGTAAATTAAATGTTTTTATACTTTTTCTAAATATAGTGCATGTTGCAAGCTGATTGCTATTAGTTGTGCCTGAATTGTTTTTTTGGTGGCTCAGAACCATAGAGATGTAGAATATTTAAAGCTTACAGTCACTTAGACTGTAAGCTCTATGGGGCAGGGACCTCCTTCCCACTATGTCTCTTACCACATAGCACTTAACCTCTTTGTCCTATGATTTTGTATATATATATTATGCGATTTATCTCCCCATGTATACTTTTATATATATTGTACTTTTATGCACTGTACAGCGCTGCGGCTCCTTGACAGCGCTTTACAAAATAAGTTATACATACAAAAGGGCCTTGGTCAATTATTCCTTGCCCAACGTAGGTCTGTTTTCAATAGTTTCTGGGTGTGATTTATAGTCTGTCTTGTCTGTTCTTGACCTAGCCTGTACTTGACCAATCCTAGTTTGTTCCTTGTCCTGTCCTCTGCTCATTTATTGACCATTCTCTCGGTTCATATTTCTGTACTACGATACTGTTGGTTTTGATGCGGCCTGTGACCTCAACAGTGTACTTGACTCCTGATTTTGTACTGCTCTGCCTGATTGGTATTGAAGCAGCTCGTCCTTCAACCATTGTCATTGTTTCTTGTTTCTCTAGTTTGGTTCCCTTGCTTGCTCAGAACTCTCTCCTCTCATGTGACTATAAGACATGGTGGCAGGTAGAGGAAGATTCCTCCCGATATGCATATATACATCGAAACAAAGTTTACAAACAGTTAAATATATAGACAGTATATACAAAATTGAAGGGTGACCCAGTTGCTAAATATAAGCTTAAAATCGAAAACACTTTAAAAGAAGCGCTAGAAAAGGGTTGGATTTCACCAACCAAGGTGAAAAACAGTATCTTACACAAGAGTTTGCTATTTGCCCTGTATTATACTGTCTTCTGAAAATCCATAAAGATGCTAGCAACCCCCCTGGTAGACCAATTGTTTCCTCCAGGGGTGGTTTATTGCATCCAATTGGATTATATTTGGATCATTATTTGCAGGATACTGTACAATCATTGCCTTTTTATCTGAAAGATACACAACATTTGTTGAAAATACTAACTCATTTAGTTCTACCTGAGGGACCAATCACATTGGCAAGTATAGATGTATGTAGTCTTTATACTATCATTCCCCATCAGGAAGGGATTGATTCAGTTCATTGGGCACTACAAAACTCTAAAAAATATGATGGTCCCCCTACAGAATTTATTTGCCAACTTTTGGAAATAACTTTGAAGTGTAATTATCTTCGTTTTGAGAGACAATTTTTTGTCCCAACGGAAGGCACTTTAATGGGAGCTCCAATGGCGCCTGCTTATGCAAATTGTTTTATGGCTCATTATGAGCAACAAAATATTATACGTGCATTTAAGGACTCCTTTCTTTTGTATTTAAGATATACAGTATCAATGACGTGCTAATTATTTGGCGTGGTGAGAAACATGGTCTGCTTAATATGATAGTGAGTCTTAACAATTTGAACTCTACAGTCAGATTTACAGCAACATATGATGACCAAATCCAATTTTTAGATGTTGAAATCTACAAACAAACCAATAGGTTAGGATATAAATTATATAGAAAACCGACAGATAGAAACACCTTGCTTTATTCAACAAGTTTTCACCCACCTAGTTCAAAGAAGGCAGTCCCTTTTTCACAATTTTTGTGAACTATACATAATAATTCAGATAATTATATTTGTGAAATTCAAGTACACGAAGGTCAGAAGGTACAGAGAAGTCACAATCAGTTGGTATTGAATAAATCCTTAGAAAAGGCTTGTACACATGTCTCACAGCAACATGATGCGAATCTGAAACTTAAACCTAATAAGCAAAACCGATTCATTGTAATGTCACGATACACCTCAGGATGACCAAAAATTAAAGCCATTGTTGATAGTCATTGGCCGATACTACAGAGTGATAAAAAGCTATCTAAATTATTGACACAAAAGCCAATGTGGGGCTATAAACAGGGGTCAAACTTGAGAGATTTGTTAATGAAAACCGACCCAGTTCATTGTTACGAATCCAAAAATGGCATCCTGAGTAAACTAAAGAAAGGTTGTGATAAATGTGCATGGTGTATTACATGTAGATCTATGATATCTGGTAATACATTCAAACGTCCACATTCGGGTAAAATAATTAACATTAAACATTGCATAACCTGTACAACTACACATATAATTTACATTATAATCTGCCCATGTGGTCTAACATTTGTAGGCAAAATCCAAAATACATTACGAGAAAGAATGGGTAATCATAGATCATCTATTAAAAGGGCCTTTGAAATTGGTAAATCAGACCAAAAGTTACAAAAGGAGGATTATTGGATTAGCATGCTAGATACTGTAGCTCCCTGGGGTCTGAACTGATATTGTTCTTTTCTACCTTTTTTAGAGACATAAAGTAATAATCATTGTATTTTTGTAATGTTAAATTATGCCACTCTTGAGAATTTTCGACAAGTGTTTTAAAAAATGTAAAATTTTCAAATATTTATAACATATGTATATTGTCATATTTAGTAACAACAGATATATTAATTGTAAATCACTAAAACAATGTATATAACAGTGTATATAACATGTACTATATATATATATATATATATATATATATATATTAACCAAAAGAAAGGTCAGCACTCTCAGGTCTTAAAAATGATTAGGAATAAATTTATTTAGGAATTATGGACTCTACGGCCTCTCCGGGGCCTTTCTCAAAGTACATTGCATTGTAAGCCCTCGCAGCGAGGTGGAGGAAGGGTGTAGTATAACTGTAACCCAGGCCTATTTAACACAAATTGGGCGCCAGTGGTTTTCTTTAATGCTCGAACCAAACTATGTTTACTAACCATGGAACATATTCCCATTGGAATCATAAAGAGAGTATACAGAGAACATAACATACAGGCAGCATATATACTCACAGTACCACATATGAGTCAATCCCCTTTAAGCACGGACTCAGGTCAATGGACTGATGTGAAAAGTACAACCAGGTTCCAGGCTTTATCCTAAGTGCAGGCAGAATATCACTATTTCCCTGAATTTAAACACTTAGTCCCTGCTTCTGGGTAATTTGTACCCAGGATCTTAATCCCTCTATTTTCTCCTGGCGGAGCTTGAGCTGCTCGACTACTTACCCTTTGTATAACTCCTAGAGTGATCTATTACATGGAATAAATATTCTGTAATAAGGCCTATACTCCCAAGGGACAATACTTCTTCCCTTCAGCCTGCAGAACTGGCTGTAGAAAAAGGGCCCAGACCACATGCTCCTATGACCTTTATACTTTAACAAGCCATCTTGTGTACACTGTGAGAACTACAGGGTATTACATAAGCACAAGGCCCCATTAGGACCCATTTAGGTGTCCATACTATTAGGGACGTGACTGTTATAAATATGTGAGGGTGTCTAATTTTTCACATCCCTACATATGTATACAATGAGACCCGGACCCAAAGGGAGACGGAGAACTAGGAGGGGCGTAAAAATAAAAATAATCACAGACAAGCCCCAAAGGAGAGGCAGGATGAAAATATAGTTGTCAATCTGTCCAAACACATTTAACTATGGGGGGAGACAAGACTATTAACTAAGTGCCTCAAATTTGTACCCACTGGCTATTCAGAATCTTTTGATTTATATAAAGACATACTACTACAAGGATAAGTCAACACTTATGAAATCAAGAAAAGTACCTTTGATCAAATACTGCCCAGGCTATCTCTATGTTCACACAACTATTAGTCAAAGATTCCATGACAATATTCTAACATGACTAAATGCCATCCCAATTTATCTAGACTAGAGAGAGAGAGAGAGAGCTATTAAATCTCTCAAAGTGGATAAGGACATAATCATCAGACAAGCTGACAAAGGAGGGGCGATTGTGATGTTGGACAAATCATATTATGTTAAGGAGGTCTTGGGACAATTGCCTGATATTAATACTTATATCAAATTGAATCAAATTGAAATCCTACAACTGTAGATAGCTTAGTGCTGATGGGTGTCACAGCGGGGTGGATAGATTGCAAAATTTCTGACAACTGACTTCCCTAAAACACCCTTTCTGTATACTCTGCCGAAAATTCACAAATCCTTGACTGCCCCTCCTGGACACCCCATTATTTCAGTAATGGGGTCCGTATTCCAACCGGTGGCCAAAGGAATGGACTCCTATGTACGTGATACTACACACTTACTGACTATGTTAAAAGATTTAATTATACCACTGCACATGATTTTAGTCACTTTTAGTCACTATTTATGTATCCAGCTTGTATACTATCATCTCCCAGGAGCTGGGGGTCAGAGCATGCAGGGAGGCACTGCAGATGCATCACCAGGTATCACCACCAGTGGAGTTTCAAATGACCTTGTTGGTCTTGATCTTGTCACACAATTATTTTATGTTCCAGGATATATGGTATTTACAAATCTCTGGAACAGCTATGGGATCTAATGTTGCGCCTTCCTTTGCAAATAGTTTTATTGAACAATATGAGAAACAATGGCTGTTGCCATTTGGAGGGAGCAACATCTTTTCCAATAGACGCTATATCAATGATCTGCTGATCTTGTGGCAAGGCACAGAGTAGGAGCTTATCTCTTTCACAGAAAATCTGAGCTCCCTGGAGTCCCCGATTAAGTTCACTACATCACACGATAGACATAGAATTAATTATCTAGATGTCACAATCTTTAAACAGGGTGAGCAATTGGGGACTACTCTGTATAAAAAACCTACAGAAAAGAATAGTTTAATTCACTCAAGTTCCCATCACCCACCTCATATGTCCCGAGGCGTCCTGTTTTCACAGTTCTTGAGGGTCAACAGGAATAATACTGACCGGGAACAGCCAAAGCACAACTATTAGAGCTTGCTAAACAATTTAGAACTCGGGGGTTACCCAACAGTGCTTATTGAAGAACAATTAATGAGGGCAAGAAAGACTACCCAGGAGGAACTGCTGGCAATGGGGAACAAAGAGACATAAACTTGATTTATTTACCTATAGCATACCCATAAAGAAATCATTGACTAATAGATGGGAAATCCTCAACTCAGACCCTCACCTGCCTTTCTTGGACAAGAAGGGACCTCTTTTTGCTTACAGAAGGGGACAGAATCTTGGAGTTAGTGGCCAAGGATGTATTGCCAGATCCTAAAGGTGGACACACTTGGCTGGGTAAGCCATTGCGCAATGGATGTTACAAATGTACCAATTTCCTTACCTGTGGTAGGATGCTACAGGGCACCCACTTTACTCACCCGAGGACTGGACATAAGTTTCTAAGTAAACACAGACTAACATGCACGATGGATCATGTTGAGTAGATGATTTGGTGCCCATGTGGTTTACATTATGTGGGTAAGCGTCCACAACATACAGAAAGAGAATTAATAATCACAGATGTGCTATAAGATCGGCTCTGACCACGGGCAAAGTGGATCAACCAGTTGCTAAACATTGGCTGAATTTGATGCACACACTACTGCAATTTTGGCATTGACCATGTGCCAGTACCAAGGAGAGTTGGGAATAGGGACCTTCTTCTAACCAGGAAAGAATCAATGTGGATCTTCAAAGTGATACATTAGTCACCTAAGGGCTTAATGAGATTCTCCCCATGTCTCCATTTATTTAAACCTCAGAGACTTAACGGAGATATGATGCTCACAAATTACACTCTTTTTTTGTTAACATAGACTTTATTTATGTACCGGTGGTACAAGTATGACCTGTCATGGTCACTGTATAGTATTCACATAATTTTATTAGCACATTCATTATCATCAACAGTCCAGTTGTGCAAATGCAGCTGTGTACATTGTACACATATTCATGCTTCATTTTGTCTTGTGTGCAGTAGTACCTGTCTAAACAGCAATGGTATTATTTAAGTCTACCATGGCAACACAGCAAGAGAGTTGCAGTTCACCTACCTCCTTAGCCAAGTTTTGTGACCATAAAGTCTGCATTAGCAGTGCTGTATTGTATGACCACAAGGGACCAAGATAGCTTGTCGCAAGGTAATCTATTCACTGCCTGCCACCGAGAGATGGAGGTGACAGTGGCAAGTGTATGCTCTGTGCTGTAATACCTGGGATGGTTTAGTGCAATGTGTCCTGTTTTTTGTGTCATGTGATGTAACTGACGAATCCAGTGGGGAGGGGTGACTGCATTTGGAAGCTGCTCGGTACACTCTAGAAGTAGCAAATGGGTAGCAACAAGGGCCGTGATTGACGGTATAACTGCCTTGCACACACTCTGAACCTGGATTGGTGGCGAAATATTGTGAGGTATGTAGCTTTTTCTCCACCTGGCAGTGTTTATAGGTACCACATCTGTTTCCCCAAGGAAAGGGAAGCGAACTCTATCCTTGTTTTAACTCAGAAAAGAGTTTTTAAGTCACAGGTTGGTGTCCGGGAAGTTTGATATATACATACAGTATGACAGTGGTGATTATGTTTGTTAACAATTGTATGAGGATATATACACTGATGATGCAACAGCCAATTGAATGAGAGCATGCCCACCACCATCTGTCAGTCATTCATTGTCACCACTTTTATAGTGCTTAAATAATGTAGTTTGTGTGCACAGTCTTTTAGTCCTGAAGGGGACTTCATCATACAAGCTGAAACAATTAATACATTTTTCATTTTCAACGTGGCAAGTTTTTTCTTTTTTGCCACAGTTGCAGTTATGTGCATATTCACAAAATGTTTGGTCGATTATATTCATCCAAATTTTAAAAAATTGGAATTTTTAAATACATTTCAATTTGTGATATTTTTTTGGTAATTTTGATTTCATGGGAGTTTATAGGAGTTTTTAGAAACTCCCATAAACTCAAAATTAGGTATGATATTGTCTGTTCAGTCAATAGTTTTTTTCTTTATTAGAGGAAATGCCAAGTCACAATGAGTTAAGTAAGAGGTTTTTCGGTTGCTGCATTGGTAACATAGTAAAACAGTACAAGCAGGGTAGGTAGATGAAGAAAAGAATAAACAGCAACAATAAGAAATATTCTGCTAATGCAGTTTCCCACATAAAACCCTTCTGTCTTGCTGCTCCTTAATTTGGAATGCCATTGCTGAATTTCTCCAGAGCTTCCTCCCTCAATGTCTTCAGAACTAAACTTAAAGTGGACCCGTCACCCAGGCACAAAAATCTGTATAATAAAATTCCTTTTCAAATTAAACATGAAATCCAATTTCAAATTTTTATTAAAGCATTCATAGCTGTTTTAAGCTCGTTTAAAAATCTCAGCTGTCAATGAAATATTGTCTGCCACTCCTCTATGCCTTAGGCATAGAGGCGAGGAAGATAATTACTTTCACTTTCCATTCAGCACTTCCTAGATGCCACTGCTCCCCACACATTTCCCCAGTTCTCTCAACTATTTAATTATGTAGCCAGGACATAGGGATAGACATCGGGTCCCCCATTCTGGTGCACAAACAAGATTCTGAGATGATGCAAGGCTTGCCTTAATAACAGTGTCCACAAAATGGCTTCTGCCTGCTTGCTATAATTATGAATTCCCAGACTGAAGAAAACAAGATTAAAATAATTTATATAGTGTAAATAATGTTCATTTTGCTTGAACAGTGTGATAAAATATGATTTTGAATTTTTTTTTTGGGGTGACGGGTCCACTTTAAAGACTACCTCTTGGGGCACTTATATGGCAGTGTCACCCACTGTAACCAACAGCACAAGCTCTACGTGGTAGGGACCTCCATCCTTTTGTCTCCTTGACACTAAGCACTTAATCTATGTTGTAATTTTATTTTCTATTTACGTGTACTTTATTTTTTGTACTTATTTGTACTTAAAATTTAAATGACCCTCTGTTTATTATACTTATGTATTGTTCTGCTGTACAGTGTGTTACCCTCAAGGAGTGATATACAAATAAACATACACATACATACATGCATATTCTGCATGTGGAGGATTATTTATTATAGGTCAGATTTTAGGTTTCAGAAACCGTAATTAAACCCACAAACTCTAAAACCATGATTGCTCTTTAATGTATTAAAAAGTTCTGAGTATAAAAAGTACAATAGAAAATGAACGATCCAAAAAAATACAAATACCACTAAAAATGTGATTTATTTGAAAACCACTAACATTCTTATTAAAAATAGTCCAATAGGATCAACGCTGCTCCCATTGACTTCTATAAGAACAACTTTTATTTTTGCCTTCCATGCTTTTGCGGTGTTTACAATGAATAATTCTTGAACTCTTAGAGCCTTTTAGAAATAGGAAAACCACCATTTCTTTGAGATGCATGGAAAAAATGAAACTCAGATGTAAATGGACCCCCCTAATACATACAATGCATTATTTTAGGGAATGGGATTTGACTTTTGATCATCTTTTTTGGTTCATGAGCTAGTTACAAAACAAATACTATTAATACTATTAAACATTGTTAGTCACAGAGGCTTTTATGTGGTTTATGTACTGCAGAGAGAAGTATATGGACTACTTATCCTGAATGCACAAGAACCTATAATTCTGAATCATTAAATTTGAAAAGTTAAAAAATAATTGGAAAAAATAAATTCAATATTAATTTCAATATTAATAGTACTTTTAAATAGCTGTTACAGGGTTATATTACTTAGCATTTGTATGTATATCTAATTAATAGTTTTGATTGCTTAGCTTTATATACAGCACACATTTCTCATCAAGATCTATAGAAATAAGGAAAAAACTAGTATATATCAAGCAGAGAATGCCATACATTACTATATATTACTTAATGGTTATACTTATATGCTCTCAACCCTGTAAAACCACATACTGTATAGTACAATTGCCAGACATCCTTCTGTAAAACTGAGGTATAAATTGAAACTATACTAGCAAACAGATCTGTGTTTCTCTTACAACATTACTAATATGCTTTTATCATTTTTTTATTTCTACATTACACTATATTTACATTGCAAATGTTATTCTTGAACCAATAAATGTATTTATTTAGCTATAATATTGGTTCGTAGGCAGCTTTTTCAGTGCATTGTGCCTCATTCTGAGCTTTCAAAAAGAACCAGCATTACATAATATAACAGCTTTCAGATTAGCTATTGTTTCTCCTACTCAATTTGCTCAATATGACCCAAGTTGTATAATAGCAAAACATGGTTTTTCTTGCTTGGGTGCCATGGGAGCATGTTTAGCAATGTAAACAATTTCTGAATTCATTTTGATCTCTACAATGCTGAAATAGAGTATTAGAAATGATTCTCTCTCATTATATTCAATGTATTTGGGACTCAAGTCCCCACTTTTTCTCACTGTATTTAAAGGAGAACTTAACCCCCTCCACCAAAACCCACTAAACTTCCAGGAATTGCCCCCGCCCCTCTCACTCCCTGTGATGTACTTTAGTGTTAAAAAAAGCACAGCAGAGCTACTGGTCACCATTAGTGATGGGCGAATTTATTTGAATAAATTCGCGAAACACCAGCGAAAATTCGGAGCGACGAAAACGACGCGACGAAAACGGTGCAACGCGTCAAAAACATGGTGAGACTAGTTTCGCAAATTTTTTCGACAATTCGCGAATTTCGCTGGAAATTCGCCAATTTTTCGGCGAAGCGACACTGGGTAGATTCGCCCATCACTTTTCACCATCTCCCAGAACTTTGTGTAGTCTTCAGGTCTTTTTGACATCACAAAGTCTGCTGATGCATGTGCAGTTGGGCCAAACCAGGAATCAGCTTCAACTGTGCATGCACAAATGGATGTCGACATTCGAAGACTACACAAAGTTCCACAAGATGTTGATTGGGAGCTCTAATACACTTCTCTGCATTTAAGGGAGATAATTTCTTAAAGGGTCTTTTTTTACACTAAAGCACATTGCGGGGATGGAGAGAGAGGGAGGCAATGTCTGAAAGCTTAGGGGGGCTTATGGTGGTGGGGGTTTAGTTCTCCTTTACTATAATTTGAGTGCCCCTATGTCTGTCTCTCAGTGTATAATGTGTTTAGGATCTTGAGATTTTGTTCATAGAAACCAATGTACTGTTACAAAAAAATGTGACACTCCACATTGCACAACAAAAAAATTGGTGCCCATAGACTTTACAATATCTCATATCCCATCAATGCATTTTGATGCCATAAATATGTAGGAACTGCCAAAATATAATCTTTTATATACAGTATTAACAGTTTAGAACAGAAGCATATGCATACATATATTAATGCATGTGTATGTGTGATTTAGGTGTGTGACAGAAACTGATGCTAAAATAATAGAGGTTTATCACATGAAGGGCCATTTTTAATTCAGTGAGAAAAAGGTTTATCACATGAAAAATCATGGATGAGATTCAATTTTAGATGCAATTAAATTTAGAAGAAATGTATCACATTGTGTATCACATGAAAACTCTATTGAGGTCTATGGGAAAAAACTGGAATGGTCTTTTTCTCCAAATGGACTTAGAAGAGAAGTTCTTTCTCTTCAAATTCAATCTCATCCATGTGTTTTCACATGGTAAACTGTGAGATAACTTTGCCCTCCCTACATTCCCCTTACCTCCTCACAATCTAATTGTGTAGCCAGTGCATAGGCATGTTTAGAAAAATTGTATAAGGGGAGCACCTTCCGTCTCAACAGAAAAGGCATATATGGTGG
>CM044446.1:67590237-67603791 GCA_024363595.1 Xenopus borealis | reverse complement strand
TCATAGGCATGTTTACAAGGTGCCCCAATCTGCAGTATAAACATTATATCGGCATGATGCAAAGCTTGCCTTAATAATGGTATTTAAAAAATGGAAACAGTCAGCTTGTATCCTAAAACTAAAAGAAACAAGATTTAATTAATTTATAGTGCAAATGAAGATTATTTTGCTTGGTTAACATCATAAAATAGGATTTAGAATTATTGTTTAGGATGACAGGTCCCATTTGGTAAAGTTTACATCACTAATATATATTCTGGGTGCTAAACAGTGTCTTTCTCACATATTTAATGTAGTAATGCAGTAATTTACACATGCATACACCACACAGATAAACATAGTGAAGGAGAAGATTTTGAATTTTGAATAACAAAAACTTTGAAAATCAAATTAAAAAAGACCAACCAAAATTAATTTGAATTTTTTTTTATCAAATAGGTCTGTTTCCGATCAAATTGAAGTAATAGTGCATTTAATAGAAATTGATTCAAAGTTTTCCCCCAAAAAACTTAGAATTTTCAAAATCCACCTATTGACTCCAAATAGTTACTAAGAGGTCCACCATAGGCTAAAACAGCAATGTGGCAGGTGTTAGATGGCAATTGAATTTGAATTAGATGGCAATTTCAATTAGAATTTTTAAAGAGGCAGTACATTTCTTTGCAAATTCAAATCAAAATTGGACTATTCCCTAGTTGAAGTATACAAAAGTAACTCAATTTTCATTAGAATTTTCACTTCGACCCTTGATAAAACTGTTCTTAAATGTATACACACACAACTGCAAAACTTTCTGAGGAAAGAATGAGTTTGCCTTTAACCAGCAGTAACCAATAAGATTAGTTTTCAAAACAGCTGACCAGTAAATGCTGCTTCCTAATTAGCTGGTATGGGTTACTAGTAGGGATGGGCAATTTTTTTCGCCTTGTTTTGCCATAGACTTGAATGGCATTGAGCGTCAAAAAAAAAGTCGCTCATCAAAAAAATTCACCACACTTCGAAATTCTTTTAACGCCCATAGACTTTAATGGTGACATTTCGCCCGCTGCTAATTTTTGGTGAAGCGAAATGGGTCAGATTCAACTTTGCCTAGTTACTAGACAATTTGATCCATCATATAATCATATCAAATGTATATGTTTACCTAATGACTAGCTCTCATAATCTCCCTTCTAGGGAGCTTCTTACAATAATGAGGGACACTTCACATGCCTAATGTAGTGGAGAAGAGAAAGCCTTCCCCTGTTTCTCTGTCTGTGACATCATTCCGCCTAGTTTATAAATTAATAAAGGATAGGATACTGGACTTCATAGCAAATAACAATACTATGAGTCTGTGCCAGCATGGTTTTATGCGTAATAGATCTTGCCAGACTAACTTAATTTCATTTTATGAGAAGATAAGCAAGGACCTCGATTCTGGGATGGCTGTGGATGTGATTTACTTAGACTTCGCTAAAGCATTTGATACAATGCCACACAGAAGGTTACAGGTTAAATTAAGGAATGTTGGCCTGGAACATAGTATTTGTAACTGGAGAGAGAACTGGATAAAAGATAAACTACAAAGAGTGGTGGTAAATGGCACATTTTCTAATTGGACCAGTGTTGTTACTGGTGTACCGCAGGGCTCTGTACTGGGTTCCTTGCTTTTCAACTTGTTTACTAATGACCTGGATATGGGCATTGAAAGTACAGTTTCTATTTTTGCAGATGATACTAAATTGTGCAGAACTATAGGTTCCATGCAGGATGCTGCCAATTTGCAGAGTGATTTGTCTAAGTTGGGAAACTGGGCAGCAAACTGGAAAATGAGGTTCAATGTTGATAAATGCAATCTTATGCACTGTGGCAAAAATAATATAATTGCATTAAATGGCAGTGTATTGGGAGTTTCCTTAAGTAAGAAGGATCTTGGGGTTTTTATAGATATCAAGTTGTCTAATTCTTGGCAGTGTCATTCTGTAGCTACTAAAGCAAATAAAGTTCTGTCCTGCATAAAAAAGGGCATAAACTCAAGGGATGAAAACATAATTATGCCTCTTTATAGATCCCGAGTAGGACCTCATCTGGAATATGCAGTGCAGTTTTGGACTACAGTCCTTAGGAGGGATGTAAAGGAGCTGGAGAGAGTGCAGAGACGTGCAACTAAACTGGTTAGGGGGATGGAAGACTTAAATTATGAGGGTAAACTGTCTAGGTTGGGGTTGTTTTCTCTGGAAAAAAGGTGCTTGCGAGGGGACATGATTACACTTTACAAATACATTAGAGGACATTATAGACAAATATCAGGGGACCTTTTTACCCATAAAGAGGATCACCGCACTAGAGGCCACCCCTTCAGACTAGACAAAAAGGACTTTCATTTGAAGCAGCGTATGTGGTTCTTCACAGTGAGGACAGTGAGGTTGCAAAAGGGACTCAGTGCCCCTGAATTGCCTAGGAAGATTCTATTTAAAGGGACAGTAACCAAATTAGGGTTAGACTATTTTTCTAGCATTAATTATTGGAAGCATATGTATCCAACTAGATGTATTATAAATGAGAAAGAGTACGCAGGTGCATCAACACAATTCATCTTTTAATGAACAGTTTTGTTTTTATTGTCATTTAACAAACAATGATTATCAGTCTCTTGCTGGGAGGGTTGAATGTTTTGCTTTGAGCAAAATGAAAATCCTGACAGAATAACAATATCAAATATTGGTTGTACAAAGACAGCCTGGTGAAGAAAAAAATATGTAAAGTGGTAGTATACTGAAATGTCTGTAGACCGCTCTAACAGCTCATTGAGAAAGCATTAGTGAGACATCTGTACAACTAAAAAAATTAGGCATTTGTGGAGCATAGCAAATATTACAATCTGTCCTTTGCAGGACCAGCTGTGTTTTTTTTTTATAAATACAGGGGTGCCATATAATAAAATCTTTTAGCATGAGCTATTAAATGTCCAAATGTGGCATGAAAATCAAAACACCAGGTTCAATCCCATAAATGAAACTGGCCTTAGATCTGATGCTAACTGATGAGGCATAAAATGTTCTTTTAAAATGTATAATACACTGTATAAGAAGAGGAAGAATAAGGGAGTATAATTTTACTAGAATGAGAACCCTAGTAGGTTAAAGACAATTATTTGTTTGAATGCCAAAACAAAAATTATTTTAATACTTCTAGATTACTTAAGTGGAAAATAGACTGCTAAAAAAAAATCTGCATTGATGCAATAAAATGTACATTCCTAAGAGTCCATGTTATGGCTGATGCATAGTAATTGTTGTAATTAATTGTATTCACTTTTAAGCAAGTTCAGAGACTGTCCAAACCTTCCAAACAAAACATCAAATAGAAAATGGAAAATTTATTGAAGAAAATATGCAGCAAGTATTGTTTTGAACTTTCAAAAAGAACAATAATTTAGAAAATGTCAATTGTAAATTCCAAGTCAAAGCTATTCACTAAAATCTAGGTGGTAGTGTACACTAACAAAAACAATTGCCAAAAATAGATATAAAATAAAAAGATAAATATATATATTCTTTCAATACATTAATGTCTACAAACAAGGTCAGTATTTTTGCAAATTAGAAAATCTAGGTGGTGGTGTTATTATTTACATTAAGGGGCAGATTTATCAAGGGTTGAAGTGAAAATTCGAATAAAATAAAATTGAATTTAGAAGTAATTTTTTTAATTGAATAAGCCAAAATTTGATTTAAAATTTTTTTTAATTCAACCCTTCGCCACCTTAAACCTGCCATATTGCTGTTTTAGCCTATAACCTTTAGGGGGTGTTTTTGAAAATCACATTTTTGGGGGGACGATATTAATTCAATTGAAAATGGACATATTCAATCAAAATGTTCAGTTTTCGATTGAAAAAACACTTTTAAAAAAAATTAGATTGTCGAATTTTTAAGTTTTTTCACTTCGAAATTCAACCCTTGGTAAATCTGCCCCTTACTGTATAGGAAAAGCTGACCCCAAAATACACATATAAGGATATACTTAAGAACGCTGTATATATGTATCATTTGCCACCTTACCATTTGACAAACATCTGCTTTTTTAAGGGTGTGGAACAAAAGAAAGTGAATAGTATAACAAAGTTTTGACCCTTCCCAGTGAAGCTCTCAGCTTAAAGTGTAAGGCCCCTATCTCATCTTGTTTGTCTGGATTCTTACATCCTTTCTTTGTCCTGCCGATTGTAGAGTCCTAATATTGGTCCAATATCAGGTTATAAATGTCTCTGTGCAGGGAGCTCTGTGACTTAATGTCTGCTCTCTGGCATGTCCAGACCACCCCCTGGTGGAATACAACTAGTTTTAGTCATAAAAGGGATAGATATGTTCTTTTCACATGAACACAGAAAGGATGGTTGTGTTGTATGAAGCTGAAGCATTTTTTTGACTAATCATAAGTATGAAGTAAAGCTGTCAAACATCAAACAAGAAGATTTAATGAAACAAGAGTTTTTGCTCAAATGTTTTTCTAATTGCTCATTAACTACTGTGACATGCCGTTGGCCTGCACATGAACTTTTATGGGGGAATTAGCGTTTGGTAGGCAGGTTCAGGTTCCCCCCTCTGGTTGCTCAACATCAAGGGAAACTCTCACCCTCTTGAACTTCAGGGTATTTGGGCTTCACTCTCAGCCCTGCTGGCTTCCCCTCCTGGGACTCAGACTCACTAGTCTTCTGCCAGTCCTTCCAGGGTTTTAGGCTCCAACTTCTCTCACAGCACCCCACTTTCCTGGAGAGCCCTGAGCTATGGGAACACAGAACGTATACATTGCCAGGTAGGTCCTCTCTCAGCTGCCACTTAATTACATTGCTGAGAGGGAATATTAACCTTTCCTGAGCGGAGTATTCGTTTGAACCCATACAATGCAGTCTAGAAAAGTTAGTCCTAGAACTGACATGAAGTTTGGCCAATCACGCTACATGTTTACTCTGATGACAAAAGTATTATTTATTTGAAGCAAATTACAGTATTCATTCATAATGCAGGCATGGTTCACTGACATTATACCTGTCTATATTAATTTGTAAGCCTTTTAAAAAAATGTATTTAATGCAAGTAGCGATGGGCGAATCTCACCCGTTTCGCTTCGCCGAAAAATTCGCGAATTTCCAGCGAAATTCGTGAATTGTCGAAAAAATTCGGGAAACGAGTCGCGCGTCAAAAACAACGCTCAACTCGTTTTTTTGTTGGCGAATTTTTGCTGGCAAAATTTTGTTGGCGTTTCGCGAATTTATTCGCCCATCTCTAAATGTCACTAAAATGGTGGAACCAAAGCTTCATGTATATTATAGATAATCAATGTTTAGGGGTACTGGTAGTAACTGCAAAATAAAAATGATGTTCCAAGACTAAGTGTGCTAAATAAGTGCAATGAATTTCAATAACTTTTTTTTTTTTGGGGTAATACTATATTGATTTCTACCTAGGATTGCCACCTAGTGACTGAAAATGATGCTTGATGCCAATGTTATTAATAGGGAACATGTATAAAAATATAGGAGGCCAGCATGTTTTTTTAAAGAAAAGGAGGTGGCAGCTCAATTTCTAGTACTGTTTTTGCTTTCTCTCGAAAAATTCACATTTAGTATAATATACGGTATAACCCTACTTTTATGTTTCTCAAGCAACAACGCAAAAAATAAATCAGGGAAAACATAAATCAAGGGCTGCAAATCATCAGTGGATAATCTAGCATAATGTAATTTCAGAGGAAGCAAAAATCAGGGCTCTACTGTGTTGCCCTTAATGCTGATTCTTCATAACATCATTATATAATTAACTTATAATTCTAAATCTGAACATCTCATGTGAAAGTATCAGTATATAAGCTGCATAATTGCTAATAGCTACAATAACTACACAAACAAAAGATTGTCTGTATAGGATGCATTTGATTAAATCTATCAAAAAAGATGATTAACTGGTTCAAAACCAACATTCAGCATGAGAACATCATGTATCACAGCTGCACCTTTATCTTTTATAAAACGAACGGAGTTTCTAATATCGGATAAAAAGAAGAGTATTAACAAAAAGGAGAATGAATCTAACTACTGCTTATGTTACTAAATGTACACTATATCATACTTGAAAAATAGTATAACTTAGGCACTAATTAGATAATATAAAGATAAAAATATAATTAAACATATACACTGCGTTTTCACCTTTAAATGTCGACTAGAAGAAATAGGACTTTAATAAATTATACCCTCAGTGTTACAGCCAATCTTGATGGTTGCTTCTTTTCTGCAGGTTTACAATGAAAAATCCACTTACGTCCTCTGGCTTGAGGGAAAAAGTAAAAGTAAAGTGGCATCTGTTGTGTTTAGTAGCCGAGGATGATTAGAGAATAACAATGCTTTATTAGCAGGTTCATGCAGCCATTACATAACAGCAGTAAGTCTACTTTCACTTTCAAGTTGTACAGAAAGTCCTATGTATGCACAGTGCCACCTGCAGGCCATTTGTATAAACACCACATATTCCCCCTATAGTAGGAAAGCATTTGGACAAATATATAAACAGTAACAATTAAACCGTATGTATCTTAAAGCAATATATACATTCTTTACATACATAGTCCTTGGTCCATGCAGGTAGTTTCCTGATTCTCTCAGTATGCCTTATAGGTTCACTTTCCTCTGCCCTATTGCAGTTGCCATCAGGAGTAGGGAAATGTCCTTCATCAAATGGAACATCTCCAAAGTCATATCTAGCAGGAACAAGACGACTTGATTTCCATATGCGTCCATCAGACAGTTCATATGTGTATGGTCCTCGCTGGCGTCTCACTTCAAGTGGTGTAGTAAATTTAGATTGTCCTTGTTTCAGTATTCCTGGTTTCTTAATTCTGACTAAAGATCCAGGCTGAAAGTGCACTTCTCTTGCACCACGTTTTCTATCAGTATAAGCCTTGCATTTGGCTTGGTGACGTTTCACAATGTCAGCAGTAGATGATTTTGTAGGAATAGTCTTTGGTGGAAGTTTGACGCCTGCGACATGTAACTTAGTGTGCATCTGTCTGCCATGTAATAATTCAGCTGGAGATGATTGGGTTGTTGCATGGCATGTTGCTCTGTAGTTATGCAGGAACTCTGTTGTAAATACTTTCCAAGATTTCCCAGTAAGATTTGCTGTCTGTAGTGCTTCTTTCAGACCTCTGTTGAATCGCTCAATTTCTCCATTTGCTTGTGGGTAATACACTGAAGATTTCCTATGCACAATATTCCTCTCTCTCAGAAAGGATTCAAACTCATATGAGACAAACTGTGGTCCGTTGTCTGATATTAACTCCTTTGGATTTCCTTCTCTGCTGAAGACTGTAGACAGAAATGTTATTACTGTAGCTGATGTTACATGAGAAACAAATGCAATGTCTGGCCATTTACTGTAATAGTCTTTGCAAGGGTTAAATCTTTCTCTAGGAGCAGTCGCTCTCTAATGCATGGTGTTTGTTTTTTCCACTATTTGGTCTCTTAGCATTTCATCTGTTAGAATCCCAAACTCACAAGTAACAACCAGCTCTCTCAAAGCTGCTACAAAATGTTCTGTGGATTCGCCATTACGTTGTCCACATTGGCGGAATATATATCTTTCAGCAACCACATTTACTTTTGGCACAAAAAAGTTCTTTATAGCAGTAAGAGCTGTTTCATAAGTATCATCAGGTAATGGTAATGTATAGAATATACTCTGTCCCTCTGCTCCCAGGCAATGAATAAGTAAAGCACGCTTTCTAGCTGCAGAAATCTCCCCTTGGTCAGCAGCAATAATGTAATTATCAAACATATGGATCCAAGCAGTAAAAGGTATGGTAGGCTCACCAGGGTTTGGTAGAAAAGGTGAAGGCTGCTGCAGAAGTAGAAAAGACATCCTTGTCGCCATTTGTTGTGTTTGGTAGCCGAGGATGTTGAGAGTATAACAATGCTTTATTAGCAGGTTCATGCAGCCATTACATAACAGCAGTAAGGCTACTTTCACTTTCAAGTTGTACAGAAAGCCCTATGTATGCACAGTGCCACCTGCAGGCCATTTGTATAAAGACCACAGCGACCAATTAAAAAAAGTCTGTAATGACAGAAAAGTCTATTTATTTGTAATTGGCTGCTACTCTGCTCAGTAACCATGAGTGCTGCTGGCAGTCCAACTAGAGGATCAGAGTGACTGGCTATAAACCTGAAGAATAATAGAGACATTGAGGGGCACATTTACTAAAGGTCAAAGTGAAAATTCTAATAAAATTAAAATTTTAAAACTTCAAATTTCAACGTGATTTTGGGCTACTTCAACTATCGAATTTTCGAAATACTGTCTCTTTAAATCCTTCGAATTTGACTATTTGACCACCTTAAAGCTGTTGAATTGCCATTTTAGTCTATGGTGGACCTCCTGGAAGCTTTCCTGAAAAAGTCCTGAATAATAAAAAAATAAATTTTGAAAAAATTGTTCAAATCGTTCGATTTGAATTCTATCCAAAACAGACCTATTCGATCTAAAATGTCTAATTTTTTATCAAAACCCCCTCCAAAAAATTTGATGGTTGAATCGCTAATTTTATTTCATTCGAAATTCAACCCTTAGTAAATCTGCCCCTTAATAGTTCCACGAGTAGTGATGAGTGAAATATTTCTCACGTTTGTCGTGAAAATGTGGCCCATAGACTCTAATGGGTTAGAATAACTTTGTTGCGTGACAGACATTTGTCGAGCAATTTGTTGCCCATAGATAATAAATCATTTCAGCAAATTTTTGGCATGTTGCTAATTTTCTGCAAAATGGGTAAGATTGGCCCATCATATAGAATGGTCAATTCTTAGCAAACTTTCAATTACACAGTTACATATTAAGGGAACAGTAATACTGTAAAAGAGTAACATATAATATACTATTAGCATGCTCTGGTAAAACTGATCTGTTAGCTTCAGAAACACTACTATACTTCATATAAAGAAGCTTCTGAGTAGCAATGGTGGAAATTGAAAAAAGGCTATATGACACAGGATAAATAGTGTATAACAGAAAACATTATGTTCTAGAGAACTTATCTGCTATCTGCTGTGTAATTTGAGCCTTTTCTCCTTTGAATAGCTGCACCCACGGCTACAAAGCAGCTTATTTATGTAAAAAATAGTACTGTTTCTGAAGCAAACACAGCAGTTATAATAGTGCAGGACAACACTGCATTATGTTTTTCCTTACTTTACAACAAATTAATCTTTTGATGTTACTGGTCCTTTAAGCTGGTTTGAAAAAAAGAGCAAAGTTCCTCAAGTTCAACCCCTCCAAGTTAAACCTCAACATCTATACATACAGATGAAGCAACTTTGGATTGTGTGTTTGACACAGAATAACTAAACTCAGATTTCCCACTTGTCTCATTTAACACAGAAAATTGTGTCACAGTATCCCATCTAATTAAAGTGTTCATCTTTGTGAACAATGGTGCTTTAGTATGCTAATAAAAAGGTTAAATGCATTAAATGAGTTAAGATAACACAGTTTCTTCAATAAAGAAGAGTCATGACGCATTTAACACACAAATCCAAGTGGCTTCATCTGTACACACATTCACACTGACCTCTCCATACACTCACATAATATATATATATATATATTATATATATATTATCTGTAGATTTATGTATTACTATAGCCTTGGATTGTATGCTTGTCCAAACCCCTTTAAAGGCAATAACAGAATCAGCCATCATCATATCATCTGGCAGTGCATTCCCTAACCTCACTGCCCCCACTGTGAAGAACCACCTACATTGCTTCAAATGAAATGTATTTTTATTATTTAGTGAAAAGTGGTGTCTTCTGGTCTCCCACCATCTATAATGCCCTCTGATGTACTAATAAAGAGCAATAATGTCCCCTCACAAGAGTCTTATTTCCAGAGAGAATAACCCCAACCTTGGCAATCTACCTTCACAATTTAAACATTCCATCCCTAATGCCAGTTTAGTTGCACGTCTCTCCAGCTCATTTATAGCCTTCTTAAGGACTGGAGCCCAAAACTGCAGGTGAGGCCTTACCAGGGGCCTATGTGTTTTCATCCCATGAGTTAATGCCATGTTTTATACAATTCGGTACTTTATTTGCTTTAGTAGCCACAGAATAATACTGCCTGGAATCAGACAATGTTTAATTTACAAAACCTCATAGAACATGCTATTTAATATGTATATAATACACAAAAGCCGTGAATATCTTGTAAATTATATCCTTATAAACGGTGACTTCTGATGTCATCAGTTATAAACGGTGAGTTCTGATGTAATTTCTGTCACATGACTCACTGAAACGTGTATTATAATAAATAAAGTGTCCCCAGTTGCAAAATATGAGGATATTAGAAGTTACCTCAGAGTTCCATGACCTGTATAAAAACACTCGGCCTTCTGCCTTGTGTTTTTATATGGTCTTGAAACTCCTCGCTAACTTATAATATCCTTATATTTTACAAGAGGGAGTACTTTATTCACTATATATATTATTTCTGCTAAAGTGCATAGCCTTACATTTATTAAGAAACATTGAGCCTCATTTTCCAGTTTGCTGCCCATTTTTCCAATAAAGTCAATTCACTCTGCAAAGTGGCAACATCCTGCATCGAAAATATAGTTCTGCACAATTTAGTATATTCAGCAAAAATACAAACAGTACTTTCAATGTCCATTTAATACTCATTAATAAATATGTTAAAAAGGAAAAGATCATGTACAGACCCTATACTCTACTAAAAACACTGGTCTCACTTAGACTTTAGACCAAATACATTTTCACTGATAATGCATTGACATTGACCTTTTGAATAATCACCTGATACATAGGTTAGAGGATTCCTACCATAATCGGATTATGAATAAGAGATTTTCACTTTTACCTTGAATGAACTTCTGTGATCTCTGTGCATGCAGGGCTGTATTTACATCCATTGCTGCCCTAGGCAGCGCACCTAAACACACACCCTTACGTTACATGTGTGACATCACTTCCGTGTGATTGCTCTGCCCCCCCTACCCCTCACCCCCCAGCTCTGTCACTGGATTTCCTATGGAGGGTGGGGGAATTAAAAAAGAAAAAAAAAACAGAAAGAGGGAAAATATAGGCACCTGGGTGTCTTAATATAAATATGGCCTGTGTGTGTGTATACAGAAGAGAACTATATTATGTTGCTACTCTCAAGAGAAACACAACATTCTGAAAACAGCAGAACAATTACTGATAAGGAAGAAAACGTATTTTCATTAACAAAATCTAAAACTGCTTCACTAAGTAACTGGAAAAATGTACACATACCTTGCCTGTAAATGACAACATTGTGTTGCTAGAATACTGTTGTATTGAGCTTTTGCAAATGAAAAGTATTATAGCAACAGAAAAATTTCCACTACAAATGAAGGAATAGATTCTTCTGAAGGCCAGCTTGGAGGTCATATACTGCCATGTCTCATAAAGGTTCTGAATACTTTATAATAAAATAATAATGAAATAATATAATAATTCCAAATAGAACCTTTAGAAAAAACTCTTGAAAATAAATTACCCAGAATCTCTGTAACAAAACAAACATGCATCTAAAATATATTCACATTTTTCAACCTATCAGCACATGTCCTGAGCTGGAAAGAAAAAGGATCTTTAGAGTTTATCGAGAAAAATTGGTAATGGAAAAATATTCCCAATATAAAAGTTATGCCTTTCTGTGAATGAACTGTCCTTTGCTTGAATTTAATATAGCTTTTGCAAACCCTGGAAATTGTTAAGCGACCTCTTCTGACAATGAAAGAAGGCTTGCGAATTTTATAGTTTGCCCCAGTTTGCAGTGAATGTAATAAAACTTCTTACTGAAAAAGCTGTTACATTCAAGCACTTCTTAAAAATGGGCAATGTGCAATTAAAATTCACAATACAATAACAGTTTATGGAAGAGTATGAAATTGGAAATGCTAATTTTTATTCTTATTTGTGCAAATTGTTTTGTTCTTTGCAACTTCTATTAAATGCACTCATATGAGGTGATACACAGAAAAATCTATATACTGCCCTGAAAGATTAAGTAGTAGTAATGCACGACCATTTCGCCAAATGCATTGGTCTCTTGGCGACACATTTTTTGACTCACTGCACATTTTTCACCTATTGGAGTCTATTAACTTCTTTTTCATGACAAAACATGGTGATACATTTCTCTCATCACTATTAAGTAACTGATTTTTTGTAAAATATTCAAGTCATTTGCAACAGGTGGGTATTGCAAAACCAGATGTACAGTGGTGTATTAACTGTGAGGTTGCAGACCACTTAAATAAGGGTTCTTACAGATGAGTGTTTCCAGCTCCGTTTCTATGTTGTCAGTTTTAATGAACAGAGCAAGAATTGGTCTGTGAAAGCCCTTAAGAAGCATATTAAGAACACTCTTTTCACTTTGATAAATGTGCACTGTGGTGCAGCTTTGAACAGAGTCACTGTTTCTCCAAGTGTCTTCTGTCTTCTGTTGCTAGATAGATCTCTGCCTATGTTACTGTGTTGATAATTGTTGATGTTAATAAAGTTTGTCATAGTAAAAAGAAACACAGGCGGGGCCAGCTTCACGAGCAGAGACTGAGCTGTACAGTCAGAGAATCATGCTTCTTTCATGCACTGTATTTTAATAAATAAGTTGCTGTTGCAAAACCCAGAATGCCATTATTAAGGAGTACAACACAGATACATTGCAATGCTGCATGTTCAACAACATCACATTGAAGATACTTTGTGAGCCAAATCATGGCTTATATTTCATATGTGCTGCAAACTGATTAACTTCTGATTAATTTCTGAGACTTTAATGGTATATTACATTAGCCCTATGGTAGATATTAGGTAGCATTTACGTAATTGCAATTAAGCTATAATTAACTTCTTTTTCATATATTTTAGAAATATTATAAAGCTATCAGCACATTTGAAAACTAAGACATTAGGCATAGCACATGTTATAAGTGCATAGTCTGTCATCTTAAATGACTCCGCATCAGTAACAAAGGATTTCCTTTCTTCTTTCTTAAGTGGTTTGGTGCTATAAAAAATACCATAGCTCTCATCATATATTAAAAATCTAATTAAAA
Source organism: Xenopus borealis (assembly GCA_024363595.1). Classification (NCBI taxonomy): domain Eukaryota; kingdom Metazoa; phylum Chordata; class Amphibia; order Anura; family Pipidae; genus Xenopus; species Xenopus borealis. The sequence goes on along the minus strand of CM044446.1, from coordinate 67,590,650 downwards.
TATTTGTTGCCAGATATGCCTGCCCTTTCAATTCCAGTTCTCTATTAAAAAGTTAATTTCCCTCTCTCAACATTCCTTTGAAATGGAGATATTTGTTGCTGCTTTAAGTACAATAAAATGCTCTGGAACAGCAATTCATGTTTGGATACAGTCTGTCTGAACATAGTGCCTTAGGTGAGAATGCTGCAGTTCTTTGTTTAGTATATAATTAACTGAAAGCTTTTTATAAAGTATTATATCAATTGTTTTCTCTTGCTTATGGATTCACAGTATTTCTGCAACATGATATAGTAACTAAAGTGACACATGACATTTTGCATTATGTACAATCATTTTCATATTCCTATACACGCTAACATAGTAACAAAGTAACATAGTAAGTTAGGCTGAAAAAAGACTTGCGTCCATCAAGT
>CM044446.1:67575825-67586751 GCA_024363595.1 Xenopus borealis | reverse complement strand
CCCCCCCCTCGCCTAGTTTACAATCTCCTCCAACCGTCTAGCCATCTTCTCCCCCAAAACCCTTTACTTAACACACTTCTTGTAGAATCTATTCTTATACACTGTAAGCCCTTCCTTACCACACTTCTTGTAGAATCTGATTACACTTTCATAAACTGCAATTAACCCCTTGCAATCCAGGGCCTTGAATTATCTTTGCATATGAAAGATATTTGGAACTGGGATTTACAGCTCAGTGCCTCCACCTAGTGGGCACTGAGGATCATACCTCAGGGGATTTCCACTTGGAAAATAAAACACATTGTTTACAGTTTAACTTTATATGAAATAAAAGTTATGAGTAGTGATGAGTGAATCTCACCAATTTTGCTTCAACGAAAATTCATGAAATGATGAAAATTTGCCTAGTCTATGGACAACATATTGACAAAACTTTTTAATGAGCAACAAATTTTTTTTGGGGTCTGTCTAGTACTGAGCACAGTCTCTACCTCTATTCCGGGTGGACACAAAGTTCAGTTCAAAGGAAAATGTCCCTTTCACCAGAGTTCTTATTATCCAGGTAGCCTTACCTTCCCCAAAATCTCTCCTTTAGGATATAGGTGGTAGCTCCCACATCGCAGACTCACAAGGAACACTTGTCCTCACACTGGGACACACAGGGGTCAAAAAGACACCCAACAGCTGAACTGGACACAGGGCAACCTCTCCATTGAATCTGAAGCTGAAATCTTGTCCAAAATGAGCACAAACAGTTTCACACTTTACTGCAGCACCTTTACTCCCATGCTGTACTTTCACATTTCACAGGTCTGACTCTCGCTGGTAGCTGCAGCAGGTGCTCCCTCTTAAGTTGCTTCTGTAACTGTGTGCATTTGGCTCCAAAGCAAGGCTGGATAATGTCACAGACAGAAAAACAGGGGAAAGATTTGTCTGATCCCCTACAACACTTACCATATATTTATATAATAGCACTTATGGTACATACATAGCACTTACTGTATGTACATAGCAGATATTTCTGAACAATTTCTGAGCTTGGCTAAAGCTCCCCATAGACACAACGATATTTCCCTGCCAAACGACCGATCTTAGGGAAGTCCGACCAATCTGTCAAATTATCGTGCGGTTAGTGGGATACAAGTACAAACAAGTACAGTATGCAGAATTCATCTGGACAAATAGCTAATTAGTTATGCAAGATGTGGACTGAATATTTGGTCAGTATTATCTAATATGAGCAAAAGTAAACTTGGAAAAAGAAAACCCAAGTTTATATATTTAAATCATAAACTCAAAGCAGCACACTACTGAATTTCAAAGCAGAAATCAGTCTTAGAAACTATGCATTCTGAGAAACTGAAAACAGTAAATGCTCCTTCTACTCCAAATTAACAACTGCAAAGTTTTTATTACAATTCTGAAAATATTCTTAAAGCTTGTACTGTAATTTACAGCAGGTCCGGACTGGCAATCTTTGGGTTCTGGCAAATGCCAGAGGGGCTGCCATAAGGTCCCATAGAAAGTCAGTATTTAGTGGGCTGGTGGGGGCTGTTTGGGCCTCTATGTGGGCTGATTGGGCCTCTGTGAACCTGAAATGCCAGGGCCTATTTTAATTCTCAGTCCGGACCTGATTTACAGCATCTTTTTGCCCACAGGTCTTGAATTCCATCTGAATCACATTAGAAAAGTTTTATTATTAGTCACTTGTCTGTTATCTCCCACTACAGCTTCTAGTAATCCTGTTACGGTTGCAATTTTTTCATATGAATAAATCCACTTTCTCCACTCTAAGGCAGCCACCCTCATGTTTGCAGGGGCTTTGCCAATCAAATATTTAAACTACAGTCATGACACTATTAGCCAGATTCAATTACGTGAGAAAAAAAGTTTACCACATGAAAACTCATGGAAGACATGCATGTCAATTCAGAAAAAGTTTTTTTTACTGTTTATTACATGAAAACTCGGGGAAAAATGGAACTGAATTTGGAGAAAATGTTTTCTCCTCAAATTGAATCACTTCACATGATAAACCATATGATAACTTTTTCTCACTGAATCTGGCCCTGTGTATCAGACTGAGAAAAAGTGAGCTACATTATTTTGATATTAGAATGCAAGACTTTGCAGTTGGACCAATCTGTAAAAGTTTGGTACTGTCTTCAATGCTTCTGATTGAGTAGCAACTGCTTCTTCATGTCTGGTGCAGACCCACCACAGCCAGCCAATATGCAATTGAGTTTTAATCTCTAGCTATTGAGACTGGCTGTAAAAAATGTCTTTTGTGGCCATCTACTGACATAGCTTGCCATTATAATAGTTTATGACCACTTGCACAGTTGTGGTTGCTCAGATATCAGAACAGTCATTTGCGTGTAAAAATACAATTCTTTAAAGGTATTTATATCAAAAGCCACTCTTTGCACGTCTATATAATTGTGTTCTGGACTGCTAAGTCCTTCCTCCTTCTGTTAATCAACAGCAGTTGCTCCTCTTGAACACTGGAGTTACTGCCATTGCCATATCAAGTAGTAGCTTCATGATTCATGATCTATCACTGCAATGCAGTTGTGCCAAAAGGATAAGGTGAACATTCTCCAAATTAATAGCAAGCAGAACCAAAATTATTATTAGTATATTATGGAGTACTAGCTCAGTGGAGTGCCCATTTGCTACTATATATTGAATACCCAACCTTGACTGGGCAAGTACTTCGCATTAATGTGTAACTCAAAGATTCTCAACACTATTGTGTAAAAAGCAATTTTTATTCACAACCATGCCTTAATAGTTAAAACATAATTAAAACCGAATTCAGCAGCTTGGGAGATGGGATCCCGTTGCATGTAATACTTAGTTGCCCTACCCGATCCATAAGTCGGGGGAGCGACCAGTATAAAGTATACAAGGTTATACAAACAGTCAAATGACAATTGCATTATATGTTATGAGACAGATTTATCAATAGGATCTAAGACTATCCCATGCATATATTTGCATATTGAAAGATGGTCATATCTAGTGTTATGTAACCGGCAACTTTATGGGGGAGTATCACAAATTGTTATCTCCTACAGTATATGTGTATACTAGCAGCATACAGTAGTAAATCTATGTTATATCCAAAAAAGAACTCCACACATCACAAGTCGGGACTTGTGATGTGTGGAGTTCTTTTTTGGATGTAACATAGATTTACTATGCTGCAAGTATACACATATAGGAGATAACAATTTGTGATACTCCCCCATAAAGTTGCCGGTTACATAACGCTAGATATGACCATGTACAGAACAATTTGTAGCAGTTTTGAGAGAGCTGTTACCTGTGAGTTTGGGAATCAACATCAACAAATGAAATGCTCAGAGACCAAATAGTGGAAAACAAACTCACATCGCATTAGAGAGAGACTGCTCCTAGAGCAAGATTTAACACTTTCAAAGGCTATTACAGTTGCTAGCCAAAATGAAACAGCTGTGGCAGAGGCTAAAACTCTCAGTCAGGGAACTGCTGGGAATGTACAGATTGTGAATTCAAAACATCGGCCTAATCATGCGCAGTAACAGGAAAAATACAGCGCTAAGATAAGGGATTAACTGCAAAACCATGCAGCAAATACAAATAAAAAATACTGCTTTCACTGTGGTTCAAAAGAACACCTTACAAACTATGCTAAATGTCCTGCAAAAGCTATACAATGCCACAAATGTTTAAACTCAGGCCACTTTTCTACGGTCTGCCGTAGTTCCGCTAAAGATGTCCATGAACTCACTACTACAAATGCTACAGTATTAAGTGTGGATAAACTGGTACATTTTTTCCAGACAAGTTTATATGCACTGTCAATGCCAATACTGCTTCTGCTGAAAAGGGTCACTCCATTAACCTGATGCTTGATACAGGTTCAGCTGTTTCTATACTACCAAAGGATATTTTCTCGAAATACTTTGCAAAACACTTGTTGCACCTGCCCTGAGACTGGTCAGTTACTTAAAGGATCCAATCCCTGTTCTTGGTTGCTTGCCAGTGATAGTACAATTTGAATCAAATACTGCTATACTTGGAAGGGATCTCTTTGCTGCTTTAACCCACAATAAGTGGATGGTCTCATTACTACAGCACCAGTGCCTGCCACACAGCCAGTGTCTAAAATTTCATCCCATAGCAACACTTCACTGGGTTGTGCAAAAAAATTAAGTTAAGTTGAGACCAGATGTAAAACCAGTATGCCAGAAATTGAGGTGATTTCCCTACTTTATAAGGCAGACTGTCTCACAGGAACTACATAACTACAGAGCAACATGCCAGGCAATTACCCAAGCATCTCCAGCTGAATTATTACATGGCAGTCAGATGCTCACTAAGTTACATGTTGCAGACATCAAACTTCCACTAAATACTGTTCCTACAAACTCATCTACTGCTGACATTGTCAAACGTCCCCAAGCCAAATGCAAGGCTTATACTGACAGAAAACATGCATGAAGTGCACTTTCAGCCTGGATCTTTAGTCAGAATTAAGAAACCAGGAATACTGAAACAAGGACAATCTAAATTTACTGCACCACTTGAAGTGAGATGCCAGAGAGGCCCATACACTTATGAACTGTCTGATGGACGCATATGGAATGCAAGTCGTCTTGCTCCTGCTAGATATGACTTTGGAGATGTTCCATTTGAGGAAGGACATTTTCCTACTCCTAATGCCAACCACAATAGGCCTGAAGAAAGTGAACCTATAAGGCATGCTGAGAGATTCTGGTCTTAAAACACGGCCCTGAGGCACTCCCTTACTGAGTGAGATGGAGGGAGAGACGTGTTCCCCCACCCTCACTGATTGGAGTCTGACTGTGAGAAAGTTGAGGATCCACTGTCACAGTGATGAGCTGAGTCCTAGATCCATCAACTTAGTGATTTGGAACAATACTCAAGAGTTATCTTTCCCTCACTTAGTACAGACCTAAGAAAATGGTATTTAATATCAACAAGTTTGTACCTTTGCTGGTAAACTGGGCAATTGCTCCTTGATTATCTTTTCATAAATTTTTATTGTCTCATTACTTTGAGTAACTGCACAAGGTATAAACTCTCCTATGTAATAGCAGCCAGCACTATATATTCACCCTCACAGGAAGTGCAACCATGGGTTGTTTCTTTCTTTTCCACCATTGCACCATTTGTGGATATACTAAAAAATATCCTGCTGTGTTTCTTCTAAGTGTGTAGTACAGTGGTCCCCAACCAGTAGCTCGTGAGCAATATGTTGCTCTCCAACCCCTTGGATGTCTCTCCCAGTGGCCTGAAAGCAGGAGCTTATTTTTGAATTTCAGGCTTGGAGGCAAGTTTTGTTTGCATAAAAACAAGGTGTCCTGCCAAACAGAGCCTCAATGTAGGTGGAAAATCTACACAGGAGCTACCAAATGGCCAATCACAGCACTTATTTGGCACCCGAAGAACATTTTTCATGCTTGTGTTGCTCCCCAACTCCTTTTACTCTTAAATGTTGCTCACGGGTTCAGAAGGTTGGGGATCCCTGGTGTAGTACATCATGTGCTCTGTGACAGTAGTCAATGTTTGTGAATATCTAATCATTACAATATGTCTTTAGTACATCTAAGTACTGAGCGGCTTTTATGACCCTTTTGAGATATCTTGTACAATGGCTGCCCTGTATTTCAACATTATAACTGCACACTCAACTTCAGATACTTGGACCTCCCTTGGATTTCGGTTTAATATATTGTGTACACACATTTCCCAATAAATGTTATCATCAGCATCAACACATTGGTTTGAGTTTGTCTCTCAGTCTCACTCTGTTTAATAGCCTGTGTTTAAATACCTTTCCAGTGCTTTGGTAATACAACAGGTATTAGGGACTATTTTTGTTTTATCCTACAATAATTGCCTTTTTACACTTTGGGGCAGATTTACTAAGGGTCGAAGTAAAAATCTGAATAAAATTTTAATTTTTAAAATTCGAATTTCGAAGTAATTTTGGGCCCAAAATTCGAACTGAAAAAATTAGTACTGGCCCTTTAAAAATACTTCGACTTTGAATATTCGCCAGCTTAAAGCTGAATTGCCATTTTACCCTAAGGGGGACCTCCTAGAACGTCTCCTGAAAATTTTTCTAAGTTCTGAGAAATCAAAGGATTTTGAGGAAAATCATTTGAATCGATAGACTTGAACGATTTGTTTGAATACGGTCACTTTTGATTGAAAACAGTCATATTCGATCGAAAATAAAAATCAGATGATCGAATTTCAAAGTTTTTTCACTTCAAAATTTGACCATTAGTAAATCTGCCCCTTTAAGTCTAGTTTCTTTCTGTCATACTGGTATGCAAAGCATTCTGACCCAAAAGATTTCATGTTTGATAGATTAGGCTTTCTCCCAGTTAACATGTAATAAGGAGTTTGCCTTAAACATTTATTTAAAGACCTGTTGCGAATCATAGCAGTAGTCATTACTGCATATGTCCACTCTATTGGCAATTTACTGTCAAGTAACATACTGTCACTATCGCGCTTCCCGGAGTCTTACCTGCAGCTCCGAGCAGCACGTCCTCCTTTGCCGGTGTTGCTCCCACAACTGACTGACGCGATGGTGCCGGTTTTGGTGCCAAATTTAAATATTTAAAGGCGCTCTGAATGCCAGGATGTTTCTGGGTCTTGTTTTGCTCTTATTTTCAGTAATACTGACCCTGCCTGGACTAATTTCTGAACTATTGCTATCTACCTATTGAACTTTGCCTGGACTTTGACCCTGATTCTGTCTGATCCTTGCCTGTACCTTTGCTTCTGGACTTTAACCCCTAAGCTTCCTCCTTGGTCCCAACTACCTCCCTAGGGTGCCGATAGGCCTCCCTTGACATTATAATTGGGCTATGGACCCCACTGAGGAAGCTGCACAAGACCTCAGACGAGCACTACACAGACTGGCTGAATGCATGGAGAACTATGTAGCACAGCAGTCTAGTTCTGGCTTAGCCCTAACAGCCATTTTGGACAAGTTGTCAGTATCTCCTCCGAGCCATGTATCCCATAGCCACCATGTGGGTAGCGGCACCAGATGATGACGTCAACGCATTGTGACTGACGCAATGACATCACAGCGCCGGTTTTGGTGCTAAATTTAAATATTTAAAGGCGCTCTGAACGCCAGGATGGCACCCAATGATAGGAATTGTTTGTTTATGTACCTGGGTGTTGTTTTGCTCTTGTAATATCAATAATATTGTCTGGACTCATTTCTGAACTATTGCTGTCTACCTATTGAACTTTGCCTGGACTTTGACCCTGATTCTGCCTAATCCTTGCCTGTACCTTTGCTTCTGGACTTTAACCCCTAAGCTTCCTCCTTGGTCCTGACTACCTCCCTAGGGTGCCGTTAGGTCTCCCCTGACACATACACCTTGTCATCTCAAATAATGCTCTCCAATTTATCAGCAGTGCCATTTTGGTGGGGTAAGTAGGGTGCTGAGGTCTTATGTCTCATGCTCTTCTTACTGAGCAGTAACTGAAAGTTAATTGCCACAAATACTGTGCCATTATCAGAGCGTATACATTTGATAGTCCCATACGGGCAGTATCAGCAATTAACCTTTCTGTGACTACTGTATCACTCTTATTTTTCAAAAGTACACAAATACTGCACCAGAGTAATCATCAGTAAATGGTATGGTATATCTAAAACCATCTTTTTGTACTGGCTCTATGGGGCCTGCTACAGTAAATCAATGTGTACTAGTTCAAGTGATTGTTTGGCACGTGTGTCAGACTGTCTGTTTCTGTTCTGAACAAGTTTTCCCTGGGTACAAATCTCACAATTTAGGTTAGATTTATCAATTTTACCAATAATCTTAATTCCATCAACTACACTTTGCAGTTTTAAAAGATCATTATAATTACAGTGACCAAGGATGTCAGGGCAGGTTTGAATATCATAACAACCATGTCACCAGTCTCATCAAAAGTGTTCAGATAATGAAGTTGATTGTATTTCTTGATGGTGAATTTGGTACCATTCTTACGGATTAGTTCACTCCCATCTTGCAGAAATTTAACAGTTGTGCCATTGCTTCTCTGCTTTAACAGAGAAAATGTTCTGTGGATATGTGGGGATGTAAAGTGCATTTAGTAACCTTGTCCTCTCCCATGACCCCTTAAATACCACTGCCTACTCTAGCATAGCTTCCTAGCTCCCCCACTCCTCCACCTTGCCTAGTTTATACTCCTCCAAACTCTAAAATTTGCTAAGTAAAAGTTATTGAGGTCTATTGGAGTTGAGCTGGGGTTTTAGAGAATGTGAGTTTAGTCATGGTTTCAAAAATATCTAAAACCACTAGAATGAAAATGTTTATAAGCCTGCACTAGTACCCTAGACTTGCCACATTTTTATTTCTATAAACTGGCTTTCAAAGCCTAATTTTATATTTTTTTCTGTTCTAGCCCTTTTAATCTCAATACTCTTCTCTATGACTCTATTTTCAAGTAAACAGAAGGACTCAACAACAACACTAAATAAAAGAAAATGGCTAATGTGGGTGAGCCACCTTAGACCCAAACAATGGGAGGAACCTATATACAGCAGCTCTAATTTTATCATTTCTATCAAAAAGTATTTATCAAATATGCATAGCTCCACTCATAAAAAATAATAATAAAAATAACTTGCAGAAGACAAGTTGACAAAAGTATCCAATCTTTTTTTATATATATAAATGTATTCAACTATGATGGCTCACTGTGTATAAAACAAATTATGATTATGTGTGAAAAAGCACCTTTCAAAAGGTGTGATTAAAACACAGTGTTAAAAAGAAATCAGACTATTAGCCGTTAAAAATATTTGGAAATACTGCATGCTTTTTCAAATATGTCAGCGTAGTCAAAGTGTGTATAATTAAAATTGTAAGATATTTGCATAGGCAAATATTATTTAATATTATGGCACTTACCTGCCACAGAAAATTTTCAACTTTGTTGAAAGCTTTTCTCAGAAATTAGGACTGAGTTGAAAGCAAAGATTTCACATTACACTTAGCATCATTAGAATGCAAAATTGTGTAATTACTAACATGGCATACTAATTATGGATCACTACCTGTGTTGAAATTGTATAATTGGTAGAATTAATGGAATCCAATTGAATCATCCAAATGTGCAGTTGTATGGTATGTAATTTATTAATGCATCCTGTGGGGTGGAGAGAAAAGCAAGCTAATCCTGTTAGATTTCTTTTGTGGACATAAAAAATCTTTGAAACAACAATGGTTGGAGTCTTTTTAGCTTAGTGTTTTGAAATATTATTTTAGTTATTAAAGTAGCAATTAAGGTGGCAATAATTGGTAGCTAATAGTCTGACTATGAGCAACATATATTTATTTGCTATCACTTCATGAAGATTATATACTTAGCAATGCAATGGAACAGACTCCACGCGGAAATTTATAATGTTTTTTATAGTCTTTGGCTGGGATGTTATTCTGATCACAACTGCAGCAGAAAATTGAAATCCAGACTAAGAAATCCATTAACTAACAACTGAATTGGGATTTTCAACAAATCTTGAAAAATTGGTATTTTTCCTAAATTTCTAAAAAGCTCTAAAAATGTGAGCTTTCTTAAAAACTATGAAGCACTCTAAGGCCAAACTTTGCCAAGTAAAAGCTGTTGAAGTGCTACAAAAGTCATTCAGAGCTGCACTGATCCTATTGGACTGCAATAAATCAATTTAGATGTTTAGAGATTTTCAGATTTTTCTTCACTACAAATTGTCTGAGAAACTCAAACTCTTAGAAGTTTTCATGGCATTCATATTTTTAGAGCATTGTTCAGCTTTTTTTTTTATTTGTACTTTTTTAAATTGGGTATTTTAATAGCAATCTTGATATTACAGTTTGTGAGTTTAGCTGTAGTTTCAACAGTCTCTAAAACCACTAATAAAGGCTAATAAATAAGCCTCCATGTCTCAAAAAATCATGCCAAAAGATTTACAGATGCAGCCACTTGGATTTGTGTGTTAAATGCGTCGTGACTCAGAGCTAATTGAAGAAACTGTCATCTAAAGTCATCTTAACTCATTTAATGCATTTAACCTTTCCATTAGCATACCAAAGCACCATTGTTTTCAATGGTGAACTCTTTAATTGGATGGGATGCTGTGACACAATATTCTGTGATAAGTGAGTTAAATGGGATGTCTGAGTTAAGTTATTCTGTGTCAAACGCACAATCCAAAGTGGCTTCATCTGTACTGCAACTTTTCAAGATTTATAAATTTGCAGTTATGTAGTTTACATATTATAACATGGAACCTGTTGAGATATGATGGCAGCCAATAGAAGTGTCCAAGAAAATTAAGTGTTTTTTTTTTTTCCAAATATTGTTGCCATGAAAAAAGATGTTGCGCCTAAGCTTTACAATTTTTTAATTTCTTCTAAATATGAAAACCGTAATAAAAAACAAACAACGTATATATAAAACAAACAAGGGAAAGTTGTGCTCACCGCTAATTATAAAAATAATAAACCTGTAAGGACTCACCCTGGTGGTCTAGTGGTGGCGCAGCGGGGACGCCCGCCGCGCCATCCTCTTCTTAGCTTGCCGGCTTCCTAGTGCGCGCCAAATTCAAAAGTACTTGAAGGGATTTTTCTCTGCAATGCGCTGCCCGTGATAGGTTTGATTTCCTGGTGCCTAGTACTGTGCTGTAAAGCCTCTTATCTGTTCCTGACTATCTGTGTTTGACCCTGCCTGGCTATTTTGACTACTCTGTCCTCTGAAAACCTGACCCTTTCCTGAAACCGACCTTGATTCTGCTTAACCCTTGAGTGACCTCCTGGTTTGATTCCTGCCTGTTAATTGACTCCGATCCTGTTTCATCCCTTCTGATTGAATACCCGGTTTTGATCCTTTGCC
>CM044446.1:67561425-67573474 GCA_024363595.1 Xenopus borealis | reverse complement strand
GTCCCAGTCCGGCACTGTATAGGGTGGATATCTTGACATCAGAATAAATTGTTAAGGTGAAGTACTATATCCCTTTAGCAAAAAAAATGCACTTGTAGTTGTAGTTTAAGCCAAAATAAATGGATTAAAAACAACATACCAGGTGTTGGATAAGTAGATTGTTCTTCTGTATCCACTCCACCAGGTACCCAGACACAGCCAAAAGAGAAACTTCTGAACAGCATGATACAGATGTCCTCCAGTTTTATTTACCTGAAGGGCTTCTTTTTTTATTGCATCAGTAGTTCTGCATACAGTGCTCACGCTTTTGACAGATGCTGTGATTCCATTCTAGCAGGCTGATTTTTGAAAATAGGAAGTACAAACCTTGCCAGTTACAAATAAATCTTCATATCTTTCAATGACAGCTGTGATAAGCAAAACCTAAATGAGCCACGTCTGAAGGTGGTTAGTGACCTGATTTCACTTTCACTTTGTTCCTTCACTTTTGACTTGGTTCTTTACAAACCATATGGGTTTGGCTCGTCCGGGCTACAGTGGCTTGAGACAGGGGGAATAAAATAATGTTTCGGACTTAAAGACACACTTATAGACAAGATGAGGAAAAAAGGTTTTGCAGTGCATATTTATTTGCAAATGGTTGTGTTGCCCATCCTTTTTTATGAATGCTAAAAAATTGCACTGCTGTGCCAATTTTTTTTTGTTGAGAATTTGCATTACATATACATTTTTGTAAATGGCTTGGAATTGAGACAGGTGTCTGCATGAGTTCATCCACTATGCGGGGTTTATGTGTCTGAAAATAACTTTGATAGTAACTTAAATTCGCAATTTGCAAAACTGTTTTTATCTGCCACCAAAGTTGTAGCCTAACTCATACACAGGGGCAGATTTACTATTAGTTGAATTTCGAATAGAAAAAAATTGAAATTCAACTGAAATTGTTTGGTGGTTTTCGATCAAAAAACGTTTTGATCTAATAAGTACATTTTTGATCGAATTTGAATCGTTAAAATCAAAGTTTCGAATGATTTTCAAAATTTTTTTTTAATTTTTCAAAACTTAGACAAAACCTCTGTTAAGATTATGGGAGGTCCCCCATAGGCTAAAATGGCAATTCAGCAGGTTGAAGGTGGCGAATTGTGGAATTAGAATTTTTTATATAGAGACAGTACTTTGAAATTCAAATTTTTGAAATTTTTAATTTTTTTCAATTTGAATAGAATTTTGGGCTATTCGATAGTTGAAGTAGCCCAAAATTACTTTGAAATTTTAATTTTAAAAATTTTAATTATATTCAAAAATTCACTTCAACCCTTAGTAAATGTGCCCCATAGAGAATTTGCATAAATATTTGCAATTTGCGGTTTTTTGCCACATTCAAAAAGCTCTTACAGACATTCACAATGTGGGAAACTATGTGCAATTCTGTTTGCACATTAAATGCACAGATTTTATCCAACTTTATAAATATAACTATGTGCAGGGCAAATATATTCACTATGTGAACCAATCTAGCTTGCTCGATGTTTATTAATGAACCCAAATGACATTGACATCACAAAGATATTGGTTACACAGAGAAAGCTACGAGACAAACATAGCATGGTGATAATGCTTAGCATAATTTGTATTTTACTTTTGGGTTACATCATAGCTAATGTTGTTTTCGTTACAGCGGCTATCTAGTTTTTAGAGTGTGTAACCTTAGCAAGGTCAATACAAATATGCGAAAATGTATGCTGCATTTAACGCATGCTAGATGTAGGTAGAATATTGCGTGTTGAGTAGTGGAGTGATTTGAAATAAAAATTAGTAACAGTTTCTTCAAAAAGTGAGTTTTTAAAGTTCATGAACTAGTTTGTTACAACTGTTTCTTAAAGGACCCTTCCTTGATACTTTTTGTGTACCTATATTAATTAGTGATGGGCGAATCTGCAGCATTTCGCCGAATAATTTGCGAAACGGTGAAAAATAACCAAATAATAAACTTCTTCTTTGGGTGTTTTGTTTGTTTCACCTTTTTTCAGCTTTGGGACTACCAATAAAACATTTGCCCATACTTTCAAGCTTTGTAGACTGTGATGATAAATAAATATGGCATGTTCTGCTTTGTGTCTGAATGTGCAGCATTGCATTGGAGTCAATGAGGAGACCAATGCACACGTTTGTTTCGCTTAGTATACTGCTACACACATACCCTGCATTGTTAGAGGACTCCTATCTTTTTTGAAAAAAAGGGCTCCCATTTTGCCAGTTTCTTGAAAACATCTGTGATTATTTTACATTACCTCTGAAAGGGGTTTTTTTTATCAAAAATGGACCATTTTTGATCGTATAGGTCCATTTTCGATCGTATAAAAATCGTTTGAATCGTTTGATTCTAAATATTTTCCAAAAAAAACACTCCTGAAAGGTTATTGGAGGTCCCCCATAGGCTAAAATAGCAATATGGCAGGTTTAAGGTGGCTAAGGGTCGAATTCGAATTTTTAAAAGAGACAGTACTTCTATTTTCGAATGGTAAATGTTTAAATTCCAATCAAATTTTGGCCTATTCGATAGTCGAAGTACCCAAAATGACTTAATTTTTTTTAATTCAAATTTTCACTTCAACCCTTAGTAAATCTGCCCCTCAGTGTATATTGCTGTTTAACCAAATAGTAACATCTATAGTTTATCTATTACTAATAGTTTACTAACACAGGCACAGCTAATAATAAATTTGAACACATAATATCTGAGTGTTTTGAATCCCACAGTAAAATATATAAACCATATATTTATGTGTAAATGTCCAAACAACTTCAATTACCATATGAGTAATAGTTAAATGAAACTCCAAATATACAGTTTTTTTATATTTTTATATGAAAGCACAACGGTGCTAAAGAAAAAAAATTATATTGGAGGAGGGGGAGGAGGGTCATACCTCACTTCCCGTATCTCCCTTCTCATCTCAGTGACCTGCTGCACCAGGTCAGGTAGGAGGCTGTGGTGGTACTCTGCCAACGTCTGTGTAGCAGCATCAAAAACTGCTACACCACCTTCCTCTTCAGCCTCTGATGGAGACGGTGGTGGAGGTTCTGGAGGACTCACAGCAGGCTCAGCTGCATCAGTGTCATCCTCGGCCCCTCCTGCAGCTGGATTTTCTTGCACCACAGCCACTCCATGACACTCCAGTGGTGCAGGTACCTGATGAGGTACCTCAGCTCCTTCTTGCTCATCATTCCAGGTCCAGCCATTTTCTCAATTTTTGCACTCCACAAGTGTAAGGGAAGGGCATTGGGTATTTATATTGGCGATGCCCATTTTTGACATGTGCGTCACGCACGTACGCACATGTGCACACTGAGTTTGATGCGCAACACAGAATTTCAACCTGAAGGCACTGAATTTCGACGCAAAGGCGCAGAAATTGTCTAATTGACTACTATAACACTCAAATACATTGATTTTTTAAATAAATTTTAAAATGAATGTCTCTATAGTTGCTAATCATTCAGCACTATTAGAAGTAACTTTCTTAGAATTAAAATTAGAACTAGCATGCAAAGTGAAGCCTTCTGAAATCAGAAGGTATTTACTTGTCTCATGCCATACATATAGCACTGCCTAGATATCAAAAATGAGAGTTATATTCTCCCATAATGCATCATGGGAGGAGACATGTAAACCACTCCTTTATGTCCCTGTGGCCAACTATGCATCCAGAACCGCTGGTTTATAGCACAGATACAGCCTAATAGTTCAGAGCCATATATCCAAACTTGCAGACAGCCTGTTTCGATCTTGTTAGATCTCATCAGTGCAAGATATTGGAACATGGCTTCTGAGAGGTACCTGAGAGGTTTTTTCTTTGAAATATGGTATTCCAGACTAGGTTTCATTCATTAAGTTGAGAAATTCTTTAATATCCGGTGATTTTGGCAATTTCCAGTTTCTTGCAATAACTAGCCTAGCTGTTTTTAGAATATGCATAAATTTTCATTTTCTAAGGAATTGAGTCCGTGTCCATGTTAAGGAGAGCCAGTTGTGTTGAAGGTATTATAGACTGTAAGATATGGGTGTCTAAAGGGCACAATATCATTTGTATTTCACCAGTATTAGGCTGATGAAATGTTAAACTCCAGGGAAAACTGTGTTGCTGAAGCAAGTAATGCTGCTTAATTGTGAACTGCTCAGTAAAAGCTGGATTAAGGGTCCCTGGAGTGGATGGAATACAGCAGGGTGGGCTTCCATCCCTTGCTCCATGTAAGGGTTTGCAGCTGCCTAAACTAGGTAGCTAGCTAAGTAATTAGTTAATTAAGGATAGTTAAAAGGAGGTGTGGAGCAACGCCTCATGGCTGGCTGTGGCTGCTGCTGTTTTCCTCTAGAGACCTCCTGGAGTGGAGGAGAGTGAGGGCTGGTGAGCACCAGGGAACCAGAGAGTGATCCCCTGAGTTGGAAGGAGATCCAAAGGTCTGGGAGAGGACCAGAGAAACTACTCCCAGGAGATCAGAGTGTCAAGTGTGTCCAGATAGGATTCTGGGAATTGTGGTCCAAGTGAAAGCCAGTGAGGGCCAAACTCAAATGTGAGTAAAGTGAAAACCAGTGAGGGTGTTAGGACTGTTTTTGTTAAACACTTATGTGATTCCCCATGTGAAGCCAGTGGGCTAAAGAATGTGTTCAGTTGCAAATAAATGCCAGCAAAGCTGCAATTTAACCATTGCTGTGTCAGTGTCCGTTCTGTGCTGAAAGCTGTGCCTTGGGTTTCGCTACCAGAAGCTCACAAGACATATCCAGGGTATTCATAAGAATATCAAATACAGATTGCCAGAACATGTTTTTTATTGGACACCCACCAAATATAAGAAAATAATCCTATATTTCCACATTGCTTCCAAAAGCTGTTAGTTGCGGTATTAGGATTAGTGATGGGTGAATTTATTTGCCAGGGGTGAATTCGCGGGATTCGCAAAACGCCAGCCAAAATTCCCTGAAAAAAACGAGTCGCGCGCCGTTTTTGACGCGACGTGACAAAAACGACGCAACACGCGTAAAAAAAAAGTGCCGCGACTTGTTTCTCTAATTTTTTCACTATTCCCGAATTCCGCTGGAAATTCGCAAATTCTTCGGTGAAGCGAAACGGGAAAGATTCACCCATCACTAATTAGGATAAATTGTGTGAAGTTTAGTGGGAACCAAATGCCATAAATACATTACTTTAATAGCTCTAATAGCCTCACAGAATGCGTAGTAGTAGTAGTGAGTAGTGATGGGCGAACTTATTTGCCTGCGGCAAATTCCCACGATTCGTGAAACACTGGTGAAATTTTGCCTGGCAAAAATTTGTTGGCATCTCGTTTTGGACATGGGTGACCAAAAATGTACGCCGGCATCCAAAGATGGACGCCTGCATCTAAAATGAAATGCAACAGCGTTTTGTGAATTTGATTCAAATTCACCAGCTATTTGAAGAGCATTCGTGAGAGTTTTACCCTCACTTCCTTTAGTTTGATTGACAACAAACGCCCAGCTTTATTATCCTTTGCATAATATATTTGCTTAAGCATAGTACACTGTAATGTTATCTTTTCTAGTTGAATCAGATTAATTTGATGTTTTAAAGAGGCAACCTTTTCAGAACATGCCACGTTAGGTTCTTTTTTCAAATTGTTCATCTCTGAAAGTAATTGCAGGTTCAACTTTAGCAGTGTTTTGGTTCTTTGTCTATTTAACCTAGAAGTTAGGGCTATAATGTGTGATCTTAGAAAGGCTTTATAAGTACACCACAAAGTGTCAAGTTTAATGTCAGGTGTGGTTTTGACTTCTATAAATTCAGTGGTAAGATTGATCAAATGATCAATATTTTCTTTTTTGCATAGAATATAATTTAAGTTCCAAGGAAGTAGTGGTTGGGGTCTAGAATTTACTTTCAATTTTAAACCAACCGGGGCATGATGCGACAGGGAACCACTCCAATGTAGGTTTTCTTTACCAACTGCAATAAAAATTTGTCCAAGAGAATTAGATAAATACTGTACGTGAATGTGACAAAGCCGGTGAGAAATACGTAAGGTCACGCTCTGTTGGATGCCATTCCCTCCATGAATCATACAAATCATACATTTTTAATGAATGTTGAAAGGATTTAGCCAAGTTTACTGTATTACACATGGATAACCCTGTTAGAACCGGAAATGTATCCAAATAAGTGTCCAAACCCATATTAAAGTCACCAACTATAATGAGATGTTGTTTATCATAATCACTTCTTTGTATGCAACCTAGTGTCTTCTTAATAAATTTATCCTGGTGTGTGTTTGGTGCATAAAGATTGATTAGAGTATATTTTTTTGATGCCATTTCAAACTGGAGAATTATTTATCTCCCCTGATTATCCATATTGTAATTAAGAATATTGACTTGCAGTGTGCTTTTTTTTAATATAATTCTTTATTTATAATAGTGTTTTCAATAAGATACAGGAAATAAAGAAAATAAATAAAAAGAAAGAGAGCAAAAAAACAAAACAAAACAAAAGAAATAGAGAAGGAAGGGGGCTGAGGGTACAATTGAGCAAATGATCCAACTATGGAACAATATGATCCAAATAGTACAATATGGTGATTAAGTATAATTATGTATAATTGATACATGGTTATTACTATGTAAACTAGCATCATATACTACATGCTACGCATGCTTCTATATCCATGAGAATGTAAAGATATTACTGGTTGCATTATCCGAATTAGCTTCATTTATAAACACGCTAGATCTCTATGTGTGAGAACCATATAGAGCGTCTTATGTATTTAAAGTTTTAATATATTTCAGCCAGGGTGACCATATTGCCCAATATTTATTGCTTTGATTATGTGATAACAAAGTAATTTCCTCCATCTGCCTTATATCCTCCATTTTTCTAAGCCACTCGTTAAATGTTGGTGTGTCCACCGATTTCCAGCGACTAGGTATCAATGCCTTTGCAGATTGTAATAATTGCAGAGTTAGTGGATCTTTTATTACTTTCTTTGTCCCATTATCAAATTGCAGGTTAAGAGTATATCACTGGGGTTCTCTTTCTTGAACTTAATCTTGATTATTTTCCAAATCGCCTATATTATAATATCCCAATATGATTGTAACACTGGGCATGAATACCATATATGTGTATGATTCCCTTCTTCTCCCTGACATCTCCAGCATTTACCAGAGTTGTTTGGGTATATATTTTTTATTTTTGCTGGAGTATAGTGCCACCGTGTGAGTTATTTGTATGAGGCTTCCCTAGTTTCTTCCCTTCCCTTAGCCCTTAGTTTCTTCCCTTCCCTTAGCCCTACGCGTAGCCCTACGCGTAGGGCTAAGCATAGGTGGACGGTGAAGAGACTAGCTCGGCACCGCTCCCCACGTAGATAGGCAGGGGGTGCCGTGACAGGGTGGGTAGAGGGTGGCGGTTGAACACAGGAGCCACACGAACCCGCGAAATTAGAATAATACTTATAGAGCTTGCATGATACTCTCTGAAACAAATACTATCACTGTCCACCGTGCTCGTTTTTAATATATGTGTGTTTTATGGACACGGTCCAGCGCAGCATTGGAGCATGCTGTGAGTTTGTGTTATATGTAGTGGTTTTGGTGGTGCATTTATGAGATGCGCCCTTTTTAATAGTTTAATTAAAAGTTGTGTTTTAGTATCACAGGGGAACCTGAAACGTTGAAACTGTGAATACACTTATGGTCTGAACTGGGTTGCTGGGATGAGAAGGTGGGGGTTAATTCTCTGATCCTTCCACACTCGTCCTAATTGTTTGGTGGTTTGTTACATTATTATCAACCTTGCAGACCAGGTGATTTAGATACACTGTTGCAAGCAGATGCTGATTTGAATACTTTGTATATTTTTTAAAGTTACCATTTGTTCGACCGACTTCAAGCAATCTGTAAATTGATTTTGTGTGTGACAAAGCTCTTCAGCAGCTCGTTCCATCCCATCCACCCAATTGCCAATTTGTTGGACAAAGTATCTATGATGTCTTTAAAGTCTGCATGTAATTACATTTTTAGATTATCTAATAAAGTCTTGAGAATGCTCACCGTGACTGGGAAGGGATCCGGTTCCATCGCAGGGTGTGCTGGTACCTTTTTTAGAGCCATTTGCAAAATTAGGCCTTGTTGCATCATCAGGCAGTCTGGCTGTCTGGAGCTTTGTGTTGTCAAGAAATGCAGAGGGATCCATCTGTGGATTCTTTTTAATACTTTTCGCCGCCATATCCACGATCACCAATTTGCAGGTGTGAGAATGAGGGTCTAATGCTGTTTGTAGCCGGTTAGATTTCAGTTTGTCCTGTGGAGCTCCTCAACACACATCCACAGCCATCAGCATCCAAACCACGCCCCCATAATTCATATTTTTAATACAGGATTACTTTCAGTAAAGAAAGATCATGGATTAGAAAGCTTAGCTAAATATTTCGAATTTCGCTTCACCGAAAAATTATCGAAACGAGTCGGTTGACGTTTTTGACGCACGTCGCGTAGTTTTTGACGCGTGTCGCATCTTTTTCGGCACACGGCACGTCATTTTCGTCGCACGTCTCGTTTTTTTTACGCTAGCTAATATTTCATATCCTTCCGGAAAGATTTGGCCAAATACCGAACCGAATCCGAACTCTACTTTGCATATGCAAATTATGGGTGGGAAGGGGAAACATTTTTTACTTCCTTGTTTTGTGCCAAAAAGTCACATGATTTCCATCCCTGGCCCTAATTTGCATATGCAAATTAGGATACGGATTCAGTTCATCCAGGCAGAAGGAACTGAATCCTGGATTTGGTGCATCCCTATTGTTTTGTTATACACTTAGTTATAATTAGGCACGCATTTATTAATTTATTTAATCATTTATTATTTATATTTCTTATTTTACTTTCAGAGCTTGTCATGCATGCCTTTTTCCATAAGCAAGTCCTATATGTGTGTATTAATTATTTTGAATTATTGGTGTTTTAACTGTTGTGATTTAGCTTTTTTGTTTGTCTCACAATTTTTTTTTTTGGTTATTTACTAAAACTCAACTTTTCTCACAAACTGAAGCTCCAAAAACTCAACTTTGTAGCCCAGAAAACGCAGATTTATAGGATTAGTGAATGAAAACCA
This sequence comes from Xenopus borealis, assembly GCA_024363595.1. Classification (NCBI taxonomy): domain Eukaryota; kingdom Metazoa; phylum Chordata; class Amphibia; order Anura; family Pipidae; genus Xenopus; species Xenopus borealis. Next base: position 67,564,328 of record CM044446.1, on the reverse strand, counting down.
GTGCAAACAATCTGAGAATCATGAAGTTGAAAAATATGTTCCAATTGATAAAGGTACCATCTGCCATTGACTGCCACATGATTTTTACAGGTTTTAGCTGAAGTATTTTCAGTTTCAAATGTTTTGCAGTTTCAGAGCATAATAAATCATCTAAAAATGCCAGTTTTCCCCTCTAAAAACTAGAACAGAAAACTTGAGGTTTTATAAATAGGCCCCCTAGTGTTGAATCTTCTAGGTTAGCACTCTAGAATAACATTTTATTTTTATTTGCTTATTTTTATTTACTTTTTGGTTTTCTAATAAATTGTTTTGTTACATTATAAATAATAAGATTTTTTAATCTCTTTTTAGAAAAGGCAAAAATACAACTGACCAAACAAATGTATTATTTTTCTTTAGGAATTTGTAATTATTCCATAGAAATCCTACTCCTTTCACCTGATAATTATTTGTTGTATACATATGTGTGCTGTAAACCAATAATGCTGCAATAATATTTTAGGTTGCTAGTTATAATAATAATTGAATAATTGTAAGTCTAAATATATTACATGAATTTGGTGTTATATTTAAGTGCATCTTGAAATGCTGTGTTTCACACAAAAAAACAAGAAATGTGCAGCAATTAAATTATTAGCAACCAATGTGCTGCTTTCTGAGTGACGATACTGATTTGATTCAAGCTTGTATGGGCAATGCAATAAATATAATATAAATGTAATACAGTATATTAATTATAATACTGTGTATTAGAGCTTGAAATATATAGCAATTATTGTTTTAGACAAAAAAAGATGACTTCTGCTTACATACAAATTAATGAACTGTTTAAGTAATGTCATAAAACAACAAATGAGTTCCTTGTTTACAGAACATGAGGAAATCCCTGTGAAGCTTATTTATACCTTGTGATTTAGTTGTATATTTGAGATATCTATAGAGAATCTCTTGGTATTTGCTAATGATATTCTGCTTTCTTACTTTATTTCCTTCATTGAAATCAAACTTCAAACATATAAAGTTAAAAGTTTTCTGTACTTGTGTGACCAAAATGTTGATTCATTACGAGTGACCAGCAATACCAGCTTTAATTTTGTGCTTTATTCTTAATAAAGGCAGTGGGCCTTATTTAACCATTTTAGTGCTGACACATTGGGGCTCATTCATCAACACTGGGAAAATTTTCCCATGGGCAGTTACCTGTAGCATACACTTTACGCTTTATACAAGAAATGAAACATACAGCAAAAGATTGTAAAATTGAAAATGACATATCTAAGTTTATTAAATGTTTAATTTAGGCACTCTTTGACAAAATTCAAAATGGTGTTCCCGTCTTGTGTGTGGTGTATATTGTATTCAACAAGTGACACTATATAAAAGAAGCAATATATATGTTAATACAGTGTTGTAATATATTAATTATTTAGGAGAAAAAATCTTTCTTTTAAGTTTAAAAGAAGACTTTTTGCATTATGTCATGCTATGGAAATCATGTGTTTCAATTCCATAAATTCCATTCATTATTAATGGACTTTAACATGGCAAAGCTTTTCTCAATTTATTTACGCTTATAATAATGCCACAGGCCTAAAACTATTGCATTAATTACTTCTAACTTCATAATAGTTAGTTTTATGGCAAACTAATATTTTTATGAAGCCAGAATTCTTGATAGGGTTTTTTCTTAGAAAAATACTATTCTTTTCCAAATACAATTCTAAAATTACACTTATGTAAGTTATTTTTAGAAAGAATCACAGTTTATTGGAAAGTGTTATTATTATTAACATGTATTTCTATAGCGCCAACTTATTTAGTAGCCCTGTAAAGTGAATGTGATTATACAACTAAATCACATGAGTTACATACATAGAACATAAGGAGTTACATACATCACAATAAATATGGAGTTACATACATCACAATAAATACCGGTGCAGGAGGTGAGGAATGCCCTGTACAGAAAAAGCTTACACTCTAAAGGGAAGGTAATAATACACAAGGTGTGGGAGTGGGCAAGATCAGAGTAAACTGGGTGAGAGATGTAGTACTGTAAGTGGCATTGCATTGGGTAGTTAACAGTGAGGGTAGGCTTCTCTAAAAAAAGTGGGTTTTAAGAGATTTCTTGAAAGCTGAAAGATTGGGAGAAAGTCAGACAGACCGTGGGAGAGAATTCCAGAGGAGGGGTGCAGCCCTTGCAAAGTCTTGAATGCGAGCATGTGAGGAGGTAATGAGAGAACAGATGAGTAGCAGGTCAGTAGAGGAGTGTTGTAAGCGGTTGGGTGAGTATATGGAGATTAGTTCAGAGATGTAGGGAGGGGCAGAGTTATGAAGTGCTTTGAATGTCAGGGTCATTAATTTGAATTTAATTCTGAAGGGCAGTGGAAGCTAGTGCATGGATTAGCAGAATGGTATGGCAGACGAAGAGTGGTTGCTGAGGTGTATAAGCCTAGCAGCAGTGTTCATTATGGACTGGAGAGGTGACAGGTTCTGGAGGGGAAGGCCAATTAAAAGAGTTACAATAGTCTAGACACACTCTCTATGACGAGAGAGTGAATAAGAATTTTGGCAGCATCTTGGGTGATAAATGATACTATTTTGGATATGTTCCTTAGGTGGAAGTGACATGACTTAACAAGTGACTGGATAGGAGGAGTGAATGTCAGGGCAGAATCTAGGATAACCCCAAGGCACCGGGGCCTGGGGAGACGGGGTGATAGTAGAATTGTTAACTACGATGGATACTTCTGGGATGTTACAGGTGTTAGTTGGAGGAAAAAGAACCATTTCCGTTTTAGAGAGGTTTAATTTAAGATGGCGTTGTGACATCCAAGTAGAGATTGCAGACAGGCAGGAGGAGACACGAGTTAGGAGTTCAGGGTTGAGATCAGGAGAGGAGA
>CM044446.1:67535808-67554037 GCA_024363595.1 Xenopus borealis | reverse complement strand
GTCCTCCCGTGACTCTATGCCCCTTTTAATACAGCTCAAGACCTTATTGGCCCTTGATGCATTTGACTGGCATGGCTTGCTACAGTCAAGTTTATCATCTACAAGGACTCCAAGGTCCTTTTCCATAATGGATTTGCCTAGTGCAGTCCCATTAAGGGTATAAGTGGCTTGAATATTTTTGCATCCCAGGTGCATGACTTTACATTTATCAATATTGAATCTCATTTGCCACTTAGCTGCCCAGATTGCCAGTTTGTCAAGATCCTGTTGCAAGGATGCCACATTCTGGATGGACGCATAGGAGTGCGACAAGCAGCAAACTCACGTAGGCCTGGGCCCATGATGAGGCCTGGCCAGAACTACAAGCCCAGCAACCCAGCAAGCTCAACTAATAAGACTGGGACAGCTGAGAAGGCCAGGGCAGGGGTGAGGGGTCCTGGGGTGCCAGTTACCAGAGGCGCATTGTGTAGCAAGCAATCTCCCCCCAAAAAGGGTAAAAAGGGTGGAAAAAACAAAAAGGGGAAGTAAAAGTACATGTAACCATTGGGCAGCAGCATAGGGAATAACCTCTCAACCCGAGCCAGGAAAACTTCAAGGGTGCTTAAAGACCCTTCCTAGGCTGTAAACCTTGCCATAGTATACCTATCAGCTACAGTCAGCACCTCAGACAAAAGGACAAGCTGCAAGTAGGATAAGTAGACTTTGAACCTGGATTATCACCCTCCTGTGCATGCTTATCAACCCACACATTAATAACCCCATACCACTTGGGATAGGTGATTATACAGAATACAGTGTATGCCGGCATACCCACAGAATCAAGCCTCATCCACTGCTACAGCTACACCCATGAGCTAAGAAAGTCTTGAAGATAGCACCAGACAAATGAGGTAAAAACTTTTTAAACTGACAGACTCTCCTGGTAGTCCCTCAGCTTCACACATCATCTGACAAACTAACTACTCCTGGTGAACCAGTCATGGGAAAATATTCACAATGAGCCAGATCTGAGACCGCAGCTCACCTTGAAAAGTTTGCACACTCAGCCAAATTCGGATGAAAACTCCTGCCAATCCTCAATGTCAGAGACCCCTGGCCCTCCACCTGGTCCAGAGCCTGGTGAACCCACAATGGGGGATCTGCTAGAAGCCATTAAACAAAACAGGACAGACACTACCTCACAACTGGAAGGGAGTAAGGTTGATCTATCCCTCGTACAGCAAGACCTCCAGAACCTTCCACTGAAGTGAAAAATAGAGTTTCAACTCTCAAAGACACCAGATCCAAGTGCTCATGGACAAAACTGAAGACCTAGAGAACAGACTAAGGAGGAGTAACATTTGAATTGTGGGGCTCCCTGAGAGAGTGGAAGGCCAATATACAGAGGTCTTTATCACTAAATGGCTTCAGGACATATTGGGGGTGGACAGATTCTCATAAATGTTTGTAAGGGAAAGAGCCCACAGGGTTCCCCCTAGGCCACCCCACCAGGAGCAACACCACAACCATTTCTACTTAAACTACTCAACTTCAGAGACAGGGATGCGGCACTGAGGGCAGCAAGGCTCAAAGGGCCAATCCCTTGCTAGGGGTAGATATAAAGTGATACACCTTTATTTACAAACATTATTATTGATACACCTATGTTTACTTTATATTCTTCCTTATACAATCTGTCCCAACCCTGGTCTGCATCAGGCACACTGACATCTTATGTACCACTAGACTGATCTATAAATAATTGACAGGGTGCTATGCTTGGCCCACCAGCCTGCTCCTTACCTACACGGAGAGTACCTTTGTCTTATGATGTCACAGACACTGCTTGTGGGTAAACAATACTAGAGTTATATACTGTACTTTGATGCAGGGATAGAAGGCCACCCTTCTCAAGATATAGGAGCAAGGGAACCACTCTCCTTATACTAGGCAGTCCCTACCACAGCCTAATTTCAAGATGTGGAACCACTTGTCCACCCTGATGTATCCAGGAGATAAAACACCAGCTACATGTTTAATATCCTTTATACAGTGGTTACCTAGTTGACAAAGCAATAAACACTTGGAACCTTTTAGGAGCGTCCACGTTTCAACCGATATAGATTGTTTTCTCTTTACATTTTTCTGGGTGACACTCTGCCACAAATCCTTTTGGTTATTGTTATCGGTTTAAGACCCACCCAAGTTTGGGGGGGGGGGTGGTAGGGAGGGAAAGGGAGTATGGGTTTGCTTTAAGTATGTTTGTTATGTAACTGTTTATTACATTCTTGTATTCATGCTAGGTGCAGGACATGACTCACACAGACCATCATCTTCTAATCTCTAATCACCGAATACAATCCAAATGGCCACCCTTACTGTAATATCTTGAAACATTAGGGTTCTCAATTCCAAATTTAAGAGAAGCCTTCTCTTCTAATATTTAAAGAACCGTCCACCCTCAATTCTCCTTTTCCAGGAGATGCACCTTGTAGGATAAAAGACTTGCTTTACGCAAACCATGGGTAGGTTGGGCCTTTCACACCTCCTACTTCACCTACTTCAGGGGAGTGTCCATCCTCATTAGGAAAAATCTCCCCTTTGAATTAACCACCCTGATAACCGACCACTATAGCAGGTACATAATTTTCGCTGGCCTCATTGCCAACTAACCAGTGACCATTGTCAATATTTACATACCACCTCCCTTTAATATGGCCGTACTGGAAACAATAAGTAGAGAAGTATATCCTAGGGGATATGAATCAGATCATGGACCTGTCATTGGATGAGCTGCACTCTACTCTTAAAGAACCCACTAACTTAACACACTGGGCGGACTCACAGACATATGGCGATGGAAACATCCCCACAAAAAACAATACTCTTGCCACTCACAGACCCACAAGACTTTTTTGAGGATAGACTTTTTTGAGGATACCCTCCCCTCAGTAGAACAGATATCCTTTCTGCCACAATCCCTTTCAGACCACAAACCATTAAAGCTTACATTGTGTTACCTTCCATAACCCTCAGACAGACTATGGAGGCTAAGTCCACTCTGGCTCAAACATCCAGAGGTGGCTGATGCCAACAGTAAAGCCTATAGGGGATTGTGGGACCTAAATCTGGGGTCTGCAACAAATTAGGTGGTGTGGGAAGCCTCCAAAGCAACCATGAGGGGGATCTTATCCTCCACCATAGCCCAAACTATGAAGGCCGCTAAGGAATCAGTGCAATCTAGAGGCCCAACAGCAGCATTTCCAAGTCCCTTCTACTAATACCTGTACATATTAACAATAGGGATGGCCGAAATTTATTAATTTGCTGTGAATTCCCAAGATTTGCCGCCGGCGAATAAATCCGCAAAACAACTGAAAAAATTAGCCTGGCAAAAACTTGCCAAAAAAAATGAGTCGTGCTCGAAAACGACATGATGCGCGGCGAAAATGACGAGCGTCAAGAACAAGACGTGCGTTGTTTTGCAAATTTTTTGCCAATTCCTGAATTTCTATTGATTCTATGCCAATACCCAGGCTATCCTCTCCAGAAAGGGACTGGCTTTACTGACTGCTCATTACAGCAGAGGAACGACAGCCATACGTTCCCTGCCTTCCAATAAAACCCCTTTCCTAGATGGGCTCCCACCAGATTGGTATAAAACCCTAGACAAACTGGTGACCCCACATCTTTTGGAAACCACCTTCATTTGCTAAAGCACTAATCATTGTCATACCCAAACCATCCAATATCACTTATTAATACAGATGCAAAAATCTTGGCCAAAATCTTAGCAACCAGGCTCTCCAAGGTGGTAGAGGACCTGATCCACCCTGACCAGGCAGGATTCATGCCCGGGAGAGCAACAGATTTTCATATACATCTTCAATTTACAAACCTACAAATCTCCAATTCAAATGGAGGCTCCAATGTAGTGGCCTCACTTGATTCAGAGAAGTGGAACTTTCTTTTTTGAAGTGCTGGATAGATTCAGGCTGGGTGATATATTTATTAAATGAGTCAGGCTCCTCTACAAAAATCCCCTTCCCCTCACCCCCCTCCCTGCTAAACAGGGGAACAAGGCAGGGATGCCCCTATACCCAGTTCTATTTGCTCTAGCTATAGAGCCGCTGGCCATCATGATAAGGGAAAACGCAGATATAAAGGGGCTCCATTACACCAGTCTTACCAAAAAAGTCTCCTGTTTTGTGGATGACTTCCTAGTATACCTAGCCGACCCTGAAAACAACCCTAACCACCCTTCTGAATACAGTACAGACGTTTGGCAGATTCACTGGGTTAAAAGTTAACTGGGAGAAATCCCAACTGTTTGGAATAGATACCTCCTCATATCCCCTCCTCCTGACACACAACTGAGGTGGGTTACATCTTTTAAATACTTTGGAGTTTGGGTCCACTCGACCCCAGTCATTTTGTAAAATTTAATTTAGACCCCATTATTGACTCCCTAGCCTGATCCCTTAAAACTTGGGATAAGCTTCCAATAACTGTATAGGGGCGTATTAACATCATAAAAATGGTGTACTTGCCCAAGCTGTTATATATTCTCTACAATGCACCGACTTATATTGGTTTATTTTCTTTAAAAAGCAAAATAAGATCATAATGCATTTCATTTGAACCAAAAAACAGCTTGTATCTCCTGGGAGCGACTCACTGTCCCCATATCAGAGAGAGGATTAGCTTTACCACATTTCTATCTCTATCAGAGGTCTGCCTGCTGGAGGTTGTTGAAGATCTAATTCCTACCAATGCAACCAGAATTTGTTTCTGTACCCTCATGTTTTACGCCAAAAAAACTTTAATCATTCACTGGATGGGCCAAACCCTCCCGAATGCATCATTTTGGAAAAGACTAGTCGATGGGGCCCTCCCACTGATTAAACTAATGTACGAAACCAGAGAGGGGCAACAGATAAGTTTGAGAGGGTTTGTGGGGCCTGGTGTAATTAAAAAAATGCAATAACACAGAGGGGCACAAGTATAGGGTCAGGATGTGGGCTGCACCTCCCCGTGAAGATATGTATTAATCTGTGTACTCTCATACAGATCCCATAGTAATCTCGTACTGATATGATGTCATGTAACATAATCTTTGTCTGCTTATGCAGAACGGTTAATAAAGTTCTGTCTTCTTGAAGCAAGAGAGCATGGTGTCTGTGTGCAGGGTCTCTGCAGAAAGCTTTTTTTTGCACTCTGCACACTGTCTGGGGCATTTTTAATTGCAGAACATTTATTTTGCTTAAATGTTGTTGTATATTTATGCCTTCATATCCAGATAATTTGTTTGTAATCATAGCTAAAATATTATTATTGCAAAATAAAGTATTTGTTTTTTGCTTTACTGTGTATGCAGTTCTTGTTATTATTGACTCATAACCATTAACTTGCTGAAGCAAGTAAGATCAGCAGTTCCTTGTTGTTGAGTAGTTCTTTTTGGCCTTTTTAGTGATCATCGTTGAGAAATTTTTCCATTTGGTTATCAGTGCTCTGAGTATGATTTGATTGGGTTGTGTTTTGATAGCTGAGGATGAGCAGAGTATAACAGTGCTTTATTAGCAGGTTCATGCAGCCTTTAAACAACAGTAGCATAAAACTCTAGCACCTTAAGCAGCACAGACAATACTGTGTATGTACAGTACAACTCTTGTGCACAGTAACATCTACAGGCCATTTGTATAAACACAACATATTCCCCCTATAGTAGGAAAGCATTTGGGCAAATGTAATAAACAAGAACAATGCATCTTAAAGCAATAATATACATTCTTCACATGACATGGTCCTTGGTCCATGAAGGTAGTTTTCTGATTCTCTCAGTATGCCTTATAGTTTCTTTTTCTTCAGGCCTATTGCAATTGACATCAGGAATAGGAAAATGTCCTTCATCAAATGGAGCTTCTCCAAAGTCATATCTAGCAGGTGCAAGACGACTTGCATTCCATATGCGTTCATAAGATGGTCCTCGTTGGCATCTCACTTTAAGTGGTGTAGTAAATTTAGATTCTTTCTACCTTGTTTCAGTAGTCCTGGTTTCTTAATTCTGACTAAAGATCCAGGCCAAAAGTGCACTTCTCTTGCACCACGTTTTCTGTCAGTATAAGCCTTGCATTTGGCTTGCTGACATTTGACAATGTCAGTGTAAGGTCCTCTTACCTGGCAGCGGAAGATGGCGGATCTCCTTGTGCTTCCGGCTCGGCGTCAGAACCTCTTCTCCTGCGACGGAACGAGTCGCACGCGTCAACTCTTACGCCGGCGCCTCAACGCCGGCGTCGGATTGGTCGCCGGCGACGAAACGTCAGCGCGTCGACGAGGTGACGTCACTGCGCCTGAATTGGCGCCAACTTCTGCCTTTATAAGCTGCTAAAACAATATGGACTTTGCCCGAGTATTGGTCTTCTTAGTAAGTTCCTGGGTGCGATTCTTCTGTTTGGATTCCTGTATTGACCTTGCCTGATTAACCGTTTGTGAACCTTTGCTGCCTGGATCGACCTCTCTGCCTGGACTTTTGACTACTCTTTTGCCTTACCCTTCGGATACCTTGTTACACGGAACCTTGCTTCTTCCTTGGTCCTCAACCTCTCCCCTGAGCCTTCGGGCCCTGACAGTCAGCATTAGACAATTTTGTAGGCACAATATTCTGTGGAAGTTTGATGTCTGCAACATGTAACTTAGTGTGCATCTGTCTGCTTTGTAATAAGTCAGCTGGAGCTGCTTGGGTTGTTGCATGGCACATTGCTCTGTAGTTATGCAGGAACTCTGTTGTAAATCCAAGATTTCCCAGTAAGATTTGCTATCTGTAGTGCTTCTTTCAGACATATGTTGATTTGCTCGATTTTTCCATTTGCTTGTGGGTAATACACTGAAGATTTCCTATGCACAATATTCCTCTCTCTCTCGGAGTAAGAATTCAAACTCAGATGAGATAAAGTCCAGAAATTCGCTAGTGCAGCCTTCGACCGCACTTCGCCAGGCGTAGTTTCGCCAGCGCTCCCCTAATTCACTAAAATGCGATGTTGCGCTCAGGGAGATGAACGGTAGCTAATTTGCATACGGCAGGAACTTAAGGTTTGAATGGTTGACCAGGGAACCTTAATAAATGCAAATAAATAATAAATGTTAATAAAACCTTAATAAATCCAAATAGAGTTGTTATATTGCCCAGAGTATAGTTTATGTGCTATTTGTTAGGAAAAGTCGGTGGGAAGCAGGATACCCAAAAAAATGTTTTTGTCCTTTTGCAGCCTATCAGCCATAAAAATGGCGTTTTTTGGGACTGAAAAATTTACAACTTTTTTTTGAGGAACTTCTATCTACTATATTGCACTTCACCTGGTCTGAGGTGGCGAAGGCAAGTCTGGCGATAGAGGTATCGGTCAGTAAAATCAAAAACTTAGTGAATTTGCATAGTAACACTCTTTCGCCAGACCGAAAATTCACCTGGCGTTAGAGTGTGAAGTTACGCAAGAGTCTATCTCCTTGTTGAAATTATGCCAGCGAAATAACACCAGCTACCGTTAGTAAATGTGCGAAGTTCAGAAATGACGTCACGCTAGCGAATTTGCACCAGCGTTAGTCACTTTGCCCTTTTGTGAGGCAGTAATTCCTCTTGTGAAATTATATGACCCAAAAATGACAGCTTAGTTTGTCTGAAGTGGCATTTGGAAAGGTTTCAGTCATGCAGAATCAATGTATTTCAGAACCATTTCTATGTTCTTGTCATGAAGATATCATCCAAGTAGCATTGTACACCAGGCATGTCATGGAATATAGAAGACATCAGTCTTTGAAAACAACTCGGTGCTGCAGCCAGTCCATAAGATACACGCCTGAACCAAAACAAATCATCATGGGTGATAAATGCAGTGAAGTCTTTGCTTTCTTCATGCAGTAATACTTGATGATAAGCACTCTGAAGATCAAGGGTGGAAAAGAGTTGTGAATATATTTCCTCTATGTTTGGCAAGGAATGATTATCCATAACAACTGCTTTATTAGGTTCATGGAGATCAACGCACAATTGAATACACTCAGTTTTCTTCATCGTTACAACAATTGGTGAAACCCATTCGGAGGATTCTGACTTTCCAATCACATATTGCTCTACCAGTTTCTTTAGTTCTTGTGAGGCAGTCTCCCTTATAGAGTAGGAAAATCTCCCTAATTTCTGGCATAATGGTTTTACATCTGGTCTCAATGAAGTGTTGCTTTTTGGTGAAATTTTAGACACAGGCTGTGTGGCAGGCACTGGTGATGTACGTAGTATTGAGACCATCAACTAATTGTTGATGGTCTCAATAGTTTAATGCAGCAAAGAGATCCCTTCCAAGTATAGCAGTGCCCTTATTCACAATGTAAAAGTCAAATGTTGCAGTATTTGATAAAATTGTACAAACCCTAGCAAGCAACCAAGTACAGGGATTGGATCCTTTAATTAACTGACCAGTCTCAGGGCAGGTGCAACAAGCATATCTTGTGCAAAGTATTTCGAGAAAATATCCTTTGGTAGTATAGAAACAGCTGAACCTGTATCAAGCACCAGGTTGATGGAGTGCCCCTTGTCAGCAGAAGTAGTATTGGCATTGCAGGTCATTTGTCTAAACAGCACAGATTGAATTTTAGAATCTTAACCATGCCCAGGTTAATATGTTTCACTCACCTTTCAAACTTGATTTTTGATGGTAAGGGACTAAGTAGTTAAGAAGACTATTATTTCACAGGACTAGCCTAAGACAAACATTGTTACATCATTACATAGTTAAATTGGGTTGAAAAAAGACAAATAAATAAATGTTAATAATAAGAATAATATTCAGAAATGTATTCTCTTTGCAAATGTTATTGCATGTCCCCCATAGTTTAACAGAGCACTGGAGAAATTCCTTCTTTCAGTTTAAAGCATCACTTTTATTTTAAAATTTAAAAATAGTTTAATGCCATGTAACATGTAAAGCATATGGTGCTTTTTTTTAAAGTTTTCCTGTCATGGATGTTTTTAACTTTTGTTATAAAAGTAATGTTTTACACTGAAAGAAGCAATGTCTCCAGAGCTCTTTGATCCTATATTTTCTATTGTGGAAAGAAGCTGGAAAGAAGCTGGAGGCATGTTACAGATGGAGCAGATGTAATATACTTAGACTTTGCTAAAGAATTTGATACAGTACCACACAGAGGTTTTATAGTTGAATAGATTGATCTGGAACGTAGCATCTGTACTTGGATAGAGAAATGGCTAAAACTGAACCAGTGTTGTGAGTAAAGTACTACAGGGATCTCTCATGGGTCCTTCACTTTTTAACTTGATTATTAATTATCTGGATGTGATTATTAAAAATACTGTTCCTATTTTTCCTGATGATACTAAAATAATTAAAAATAAGATAAAATAAATTTAAATAAGTTCCATGCAGGATGTTGCCACTTTGACAAATGATTGACTAAATTGGAAAACTGGCCAGCAAACTGGAAAATGCAGTTATGGAGTTTGGTAGGAATATTGTAAAATGTGTATCATACACTAAATGGGAGTATTTTGGGGTTTCCTTAATTCAGAAAGATATGGAGATTTTTGTACCTAACAAGTTGTCTAATTCCAAGCCATGTCTTTCTCTGGCTACTTTAGTAAATAAAATACTGTCTTGCATAAAACAGGACATTAACTCAAGGGATAAGTTATTGTCTCTTGAAAGTGCAGAGATGTGCAAAGATGGAAGGTTTAAATTATGGGGGTAGACTGTCACGGTTTGGGTTTGTTCTCTCAGGAAAAATGATGCTTGGGAAAATCTTACTATTAATAAGTACATTAGAGGGCATTAATAACAGATAGCAGAGGAAACGTTTCCCATAAAGTTTATCACTTTTAATAGTAAAAATCCAAGACCCACTGCAACTCCTCCAGCCTGTCTGAAAGCAGTGCCATCATGAAGTTCTGGTTCTTTCTCATATCACAGGATCAGGCAAAATGACCTGAAATGGCTGCCAACAGAAGCCACTTTGGTTTGTGTGTTTAACACAGAATAGCTAAACCCAGATAACTCACTTATCCCACAGAACATTGTGTCGCAAGAAAATTGTGTCACAGCATCCCATGTGTGATTTATTTGCAATGTAAACAATGTAAATTTGAAATAAATCTACACATAAAAATCAGAACAGTATGCATTATTTTCATCTTTGTTTTATTCACTGGCATTGCAAAAGAGTTAGGTATAATGTTGAAATTCTGCAACTGTACAATGGTTATTTAAAAGGGGTTCATACCTCTGATTAGTCAGTGAATCTGTAAAGTACTGTAAATATTAAAGTACTACCATACCTGTTTATATGTCTTATACCACCAACACAATACATGGAAATGCCATATATATACACTGACAAATTTGTATTGTGTGTCCTGAATAGATTTTTTGTAATATGTCATATTGGAGAACTTCTATGTATGGGGTCAGAACGAACCATTCTCACGTTATGGGGCCTATTTGCTATAATTCTAATTTCTATATTTTTCATAAATCAAATTTTCTATTAAATGTGTTTTTTTTTTTCAAATTTATGTAAAACTTTAAGGAGCACGTTTAAAAATGGTCAGATTTCAAAGTGAAAAAACTTTAAAAAAATCAAAAAATTTTTTTTAAAGGCTATATTCAATCGAAAATTTACCTATTTCGTTCGAATAGGTCCTTTTTTGATTAAAATAACAATCATTGGATTTGTTAAAAAAAAAAAAAAATCTTCTATTTTCCAGGACTTAGGGGCAGATTTATTAATGGTCAAATTTCGAAGTGAAAAAACTTTGAAATTTGACCATCATATTTTTTTAAAGGGCTTTTTTGATCAAAAATTTACCTATTTCAATCGAATAGGTTAGTTTTCGATTGAATAAAAATAGTCTGAATCGTTTGAGCGAACAATTTGAACGATTTTGCGCAAAATCCTTTGAATTCCTAGGACTTCGAAAAATTTCAGGACAGGTTCTAGGAGGTCCCCAACAGGCTACAATGTCAATGTGGCAGCTTTAAGGTGTCAGAGTGTGGAATTCAAAGCATTTTGAAGGGCAAGTACTTCGAATATTTGACTTTGAATTTTGGCCTATTAGATAGATGAAGTAGCCCAAAATTACTTTGAAATTAGAATTTTTTAAATTAGAATTTCATTTGAATATTTGAAAAACCATTCCCAGCTATAGTCAGGTGTTCCCACTGGTAGCTAATAAAATGGCAGCAAAGGTTGGGAGTTTTACTTTGAAAGCAGCAAGTAAGTTACAGGTAAAACTTATTCCTTTTGTAAAATGTATAGTGAAGCAGTAGTATTCTTAATGAATCAGATGCAAATTGAGCATAAGACTGGCCAGATATGGAAGGAAGTTGACGTCATTGGCCAGCTTAAATATATTGCAATATATGAACAAACAATCCCTGTTTTGTTTAAAGGGTAAGGCATTTTTAGTAGCTTAAGGCACAAACTGATTCAATGTCCTCAATATATTGATAATGGGTTCAGTGCAGAGGATTTCTTGTATTTGTCTATGGGGTAAGAAAGAGCCATTGACACTTTATGGGGCCTATTTGCTAAAATTTCGAATTTCTATATTCTTCATAAATCAAATTTTCTATAACATGTGTTTTTTTTTCAAATTTCTCTAAAACTCTAAACATTTTCGATCTATTAAGTGTAAAAACCATGAAAACTCTAATACAAAATTTGCCAAGTAACAGTCTATATAAGTTAACGGGAGCTGCGCTGATGCTGTTGGACTGTTTTTTAGCTAATAGATATTTTTAATTTTTCTGATTTTTTTCTCTAGTTATTATGTGAAAAACTTGAATGTATAGATATTATTAAGGTTTTTATATTTTTAGCACACTGTATTTTATTTAATTGTGCTTTTTATATGTTATTGCTAAAACCACTAAAATCAGAATGTTGATAAATTTGCCTCCCTGTTTTATAGTGTGTCCCAATTTTTAGATGTTGTTTTCCCGTCATGTTATAATGCTATAAAATAGGATTTATAAAAGTTTATAAAAATTAAGAAAAGTATGCAAATTTAAGAAGTAGCAAAATATTTCATATACAACAAGACTGTTGATATCCTACTAAAAGTAAACATTAAGTAAATACAGTATATAGCTATACACAGTATATACGGTATATCACATTGTGTGATAAGTCTACTTGCAAAAGTCTACTTGCAATAAGTCTACTTGCAAAATCCAATCTTCAGGGCTTGGTAGACAAATTCTTGATATTTCCTTGTAACTGATTTTTGGTAAACTGACAAATTAGTCAAAGTTAGTAAACACATTAAAATTAATTCATTCAGCAAGGGACTGTCATCCTGGAATAAACATATTAAGTTTTGCCCTAATTTTATTCCTTACATTGTGTGTCCCATTAAAATAACGGATTCATAGAGCTTTCTTATAAATTATAACTGTATAATAGCAAATTGTGTCACAAGTCCTTGAATTGTGTTCCATTGCTCTGGGGTCTACCTTGTGGTATTGATTCTAATTATAATGCAACCTGTCTTACAGTGTGGCAGCTACAAGAATACTAGAACACTGTACTGCATCTCAAAAGAAACAGATTTTATAAGTCATATCCATCTTTTTGACAGGCTTTTAAAGGCTGTATTTAAGATTAAAATCAGAGATATCAAGCTTGATGTCATCTTATCCCTGAAAGAAAAATAGAAGATAGGTTGAAAATGTGTTTTGATACATCAGAAGCAAAAGAAGGAAATACATCGGTTTGTTATAAATAACACAGGAGTCAGGACATATTTTGGTTTTTATAGAAATTTTTTTCTACTAAGAAAAATTACCCCTTATAATAAAATTTCCTCTTTATACAGTGTTCATGGAATTCACAGATATTTTTGCTAAACTCTTAAAATGAGTTTTAATTTAATTACAGAAATTTCAATTTGTTTCTCCTTTTATCTCTTTATGTTTTCACAATATTTAGCCTTCTGACTGTGTTTTAATTAACATTAAATCTAATTTGCTCCTTGTGTTACTTATAAGTATAAGTTGTTTTTATTCATTTTACTCAATATACTGTAAGTAATTACAATTTTACCTGCATAATTTGCATTAATGAAAGGTCAAATTTCAGCCCAAACAATATTTTTGTGTTAATGAGCATTAAAAACAAATTGAATTTATCATTCCTTGTAGTACAGTGCCACATATATGAATCTAATGGACTATATAGTTTCATCTCAATACTTGAAATACCATTCTTCAGTCAGGTACTGTAAGCTCATCCTTTTAATAGACTTTGGAGAATGATAAGCACAGAAGACTGAGAAGAAACAAAATGTGTAGATAGAAGATCAATCAGAGTTACTTCCACTTGCCCATTGGAAACTTTTGATAACTTTTTATATGCTTACCATAATGTTAGGTCAAGATTCAGTTATGTTGCTCAATTACAAGACTAAATGATATTGGTATTAACCCTTTGAACTAATTTTTCCTACTGGCCATGATGGACATTATAGAAAGTCAATGAAATCATACTTCAGTAAGGGAATACATTTCTTCCAAGACTAATACTTTTAAAACAATAATTTTTATTACTTCATTATTCAGATGCTTAGATCATATGATCACACTAGCCTTGGAAATTCTGTTCATTCAAGAAATCATGCAGAAACTTTTTTTTTTTAATTCTTTATTTGTGCAGGTTTTTGTTAGGAAATGGGTACAGAAAGCAAGAGGGGGGGGGGACAATATTACATACAACAAATATAGATTTATATAGTTATGCAAGCATATATCAGTAAGTTATTTCCAAACTTAAGTAGTTTTACAATTTCAGCAGGTCTCATACTTTAAATAGGATTTATTAACAGCCAAAACATAGATTACTTAGCCAAGAATACATTCCATAAAATAGACAATTTTGATTTATACCTTGTAAATGTATTGAGATGTTTAGAATATCACTGTCAGGTTGTAAATTTTTTACTTAGATTTCAGAAATTGTAACCATGGGTACCATTTCTTCCAATAAATTGCTCTTATGTATAATAAATATGATTTCTTCCATTTGTCTTACTTCTTCTACTGTTGCTAGCCATTCCTTAAAAGTGGGGGCTTCATTATTTTTAATTTCTTTGGTATTAGTGACTTAGCTGCTTGTAGTAATTTTATGGTAAGGTGATCTGTTATCAATGTATTTGTTTTTTGATGGAAATTTAACATTATTGTTTCCGGATTATCAATATTTAAGTTATTTTCTGTCACCTGATTTATTGTTGCTAATACTTTGTTCCAAAAACCCTGTAAGATGTAAGATAGGGCAGGACAACCATATATGTGTATGGTTACCTTCTACATACTTAAGCTCGCAGGATACATTTTTTTTCAGTTTTTGAGGAGTATAGTGCCACCTCATAAATAGTTTATAACTTGCTTCTCTGATTCTCATTGATTTGGATGACCTATGTACTGCTTTAAGAATTCTAGACCATAAGCTTTCTAGAATTTAATTCTTTTTCCCATTCTGAGTGTGCAGATGTAGGGTTTTGAGGTTGGTTTTCTTTTAGTAGGTTGTATATTTTTGAGAGCGGTCTTGTGGTTTCTATATTCCTTAACAAAAATTGTTCCCATGGTGTATCTGGTCTATCCCAATCCTTGTTTCCACAGGATTGAATATAGCCGTGTAGTTGGTTAAACCCCCAAATATCTCTTAAATGTAGACCCCATTTTTTTAATATTGGCCAGAAGAATCATCCTATTCTTACTAATCCAGTCTCTTATTTTTGTTTTGCTCTCATTCCAGGTTCCCCATCTCTTAAAATCACCTCTCTCCATACTTGGATGGAAGTCAGGATTAAACAGTAATGATTGGTGAGCATATGGTAGTTTAGTTAGGCCCAGTTTTAATTTATAACTAGTCATAATTTTAAAGTTTCCCCAACTACTGGGTGTTGTAGTACTTTTTTTGGAATGTTCTCTGTTTTGGTCCAGAGATAATTGAGTAGGGGGAAGTTGTTTAACACATGCTCCAAAATGCACCAGTCCTTTATGTTTTCAGTCTGCCTCTAGTTTAGAATCCTCACTAGATGGACCTCCATGTGGTACAGATGTGGGTCCGGGAGGCCAAGGTCCCCATTATTCCATTTCTTTATAATAATGGTATGTTTCAATCTAGGGTTCCCCCCCATATAAACTTATTAAATTAAAGTTTTCATAGAAGTGAAAAAGGACTGTGGTATCTTTATGTAGAGGACTTGGAGCAGGTACAGTAATTTAGGCATTAATATCATTTTGACTGCTTGAATTTTCCCAAACCATGACAGCTGTATTCTCTCCCAGTTTTGTATTAGTTAGGTAACTAGGTAAGTAGTTGTCTTGATATAATTTACTGAGGTCTGTTCTTATTTTAACTCCTAAGGATTTGATATACTTGTTTGTCCATTTAAACAGGAAATTTTCTCGAATTTTTTCAGCTTTATCTTTTGCAATATTGATATTTAAAACTTAGATTTTGAGTAATTTACTTAAATTTGAAAGTTCCCCGAATCCTCCCATCAGTAATAACATTTTTGGAAGTGATATATTAGGTTTTGTAATGCAAAGTAGGAGGTCATCGGCAAATGCAGTGCATGTATATTCTTTTCTATTTACTATAGACTGAGATATCTGGGTCCTGTCTTATATGGGCTAGTAGGACTTCCATGACAAAAATAAAGAGAATCGGTGATAAGGGGCAACCTTGGCGAGTACCATTAAATATTTGAACTTTTGGCGAAAGTACCCCATTGACTCGCTGTAGGTCGATCACAGAGGGCCATTATCCTGTTTAAGAATTTGGGACCAAACCCAAACCCAAAGCCCTTCAGAGTTTTTTCAAGAAAAGACCATGACACTCTGTCGAAAGCTTTTTCAGCATCTGCGGTAAGTATGATTGAAGGTATTGTATGGTGTTTGGCGTGTGTAATCAATGAGATAAGCTTGGAAGTATTATCTTTGCCTTCCCTTTTCTGTACAAATCTTGCCTGGTCTGTGTGAATTATATCTGATAAGTGTGTTTTTATTCTATTGCTCAATGTTTTTGTGTATATTTTCATGTCTATGTTTATCAAGGAAATAGGTCTGTAGCTTGGGCAAAGGTTTGGGTCTTTCTCAGGTTTGGGAATTATGGTTATGTGAGCCTCTTGGGATTGAGGGTGAACATTATACCCATTTGATACTCTATTGAAAAAGTCTAGTAATAGAGGATTTGTTTCTCTTTTAAATACTTTATAGAAAACAGCTGTAAATCCATCAGGACCTGGGCTCTTTCCCGAAGAGAGAGAGTCTACACACTCTTCAATTTAGTTGAGTGTGAAGGGGTCCTCTAGGAATTTTGTAATTTCGGAAGATATCACCTTGATCCCTGAGTTAAAAAAGAATCCATCTTATCCAGTTTGATTGATTTAGGAGATATAGGATGCAATTTGTTAAGGTCCTGATAGTATCTTTGTAAGGCTTCTGCTATCATAATATATGATATGGTTGTGGTTGTTTCTTAGAAAAATATTTATTGCAGTTATGTCCTAATCCAAAGGATTCTTGTTTCATCCTCATATATGCTTTATAGACTTTCTGATTTAATAAGGCTTTTAATTGTAGCCTTTTGCTTTCTAGGAGGGTCAATGATTTTTCTGCAATTTTTTCTTTGTCTGATTGTTCTAATTTGGCAATGTCTTTTAATAGGGTAGACATTTCCTTTTCTTGTTCTTTTTTAGGTGGCTTCCCATGGAGATTATTCTACCTCGGAGAACACATTTTAGGGTTTCCCATAATGTTGCTGGGGATGTCTCAGGTGTTTTATTATTTTGGAGAATTGAATCTATCCATGTCTGTATTTGTTTTTTCCTCTGTTCTGTATGTATGAGAAATTTGTTTAATATCTATGTGTATTCTGCCCTTAATGTACCAGGGATTGAGATTGTAGTTAGAACTGGTGAGTGATCTGACAGTATGGAGTTTCCTATTTCTGCATTTGCAAATAACCTTCCCCAATGCTGTGAGACAAATATGTAGTCTATCCTTGAATAAATTAAATGCAATTTGGAAAAAGTATTTTTTTGTTGGTTTCAATGCTTTCCAGATGTCTGCCAATTGCATTTCAGCTATCAAAGATTTAATTTCTTTTAACCCTTTATATGATACAGTAGATTTTTTTGATGAGGAATCGGTAAGCAGGTTGATGGTTAGATTAAAATTGCCCCCTAAAATAACTAAACCTTCTCTGAAATTGTCTAAAATTCTTAAGAACCGTTTCATATACACAACTTTTCCTGTATTCGGTACATAAACATTTGCAATTGTACACGGTTGATCTGCTAACATCCCTTTTACAATTACATAACGGCCTTCGTTATCAGTAATTGAATCTATATATGTAAATGGTAAATCTTTGTGTATTAAGGTAATCACTCCAGTATCTTTCTGTACAGGATTGTTACTGAAATAAACATGAGGATAATAATGTAACTTTAGAACCGGGGTGTTTCTTTAAAATGTGATTCTTGTATCATTACAATCTTGGCCTTAAATTTCACACATTGGTGAAAAATTTGGGCCCTTTTAATTGGGCCATTAATTCCATTGACATTTAAGGAGTATATAACTCCCTCTATGTTATTAGTTTTAGCCATATTTCTGTGTTGTATCAAACTGGACTAGGTTTGTATAGTACACACTTACTGTTTGCGTGGGGGGAGAGGGGAAAAGGGGAAATGGAGGTGGATACAGCTGTATCCTGAGTAGGTGAATAAAGGGGGGGGGATATGGGATAAACCCATTGCTGTGATGGTGTTAAAGCGGTTTGGTGCTATGCAACTTAATGTAGGGGGTATGTGGTTGAGCAGAGCTCAGAAGGGTCTCCTCTGATATGTTTCTATCAGTTTGGTCTGTGAGCCCCAGACAGCTGTTATTATATTTAAAATTTCACCGTATGATAGCAGATGAGGGGTAAAACATGGGGGAACTCAAAAATGTTTTCAGAACATATCAACATTATAGTCATATTAAACACATACTCATGTGACTTTTTACCTTGGAACACCCTAAATGTTTACCCATAAGCACCAATAATATAGCAATTTGAAAAACGATTATAAATTAAACCATATTTGACAACAGTTTGTAGCTTGGTATATATATATATATTCACCTGATATCTCTTGACAAAGATCCCTGTGGGGGATCGAAACGTCGAGCACAAT
>CM044446.1:67500974-67533800 GCA_024363595.1 Xenopus borealis | reverse complement strand
GAATTCGTGAGTGCTGATACCCTCTGTGTAACATATATATATATATATATATATATATATTTACCATTTATCTGCCGGCATTTTAAAAGGTAACTTTGGTCTAGGTTGTATCTTATTTTCTCAAAAGGGCTTAAATAGAAATACTTGAAAAGCTGTAGAGTCCGTAGTTCACTCCAAGTGACTATAAGTCTATATGAGTAGTAGACAAAGTCGAAGTATATTAAGTAACAGTTGACTTTAATATGGGCGTTTTGGTAGTGAATCAGATGGTAAATATATCAGGAGTCAATCGGTAAACACAGTCTGTTGCATGTATATAGTCACTTCGATCTGTCCCTTGGGGCCCTCGGGGTTTGAGGCATTTTTTTGGAATTAGGTGTGTGCATCCACTCTCCAGGAATAGTAAAATCTAAGTCCTCAATTTGTCCTGTATTAGGTAGCCAGCCAGGCATTTCAATTGTAGGTAGATACATTTTTTTCTGAAAGTTTTCCGTGTCGCTTGGGTTTCTTATGGTAACAGTCACCCCATCTTTGCTAGCTGAGAGGGAGAAGGGATCTATAGAGAATGTTCTTTTCTCTCAGCAAGTTAGTCAGTGGTTTTAGCATCTTCCTTTTAACCGGTGATGTCCTGGAGAGGTCTTGGAACTGTTTTATATTACAGTCCTCATCAGAAAGTTGACTAACCTCCTTGGCTTTATTTTTTCCTTCAATGAAAATGAGTTCAGGCAACATAGGATGTCCCGTGATGCATTAAAAGGTGCAGCCTTGGGTTTCTGTACTCTGTGAGCCCTCTCAAATTTTATATCAGTGTTTGCTTCCCTTTTAAGTATGGAATTAAATATCTGAGGCAATACGTGGCGTAACTCTTCTGCTTGGACTGGGGACCAGGGGCGTAACTACCGGGGAGCAGGGGGTGCACCAGGGCCCGCACCCCCGCAGCGCCTCCCCGGCAGTCTCGCGCCGCTGCAGCCAGCTGGAATCGGCTGCAGCGGCACGTCAATCAAACACGGACTAGGGTGGGGGGGGCCCAGCCGCACGGCCCGCACCAGGGCCCGCCCCCACCTAGTTCAGTTACTGCTGGGGACACCCCTTATTCTGATATTATTTCTCCTACTCCTATTCTGTTCGTCTTCTAATTGACGTTGTAATTCTTGTATCACCATATCCTGTTGCTGGATGTGGGTATATAAAGCTTTTTGATTATTGGTACATTGGTACATTGAGTGTGTTCCAAGTTGTCTGTGCGGGCTGCAAGGGTTAGCATGTCCCTCTTTATGTCTTCCTTGATTGCTGTGGTGACTTTGTGCAGCATTTCTTTAAGATTTAGATGAGAAGGGCTATGTATGTGCAGATATCAGACCCTTCCTCACCTTCGCTGTCTGCATCTGATTGATCCAAGCATGATTCAGCTTCAGATCTTGTGGCTGCCATTTTGGATTCAGCCCGTAATGCCTTTTCTGTAAAAATAATGGCACTACTTCGCTAGGGATTTGTGCCCCATGGAATTGTCATTTTCAGGACTTTTGTTTGTGGGCTTTCCCCATTTGCTATCTCTCTGCAAGTAGCTGAAATGGGGCTCTGCCAGTGCCACATCAAGCCATGCCCCCCCATCATGCAGCAACTTTTAAAGGCATTAATAGAATTTGCCATTGCAAGAACACCCAGCAATGCATTCCACAGTATCACTGCCTTCACTCTGAAGAACCATGTTCATTACTTAGTTAACAGTTTATTTAATCAAATTTTAACAGTTGGCATGTAGTTATTTTACCTTTATATGCTAAAGATCCCAACTATCTGTTTATTTTGTCCTCTAATTTTTTTTTTACTTACATTGTGGAAGGCTCTTAATGGAAGCTAGAGTTGACCAGTACCCATTTTAAACCACACCCATGTTATCTCATAAACTTTTAAAACCATGTCCAAATTAATGGTTGTAACACACCAAAAAGCCAAATGGTTGATGCTCATTGCAGGGATATCACTCATCACACATATGTGAAAAATTTAAGTCATACCCTCAAATATATCATAAACATACCCTTAAATCCATATGCTGCCTCATTCCCTGTGGATAACACAGCACCTCCATCACATGAAACACCTTATGGGGCCCCTAACAACAATTTTCAAATGCTAACAAACCCCCATCAAGGTTCACATCCCACAAGGGTACAGAGAAAGGCAGGCAGAGTATGGCACACAGGTTGAATAGGGCAGGCAGAAATTGCACACACACACAGAGCACGGCACAGGGAACACAGAGTATAGCACAGGGAACATAGGGCATGCAAGTATGGCACACATAGGGAGTGTAGGACAGGCAAAGTATGGCATACATAGGGAGCATAGGAAAGACAGTGTATTGCACACACAAGGAACACAGGGCAGCCAGAGTACAGCAATGACACAAACACAGGGAGCATAGAGAAATCAGAGTATGGCACACACAGGAAGCATAGGGAAGGCAGCAGACAGCAGGAGACAGGGGAACCTATCAGGACATACATTAATGAAATGCAGTTTGTATTGTGTATGAACAGGTGAACAATGGGGGAACTTTCAGGCTGGGTCGGAGTTGTGAATAATAGATGAGTTTAAGGCGTGAAAATATACAAAACATATTGAAGACATCAGATGTTTTATCACCATGATTTTACCTGCAAAATGTTGTGGCAGTTTCATTTAAATATTCACAATAAAGAAAAATTAAATCTCACTGCTAATCCAAGCCTGCCAAAAATTATATATATGCAATAACACCATTTATTCACAAGAAAAAATTCCTGGTGCTGTCCATTTCTATATGATATACAGTATATACTTTTATGCACTGTACAGCACCGCAGCTCCTCCTTAACATCACTTTACAAATGTTATACATAAATACATACATACATACAAGCACAAGTATGTCTTGATATCTACATTTTAGGTAGAATAATTGTAAATTAATTGCAACAGGAAATTATTATGAGCGACAGATAATTTCAAGGCAAAACACCATAGTGAAAACTATATTCTTACAGCCCCTGGGGTTAAGATATATTGATGAAGCCCACAAACTATGCCCTGTTCTTGTACACACAGCAAATTTGTCTCAATATCTACTGTATTTCAGCTTACTATACATATAAAAAAAGAAGAAAAAGAAAAATATAAGTTAAAATAAAAAAATAAACTATAGCTGAAAAAAACATTGTTTAATTTGGCAAGAGCATTGTCTTTGTGATGACCTGTTAAGTTGGGATATATTTATGCTTATTTATGTGCCAAACAATAATTTGATTACAGCTATAACTCATTAGGAACTGAATCAATACAATTATACTGCATTGGATATGTTTATAGAATAATCAAAATGCCTAATTAAGTAATTTAAGGGGAACTGTCATCCAGACATAAAAAGTTGTATAATACAAGTCCTCCTCATATGAAACATTAAACCCATTTTATTTTTATTAACACACCTATGCCCATTAGAAAGATGTCAATATATATATTAGCCTACCTTAGGCATAAAGGTGTGTCTGGCAATTAATTTCACTTTCCATTCCGTACTTCCTAGATGTCACTGTTCACCATCTCCCACCATCTAATTGTGTAGCCAGCGCATAGCAATGTGCAGCAGGTGCCCCATTCTGGCACATAAACAAGGTTTTGGCATGATACAAAGCTTGTCTTAACTGTGAAATTCCAAGACTCGAAGAAACAAGATTTAAATAATGTTTATAGTGAGAATGAAGTTTAGTTTGTTTGGTAAACACAGCAGAAAAGAATTTGGAATTATTTCTTAAGGTGACAGGTCCCTTTTAATAAATTTGCTGTACGTTATATTATGCAAAAATGTTAGGATTGAAGCAAAATACACAAAGTACACAAAACAAATAATATAAATGTAAGCTATACACTAAATGGCAGTGTGTTGGGAGTTTCCTTAAGTGAGAAGGATCTTGGGGTTTTTATAGATAACAAGTTTTATAATTGTGGGCAGTGTCATGCTTTAGTAGCTACTAAAGCAAATAGGGTTCTGTCCTGCATAAAAAAGGGCATAACCTCAAGGGATGAAAACATAATGATGCCTCTTTTTAGATCCCTAGTAAGACCTCATCTGAAGTATGCAGTACAGTTTTGGACTCAAGTCCTTAGGAGGTATGTAAATGAGCTGGAGAGTGCAAAGACATGCAACTAAACTGGTTAGAGGAATGGAAGACTTAAATTATGAGGGTAGACTGTCGAGGTTGGGGTTGTTTTCTCTGGGAAAAAAGGCACTTGCGAGGGGACAGGATTACACTTTACAAATGCATTAGAGGACATTATAGACAAATATCAGGGGACCTTTTTACCCATAAAGAGGTTCACTGCACCAGAGGCCAACCCTTCAGGCTAGAAAAAAAGGACTTTCATTTGAAGCAGTGTAGGAGGTTCTTCACAGTGAGGACAGTGAGGTTGTGGCATAGGCGGAGGGTGATTTGTTTGTTTAGGTGGGCTAAGTCTAATGTTACTTCAACTGTTTTTTCAGCAGTGATTTTCCGCTGGCAGACACAGCTGATTCAATCCTATATTATAAGCATTGACAACAGTTGTAATTCACATGTCTGAGCACACAGGGAGGATTTTTGTCTAAAATTGCACTACAATCTGAAATCTGTCCTACAGTATACATGGTCTTAAGAGCTACTAACTGATGGGCCCACACGCTGCATATGAAGCCCAGCCTATTTTGAAAATAATATGCATAACACTCTCTTATTATCAAAATGATAGAAAAAGTTCAGTTCATCCACATTATTGGAAATCAGGGCTAATGAGTGGGTTGTTTAACATTAAAGCATGCTTATTGATGACTGATGAAATATTGATGCCACATGTAGCAATTTGCAAATGGGGTGGGGTATACTGAAAAAATGTCAGATTATACCTTAATCACATTCTCCACAGGCGACTTTATGTATTTTTGTTTAGTAATGTATGTATGTATGTTTAGTATAATGTATTACTAGTTCTGTTGT
This sequence comes from Xenopus borealis, assembly GCA_024363595.1. Classification (NCBI taxonomy): domain Eukaryota; kingdom Metazoa; phylum Chordata; class Amphibia; order Anura; family Pipidae; genus Xenopus; species Xenopus borealis. The sequence continues at coordinate 67,528,788 of CM044446.1, read as the reverse complement.
CATGCATAGCCTCCATTAAACAGTGCCCTAATAGCAACCATACATACAGAAAGTTAGCTTACTGGTTGAATTATTGTGTGCTTGAATGGATGATGCTAGAGGAAGGAGTTAGTGTCAAGAAACCAGTTTAGGAGTGCCCATGTCTAAAACAGGTGCGCCTTTCTAGAGTATGGCTAAGTAGGGGAGTTGAAGTATAGCTGACCTTGTGATTTAACAGGTATACCATCTTTTGACCTGTTAATTTTAACATTCACTTAACTTGTGTTGTTAAGTGATCAGACAGATTTTCTTTATCATGCACTTTGATTTTAATATATCTATCAGTTCTAACTCTTGAACTAGAGTATAGTTAAAACCCTTCCAGAACATAATCTGTGTCTGTCTTTTCTGATTTCTTTATAATTCATATAACGAAGAACTTGTGTTTACACTACAATCTGTTGCTAGTTTAGGAATAGCACCTCATCCACATAACTAAGTCCCCCCCCCAAAAAAAAAGAGACTTTCAAAAGTGATTAATGATCTTCATTAAATACTAAGGTCCCTTACAGCTTTAGACACTGAATGATTATTAGTAAGAAATGGTTGTTTTTAAATGTGCTGCATGTGTGCTACTTTGCATTACAGAAGAGTAGTGATGGGCGAATCTACCCAGTTTTGCTTCGCCGAAAAATTTGCGAATTTCCAGTGAAATTCACGAAACGAAAATGACGCGTCACGTCAAAAACAACGCGCAATGCGAATTTTCGCTGGCGTTTCGCCAGCGGTGAATCATGGGAATTTGCCGCAAATTCGCCCATCACTACAGAAGAGCCAACAACTGCTGTGTTTAGTTCTGTAAAAACACTACCATGACTGTTGATATTTGTACTGAATTTTTAGAAATGCATATTTATTATAATACCTGTACATGTCAATAAGAGAATTATAACTGATATTAATTTCAATTTACATATTTTTCACCTATTATGTATCTGAATGACAACAGATTCGGATTTTAGTACTGCTGCATCATTTTTCACAACTTTAACTTTCTGTTCTTGGTTTTCTGAATGTAATTTTTGAAATTGCTTTTTGATGCTATTAATATTCAGCATGAATGATGCTAAGAATATGGAATCTGCATGAGAGCTTCATAGACTTTCTTTACATTAATACAGTAGAAAAGCTATACCTGTCATACTGAATACTGATGGGATCTCATAATGTGTTTTACTGTTATGATTTTATAGCCACTTTAAATTCAAATTTATTTAATTTGAAGCCACAGATAAGCAGTTAAAGAAGAAGTATCTTAAAAATGACTTCCATTCTTTCAAATTTCTATGTGCTGGACAAAGAAAACAAGTTTTTATTTTTGATTTGATTGGATTAGTAATGCACAAGGCTAAATATGTCAGAAATGACATGTAATGTTTCAATATCTAGTGCTTGCTTTATAAACTATTTTTCAGCTCAAGGTTCTTAAAAAGTATGAAGTGTAAAAGATAATTGAATTTAAAAATCATTCCACACAATCTCAAAAATCCTATATAACTGACTGGCAAGGTAGGCTAAACATTACATATGTGTATATTTTGCTATTGTTAAAAGTTTGTCTTCAGATCAATTAAATAAAATATATATAAGGGAAAAAAGTGGTCTTATTTCTGCTTCTTGGCTTTCAAGAAATTGACACTATTTTCTTTTCCTAAAGTGGTTGTTCTCCTTCCAACATTTTTTTCAGTTCTGATGGTTTTAGGTTTCCCCATGTACAGTAAATACACCCATATACTCCAACTGGTAAAAAAAAATTGTCATGCAACAAAAAAAATTGTCACCCATATACTTCAATGCATTTGGCAAATTTAACTTCATTTCATGCATTTTTGGCAAAAGGGAGACAGTAAAGATTTTCCGTATGGTTTACATAATCTATAATAAGAATACTAGTGATCTATAGCTTGCAATAACTCATGCCAATATTTTGTATGAGGGGGTATGAGGGGGTGTGGAAAAAAAGATAGACACAAACATATCTAATTAGAAAAAGATGCAGTGTCCAATTCGAACTATATTAGATTTTTTTTTTTTTTTTAAAGTTTGGGCAAGTAAAAGTTCAGTTTTTCTAGTTTGCGGGTATGATACGTTACAAAAAGGTATATGAACATTAAAGTTGTCAAGAAATACAGAAACATGATTCCATTCATAACATATTATAGATACAAGGAAATTACTTTTGCTTAGAGAATGAAAGGCATGTTCAGAAAGATACATAAAACTGTGCTTTTGTACTGCTACAGCCAACAATAAAAACATTTAAACATGTAATATACTGTACATTTCTATGTTGTCATTACTCAAATGGCTGATTTCCCTCTCCATAATAAACCCACTCTTTGTCTTTTGTTGTTTGCGAAAATGAAAGCTTGCCAAGATTGCATGAGAAAAGAATTACAAAGATAAACATGGTGCATTTTTTGCTTTAAGAAACTAGTGAATATGGAGAGAGAAAATAAGCCTTAGCACACTGAAACAAACAAAAAAATAAATACATGCATTTTTAACTGTAGCTCCCAATTCATATAACAAAAGCTTAAATAAAGAAATAAATACAAAGCCCCCAGGGCTTTGGTACACATCGGTGTTTTGATCACAACTATGTATGACAGCATGAATGGCACCTTCTACTTCTATTTTCACAAAAAACACAGAGGGTGAGATTTCCTGGATGAGAAATTATTGCATTGTGTTATATGTGGAAAAAAGTTGCTGTTCACTAATCACTAATAGGACGCTATTGGTAATTTATTAACCACAACATTATAAGACAAGACACAGAGTCAAGGTTCTTCAGAATAACAGATATGTTTATTTGCCTTACAAAGTCAGAATCTTGCTGAAACCTTCTCACAAAGTTTGCGATGCTTAATGGGAGAGCTTCAAATAACATACTAATTACCCAAGCCTTTATACAGATCATACTGACCATCAATGAGTGATTCCATCAACAGTTGTGAATAACAGATGGTGAATGAAGGGACTGGGGAAGGGAGGACTGGAGAAGCCTTAACAAGGCTTTTTTCTCCTTTAATGCATTTATTAGTTGTTTGTATGTATATTTTGTATGTATATTTTTATTTGTATAGCGCTCCTTGAGGGCAAAGCACTGTACAGCAACAATAAATTAGTAGTAACAAACAAGGGATGACTGCATTAATAAGTAACAATAAATGCATTATTATAAATACAGTTTGCATAAATATAATATAATTACACAGTGTTTAGGAGACAAGAAGATGGAGGACCTTACCCCTTGGGGCTTACAGTCTAAATGGGAGGGTAACTTACGGACACAATTTGGAGGGGTAATAAAGTGCTTTTTACAGTGGGTGAAACTGTCGTATAAGTGCCAGTTCCCAATTCAGGTGTTATCATGGTGCTCCCATAGGTAGTCTCTGAGTTTTGTTTTAAAAACATTGAGGGAGGATTCTCTCCAGAGAGATGCAGGAATGGCATTCCAAATATAAGGAGCTGCAAGAGAGAAGGGTTTGACATGGGAAATAGCAGTAGAAGTGAGGGGTACAACCAAGTAGTTAGTCTGAGAGGAGCGGAGGTTTTGGCCAGGAACATATAGAGAAACAAGAGATGAGATGTAGTTAGGTGTAAGGGAATGAAGGGTTTTGAAGGCTAGGAGGAGAATTTTATAAGTTATTCTTTGTTTTATAGGAAGCCATGATAATGACTTCAACAGGGGAGGGGCCTGTACCCTTTTGGATGAGAGGAGGATAATTCTGGCAGCAGAATTTAATACAGACTGTAGTGGGGAGAGATGGGAGTTAGGCAGGCCCGTTAGTAGAAGGTTACAGTAATCTAGTCAGGATAGGATGAGAGCGTGCATGAGTGTCTTGGCTGTAGCAGGGGAGAGAAAGGGACGGATGTTTGCAATATTATGTAAGAAAAAGTGACAGGTTTTGACAGTGGCGTTAATATGATCAGAGAAGGAGAGAGAGGAGTCAAATATCACCCCTAGACAGCGTGCTGAGTTGACCGGGTCAATGAGCATGCCATCAATAGAGATAGTAAAACGGGGAGTAGGGCCAGGCTTAGGTGGAAAGATGATTAGTTCAGTTTTTGTTAGGTGGCACTGGTTCATCCAGTTAGAGATCTGTTAATGAAGGGGTGGATAAATATATTTGGGTATCATCAGCATACAGATGATAATTAAAGCCAAATGATCAAATGAGATCTCCCAAAGACAGAGTGTACAGGGAGAACAACAATGGACCTAGCACAGAGTCTTGCGGCACCCCTACATTAAGAGTAATCGAAGATGAGGTTTTGTTAGCACAAGAGACAGTGAATGTTCGGTTAGAAAGGTATGAAGAAAGCCAAGATGCAGCCTAGTTACAGATGCAGTCACTTTGGATGGTGAGTTTAATGCGTCGCGACTTAACTCATTTATCTCATTTATCCCACTTATCACAGAATATTGTGTCACAGCATCCCATCCAATTAAAGAGTTCACCATTGAAAACAATGGAGCTTTGGTATGCTAATGAAAAGGTTAAATGCATTAAATGAGTTAAGATAACTTTAGATAACACAGTTTCTTCAATTAATGCTGAGTCACGACGCATTTAACTTACAAATCCAAGTGACTCTATCTGTATGGATGCCAAGCAAATGCAGAATCTGCATCAGGAGAGAGTGGTCAACCGTGTCAAATGCAGATGATAGGTCAAGGAGGATAAAGATGGAGAAGTGACCTTTGGCTTTGGCAACCTGGAAATCATTTGTAACGCTGCACAAGGCAGTCTCAGTAGAGTGAGCAGGCCGGAAACCAGATTGCAGAGGGTCCAACAGATCATTGGTGTGTAGAAATTAAGTAATACGGGAGAACACAATACGTTCTAGGAGTTTAGAGGCAAGCGGTAGAAGGGAGACAGGACGGTAATTTGACAGACAGGATGGGTCAAGTGTGACCTTTTTAAGAATAGGCTTTACACAGGCCTGTTTGAAAGGAGAAGGGAAGGTTCCAGAAGCTAGAGAAGAATTGAAGATGTGAGTAAGTGGTGGTGTTAGCTCTGCCACACAGTGTTTGAGCAGAGAAGAAGGCATAGGGTCAAGAGGGCAAGTTGTGAGTGGGGAGGACAAAAGAAGCTTCAAGTCTTCAGATATTGTTACCGGAGGGAAGGAATTAAGACATGCAGAAGGAGGCATAGGAAGGAGGAGCTGGTTTGCACTATTAGAGGCAGGGATCTGATTGCGGATGGTTTGTATGTTAAACCCAATGTAAACCACATTGTAGCCTTACTTTCAATGTAAGTTTATTGAAATAGTTTAATTAGTTTTTATATCACCACATTCAGTTAATGATTTCCCTTATTACACTTAATATCCCAATTGAGACATTAATAAAATGTAAGTATCAATTTATAGCCAAACCAATCTTTTCAATCTTTTTAATTGTAAGTGGTAGAGTTTTCAGGATTAATATTTTTTTCCCTCTAACATTTTCAACATTTCTGATTTCTAAATAAAGCACCATCTGGAAATCATTTAGATTAGTGTCAAAGATGTCAGAAAGGTGACTCAATCTACTTTGGATAAATCCTGCTGTTTGACTAAAGTACAGTATGCCCTGTTCAGCTGTTAGCTTCTGTAATTTTTTTCCAAGGGATGCCAAAGTTTTTAACTCATTGGGCACATTTACTAAGGATCGAAGAGAATTTTCAAATAAAATTCCGATTTTTAAAATTGGAATTTCGAAGTAAATTCGGGCTACTTTGACTATCAAAGAGCCAAAACGACATTTTGAATAGAAAAAAATATTTTGAATTCGACACTTCAACACATTTAAGATGCCGAAATTGCCATTTTAGCCTATGGAGGACCTCCTAGAGCAGTGGTTCTCAACCTTCCTAATGCTGTGACCCTTTAAAACAGTCCATGGTGACCCCCAACCATAAAATATTAAAATATTTTCATTGCCAGCTGAGAGCGGATTGTTAGGAAAGTACAGGAGACAGTGTGGCTGCATAAAGGTTTGTTTTCCATGCATAGTGCAGCAAAAAATTTTACCACACCCATTTTGTGGCAACACCCCAATTACCATGTTAATTTTACAAATTTTAAATGGGCAAGGAGAGCTGTATGGCAGCCCCTACTAAGGGGAAATAGAAAGTTGTAGTGCAACTGGCTTCCCTACACAATTTACTGAACTACAACTCACAGCACCAACACCTAGAGAGCTACAACCTTGCCTCAGGGCTAGTGGGGAGAGAGATGAACCTGCTCCTGGAACCCCTTAAGGGACCCCTGTGAAAGGGTCATTCGACCCCCAAAGGGGTCCCGACCCCCAGGTTGAGAAACACTGTCCTAGATCTGTCCAATAATTTTTTCTAAGTGCCAAGAAGTCAAAAGCTTTTGGTTGAAATCATTCAAATTACTGGACAGGCTCTAGGAGGTCCCCCATAGGTTTTATTTGAACGATGCATTCGAACGATTCAAACTATTTAAATTTGTTCGAAAATGGACCTGTTTGATCTGTTTCGATCGAAAATGGCTTGGTTGAATTTTGCAGTTTTTTCACTTTGAAATTCAACCATTAGTAAATCTGCCTCTGAGTGTATGAATGACAGCTGTATTTAGTTTGTAGCAATAGCTTATGGGTGCTTCTAGCAACTGATGAATTCTCATTTAAACTGAGCGCTGCAATTGAAATCCATTGAATTTTTTTGTTGGGTCATTTTGTTTAATTCAGAAGTTTTTTATTGTTTAAACATTTTCATAAACAACATCAGAGTGGACTTGTATGAAAGTATAGTCTTACAATTATATAAGTTAACTTATTGCTGAACTAATGTCCAATAGAGAAGGATAATAGAGTATAAAGAAAAGGTGAGAGAGGAGGAGAGGGGAGGGGTGGGATAGATAGATAAATGGGTTGGTGCCTTTGTTTAGTGTTAAGGTCTAGTAATTGAGATTCATTTCTCCTTTCATTTCAGGTTTTTGTCTGTGTCCTTCATCTTTTCTCTGTATTTCTAGCATCTCATTTCTTTCCAGGTAAGTGATATTCTTTTTTTTGACTGTCCCTACATTTGCATTGAAATTGAGCTAAAGTTTATTTGTAAGTTGGATCTGAGTACCAATTGTTCATGTATGAGATTTGAGTCTATTAGTGTTATAAGTTCCCTTTTGCTGAGTATATTTGTTGTTTTCCAGTATATTGGGATTAGAAGACTAGTTACTGTTAGTGGAAGATCAGATGTTGTATTTGATTCGGGTAGTAGTTAAGTTTATGGATTAGCAGCGCAAACAGTGGTGTACATGGTGCCAGCTCCCTTGCATTTTCTCCAATATGTTTTAAGGACAGTATTGTTTATCCTTGCTATGCCTTTTGGGCTGCTTGGATTATGGGTCAATAATGTTTCTAATGTTGTGGGTTTTATACTACCTGCTGTTCTGGTGTTCCCCAATAAATGTTTTAATTGGAGGTATTTGTAGAAGTCATGTGCAGGTAGGTTGTGTTCCATGGTTAGTTGTGCTGTCGTAGAGTTGGTCTATTGTAGTTAGGCCAGCTTTTCTCCAATTTGTTAAGATGAGATTTGGGATGCTTGTTTCTAACATTTTCATTCCTGCCTGGTGTGCCGGGTAATTCAGAAGTGGTTTCTTTTTACTGATCTTTGGCCAGAGATTTACAGCTACTTGAGTGGTATGGTTGGCTGTGTGGTGTTGTACTGCCATGTCCGTTCTTTTAGTCCATATTAGGCCTTTGAGCTTGAGGGCAGTTAAGGAGTTTTGCTCTAGTTGGAGCCAATGTAAGTCTTTTATTGCAAGATTCCATGCCCTCATTTGGTTCAATACTGTGGCTTGGTAGTATTTTTCTAGGCAAGGTACTCAGAAGCCCCCTTCTTGAAATCCATGGTGCAGGTATTTTAGTATAATTCTAGGTTTTCGTTTGGCCCAGATGAAGTCTTGGATAGTCTTTTGGGCCTTGCGGAAGTAGGATTGTGGGATAGCTATTGGCAATGTCCTATATAAATAAACCAATTTTGGCAATATCATCATTTTAATCTTAGCGATTCTGCCCAGCCAGGAAGTGCAGGGGGGATTCAATTTTTGCAATAGTTCCTGTACTTCTGTTAGTAGCTTGGGGTAGTTTGCCTCATAAGTTTTACTGACTGTACTGGCCAATTCAACCTCTAGACAGTTGATGGAGTGGGATTGCCATTGGTACGTGTATTTGGTTTGTAGTTTCCATATAGCTTTTTGTGTCATTCCTAATGGTAAGATCTGTGATTTTGATTCATTTAGCTTGTAATAAGATACTTTTCTGAAAGTTTTGTGAATCTGTGCTGCTTCTTTGTTTGTGTTAATATTATGTCCACGAACATCGCAAGTTTGTGCTGCATATTTGCCACTTGTATTCCCTTGACAGTCTCTGAGTTTCTTCTTGTTCTGGCAAGAGGTACCAATGAAAGGTTGAAAATGAGGAGTGACAGTGAGCAGCCTTGTATTCTCTGGGAAAGTGCCTCCTTGGAGTACATGATTAAATAGATTCATAAGGTGTGGTGTTAATATGTCTTGAAAGGTTTTATAGCATGCAGTAGTGAATCCATCCGGTCCAGGCACTTTCCCTACAGGGGTGGTTTTTATAGCCATCTTTACTTCTTCTATTGGGATGCTGGTGTTTATCTGCTTATTGGCTGTTGTGCTTGTATTTGGGGAAAGTTTGCTGCTATAAGGAATTGTTTTACCACTTCTTTAGTGGGTTGTGGGCTGGTTCCATTTTGTTTAGGGTTTTATAGTGCAGAATAGTAGACTGCAAATTGGTCTGCTATTTCTTTGGGATTTGTTAAGGGTTTGCCTTCTGGGATGGTTATTTGTGTTATTGATTGGTTATCTGCCTCTGTTTGAGTTGGTTGGCTAGCCAATTTCCTGCTTTATTACCTTTTGTACATCTCTTAAGTTTCAATATTTGTAGTTGCCATTCCACTTTATTGTTTTCTATGGTTTCTCAAATCCATTATCTCTTTTGTTTTGGACTGGTTTGGTTGCTTTTTAGTTCGGGCTTCCAAGTCTAGCATTTGCTCTATTAGTTTATGTAGGGTGTTTTCCCTGTTCTTTTTTTGTTATTGAGGCTATTTTTATGAGTTTGATGACTGCCTTGTGTGAACCATATAGTATGGTTTGTTCCATTTGTGGAGTCTCATTTATCCTTCTACATTCCTCTAAATTCACTTTATTTTGAAGTAGGGAGTCATTCAGTCACCAATGATATTGTTGTCTAATTCGCTGGTTAGTGTCTACTGTTATCTCTGTTGGAGAATGGTCTGCCTATGTGTTGACTCCTATAGCTGATTTTTGGATGGAGGAGGAGTTTATCCACAATTCAGAAGTATTTGCAATGAGGGTGGGAAAAAATGTATAATCTCTTTCTGATCCATATTGTATTCTCTATACACAGTTTCCTGTGTTAAGTGCTTTTGCAGTGTCCTAGCCTGTTTTATTGCTTCTTGTGATTGTGTAGTTTGTGGCTTTTGTGTCTAGGTCATGTTGTAGAGGGATATTGAAATCTCCTTCCTAGTATTATGTGGCCCATTTTTTTCTCTGTTTATTTTTTTTAAAAAGGTTGCTATAGAATATCGAATTCGAGGGTTAATATCGAATCTTTTTTTTAAAAGGGAAGTACTTCGACCATCAGATATTCGAATATTCAAATACAATTAAATCTGAATTATCCGAATCTGTCGAATTTTCAAATTTGATGGTCATTTGCATATTTAAAATTCAAATTAAATTTTTTTTAAATTCGACTGAATATCGATTCCTTGACAGAAGGTATTGAATTTAAAATGCCTTGCACAAAGCAGCTCTGCATGTTTTCTAACACCAATTGATTTGCTGCTCCTACAGTATTTAGAAAATGAGACTTCAGACTCAAAGAAGGCTTCTACTGTACAACAAACACTGGCCAGTATTAAAATGTATGTATGTGAACATACATACTGTACATAGAAATTGGTTTTGTGGACTTAAGCTGGAAAAAAACTAATTTCCATAGCCTGATATATTATTTGTTTCTCTTTCATAACCTTGCCAACTTAGTTACCCTTCTTTGGACTCTGTCTAATTCAAATAGCCATTTGAACACAGAAGATCAAAATTTCACTGCATATACAACTGTAGATGGGTTTTCACCAGTGTCTTGTAAATAGTAATAATGACCATTGCTCGCTCACCACAGATGTCAAACATAAAGGCCTATAACTGCAAAACATAGGTACCCATAGGATTAAGTTCCCCTAAAATCTGAAAATCTCCAAATGGTTGGAAATCCCCTGCTGTGGCCAGCTAAGTGTTGGACCTAAATTGAATCTGGGAGGGGGAGTGAGTCCTTTGTCCCATGTGCAGTGAGCCCTGTCAGATTTAAAATTTGGCCAGAAGGTGTCACTGTTGCACAAGGAGTATAAAAAGATGAGTTGCCATATACTCAGTCCTTCTTTCATTTTCACTTCAGTCAGGAGTGAATGAACTGTAGCAAAGATGTAAAGGATCTGAGGCATTTGAGAGGCTCGTGAAAGGCTTGGGGTATGGGACCCCAAACTTGGTGAGCTCAACCATGGAGGATTTAGAGTTTAGAGGCAGCATAGAGACTGTGACAGAACCTGCCTGTGTATGGATGCTGATTTGAAAGGGGACTTGGGATGTGCTTGTTCTGCAGATAGAACTGGGAGCTGTGGCCCGAATATTAAAGCAAGCTTTGTGTGCTCATCTTGGACATCTGGGGAGCCCAGCTTGAGGATGTGGAGGTACTGTGGATATTCAAGCTCTGTGTGAGCCCCAGGGAATCTGCCTGTGGAAAGATAGGGAAAGGCTCCAGTGTGTGTCATCTGTGTAAGGACAGGTGGTGTCTGTGTGTCTGCTACATGAGAGCAGCTACCTCCAACAGGAAAGGTATTTTGGCAGTTAGCACTACCCGGGGAAAGGTAAGAGCTCTTGTGGATAAGTGACTGTGACTTTGTAACTTTGTCCACCAGGAGTGGCATTTGAAACTTTGCCTGTTAAAGACTGTGCCAGGATTTGGACTACCACACAGGTACCCTAGGGCAGACTTTATATGGCTTTTATGAATGTGGACCTGTATTGTTGCCTTTGCATGTGTTTTACCTAGTGGGGCCACTCATCCGTGTTTCCCCAGATCCCACTAAGTGGATGCATTGCCAAGAAATTCCCAGTAACCTTTCCTATAGCAAAGGGATTTCAGGACTGGTATATGGTATGATATTGATTATGCACATCCTATGATACATGAAGGGGCTAAAATAGGGTTGCACTTCTAACTATCCAGCTCTTCTCAATAGAAGCTTTCACTGAATCAGTGGTACAATAGCCTGATGAATTAAGTTTAAACCTGGAGTGTTCATCATGTGTACTGGGAATCCACTAGAATCTACTTCTTAAGACACTATAACCTAGCTGTCAGACTTCACTAATTTTCTTGCTCTTGCTCCTTTTTCAACAGCAGCTTCCTACCTGGTAGGCACCTAAACTAAAAGGGAACCATTCACAACTGTCCATCATTCAGAGACTTTCATATTAATTGCCTAAGGGTCCCAATGTCCTAGTATGCCTTCTGTCAGCTTTTGTATGAACTCCCCATAGAATAGCATGATGTTGGAAATTATGATTATGATATAGCTCTTCTCTGATCTTACCTCCCAAACAAACTTGTATAAATTAAATGAAAATGCATTATGTAATTATATATCAAAATGTTCTGTCCTTGAGCCTGTATACTAAAGAGATCTAACTCAGAACAAATTAAGGTAACAGTATATAGGCAGAAGACTTTACTGTCACCTTTAATATGCATATTACCATGACATATGGATGTACCCATTCCACTACATGCCCTTAGACTAAGCATAAAACTTTAACCCACAAGATATTTGATTGATTTGAATATACACTACCCAACCAATGGATAATTTAACATATCAGAGAAATGCATAAAAAAATGTAAGGAGTCAAACATTTTACAAAAAGCTACATTTAGTGGACTCTTAAGCTTGCCAAAATTACATACAGTTTGGCTTAAACTTGCAAAAACTGCATTTTAGACAATTTTGTAGCAATAGCAGTACAGTTAAGTTTAAAAGCTGTTAATACTAAACAATTCAGTTTACAATATTAATCCCTTAAATTAGCATTTCATTTTGTGTTCTAATTTTGAGTTCAACTATAGTCTACATTGGTGGAAAAACTCAATATACTGTAGCTTATATTGAGAGGATGATTGTCAAGTGATAGTGCCTGCAGAATATTTATATTATAAACCACCCTTCAATTACTCCACTCTTATCCTAACACAAATGGACATACACTCATGCTCATATAAGAAGTTTATCAGTTAAAGGCACAGTATACCCTCCTTGTTGAAATGGAGTTCAATCAATAAGGAGTGTGGTAAATGTATAGTTTTTGTTATTTCTTGAGCTAGATAGTACAATCAGGAAATTAAAACTATACCACATTTAGTCATTTCAAGGTACATATTAGGTTACCAGTATACAACCCCTTCCCTTCACACTTTGTTGTCACAGTGTAGTAATCAGGATTTCATTGTTCAGGAATCTGTGCACTGGTAATATAATTATTTATCTCACATGGACATTGTCGGACTGGCCCACCAGAATACCAGGAAAACTCCTGGTGGGCCAAGGTGTCAGTGGGCCCTCATGCTGCTAAACATTTGGCCTATTTCATGGCAGTTCTCTATTTCTATGAGAACAAAGAGGCTAAATAGATGGAATAATTGATTATAGTATGTAAAGAAAACAAAGGAGAATAGAGGTTGATTGAGGAGATGAAGAATATTAGTACTGAGAGTGGGCCCCTGGTCTAAGGTTTTATGGTGGGCCCCTGGTCTAAGGTTTTTGGGTGGGTCCCTGGTGTCCCAGTCCGACAGTGCACATGGACCATAAATTGAATAATTTCAATTCTTAATCGGTCTATGGCATATTTGACCATCCTAAATATAAACTGTAAGTATCCCATTAACATTCTTTTGAAAATGTCAAATCTGAATTGTTGGTATAGAACATTTTAAGAAACACTTCTTACATTGTAAGTTAGGTTGAAAAAAAGACACACAAATATCAAGTTCAACCTTTTATGTTTATATAAAGATAAGATATTAAACCTTTCTCCTTTTGGGAGCTTCTTGGATATTTTTCTAAACCCAATAATGTAATATCTTCAGCGTTCTGCTGACAATCACTAAATTTCTGCTGTGCTGTATTTATAGATTTTATTTTTTTATTTCTCTTGTGTCCTAAAAAACTGTTTTCAGATTGCTTTTATATGCCCTATGTAAGACAGTTTAAAATTACTTTATTTTGTAGCTGAATAATTTTTAGACCATCTCTTACCACCTGAATCTCTGTTTATGAAAATATTTATGGGTAATATTTATATATTTGCCCACGTTTAAAAGTATGTATAGAATGTTATCTACTATATGAATTTCCCAATGTTTCTTTTTCTTAGAAGTCATGTTTGGCTTACATTATACTATGTAATTCAATATCTGTTCTAGTCAGCAATCTTTAGTGTTGGAAAATGTAATATTAATGAATATAAACATATATTTTCTTACACGATTAGCCCTGTCTTTTTCAAGGCTATTTCTGCACTGTATTATCAATAGCGATGGGCGAAATTCTCGAACTGGCGAAAAAATTAGCGAAACGAGTCGTGCGTCGTTTTTTGACATGTGTTGCGTCAATCGCGGTGCGTTGCATCGTTTCCGAATTTATTCGCCAGCGGCGAATCGCGGGAATTCGCCGCGAATTCGCCCCTGGCAAATAAATTCGCCCCCATCACTAATTATCAACCATCTCTGTTGGTTAAAATTATCTAGCAGCTAGCTTTTCTGGTATTTAATTTCAATCCAAAATAATGGGCTCTGGGCAATAGATAACCAGATAAATACTTCTGTTTATGTGTGTGTACGCATATATGATGTAAAATGTATATCACAATTAAGTAAAATTACACATTTCAGAGAAGTTTGAAACCCCATTCTGGGCCAAATCTTTCTGTTCTATGGCATGGGCTACATGTATCAAAAGTAGGAATTTTAACATGCTATGGTGGAGTCCTGGATAAGATAAATGTTAGAAATCACCCAGAATCAAACTCTAGACTACATGTTGACTACTACCTGCATTAATTTCCTGAGCTACTGGGTGCTGTCAGAGGTCAGAGTTAGTGCTGGTCTGTCTTCCTAATGTACGTTAGTTATGTCTTCAGTTGAAGTTGAGCCAGAGAATATTTGCCAAGTGGTTCAAGCAGTAGATAAAATGAACTCTAATGGGAAATGGTGACTCCCTGTAATCAGGTCAGTGGAGGTTAAAGAATGCATTTCAAGCATCAAGCTTTGTCTGCAAAATGTAAATGTTTGGTTAGAGAAATGTTATATAGTATTGTACATATAATATATTAGTCAATTTTAACAGATGACTGTCTGTTTAGACTGCTGGTTACACCCTATATATATATATATATATATATATATATATATATATATATATATATATATATATATATATGCATATAGCTAGTATTCTAGTTATCTAAAAGCTCTTTCAAGTCCCTGAACCCGAATAGAAAAGGTTTGCTACAGTAAATTTTTGTGTCAATGGCAATTTTTCTTTATTTCATTTTGGAGAGAATAGCGATCCCTTTGGGCCTGCTCTATTTAAGATGATTACACTTCCTCAGCACAGAGCTTGTGCAGGGCCATTCTAACTGACAAACAAATATGCATCATTCAGAGATAACCAGACTGTGAAAGAGTATAATCTGTATCTGGTAGAGATGCAGAAAACTCATTTAAAGCCAGATATGCTGAGAAGGGCAGCAAATAAATATGGAAATTGAAAAATAAAAAACAGATTTGAGCTATAGAGAAAGGTTATGCTATTAGAATTATGCCACACTGGAAATTTCTCCAGCGGCTAAAAACTGACCAAAACTGTATCTGCTGACTACCTTTTACTTCATTGGGAACCTCCTGAATATGATTCTCAGTACAAAAAATGCAAATTTTCTTTGAGAAAAACTGGAAATATAGATTACTAATTTGTCTTTCCAAGCTTGTTTTCGATATTTGCCATATTCAACAGATTTGGACTCTTTGCTATGAGGGCATTCTATGAACTGAAGGTGCGTTGTGATTATTAAGATGAATACGTTTTTTCCTAAAACTGTTTTTGTGATTCTATATTAACTCCAGTGGTAAGTATTACCCTGTGAAATATTATCTTTGGTATGTATTGGTTTAAAACACAGACCAGCTTGTCCGTCACCCCACCCTTTCCCAGTGGAGTGGGAGTAAACTATGGCTGCCACGGCCAACCCTTGGGTTCTACTAGTTATACCCAATTGGCTGCCTGGTGGCAGGGAGAACAGTAAACCCTGCTCCCAATATTCTTCTTCTCACTTGGTCATGGACAAGCTTAAGGAAAAATGCTTCCTTCCCTCCTTCCGTACTCCCTTGGTTAAAACTGTTAAGTTGATTTTTTAGTACACAATAAAATGAACTCATGTTTTACAGATGTGTTCTTCTAAATTATTTTTCATTGTGTGACAGCTTTGAGTGTGTTTTCACTGCCAAGGGTATTCTTATGAATGAAAGTAAGTTAAGTCATTGACTTCCTGACTGCTGACTTGTTAAGCAGCTGGCATACTGTGTAAAGTTATGGTTATAATATAATAATTTTATAAATCTCCCTCCAGCAAAATGTTTACTTGGTGAAACACCTGGCCACAGGGCAGCCATGAGTCTTACTGGTTCTCTTAGCTGTGAATATGTGATCAGATCATTTTAGTAAAGACTGTGTAGTTTTACTCAAAAAAATCAGCACTTTTCATGAAATTTCTGATAATACTTATGCCAGATGCTATACAAAGTTACACTGGCTTCAGTGGTAAAAATGTTTTAATGTTCTGGCTTCAGTCATCCCTACTCTTAAAGGGGACCTGTCACCCAAAAGTAATATTCAAAATCCTATTTTATCACATTAGTCAAGCAAAATGAACTTTATTTACACTATATAATTTATTTGATTCTTGTTTGCCTCAGCCTGGGAATTGAAAATTATAGCAAGCAGGCAGCAGCCATTTTGTGGACACTGTTTTTAAGGCAAGCGTTATATCATCTTAGAATCTTGTTTGTGCACCAGAATGGGGGACCCAATGTCCATCCCCATGCCCTAGCTACACAATTAAACAGCGAAGAGAATGGCGGAATGTGGGGAGAGCAGTTACATCTAGGAAGTGCTGAATGGAAAGTGAAAGTTATTGTCTGCCCCGCCTCTATGCCATTTGCATAGAGGAGGGGCAGACAATATTTGATTGACAGCTGATATTTTCAAATTAGCTTACAACAGCTATGAATGCTTTAATAAAAAATTGAAATTGAATTTCATGTTTAATTTGAAAAGGACTTTTATTATACAGATTTTTGTGTCTGGGTGACAGGTCCACTTTAAGCAAAGTACATTTATGTTATAATTATGTGTAGTGTATTTTAACATTTTGAAAAAATACATGTTTAATTACATAAAAGTCACTGTTTGATGATTTTTCTTTCCTTGTATAAATAGAAATGTCATAATCAGTTTGTATGCATGCTGTGAAATGTATACATAAAATAAGGTATAATTTACTGAAATAATAAAATATTAGTTAATAAGTTAACTAGCCCTTAGTGACATCACATTTGTCTTGATAAATTAATTGCACTTTAATTGTTTCTTTGGTATTATATTTCTAAGAATATTATATTAAATAAACAAGAGTTTCCAGATGGAAACATACCATGTTCCCATGATAAAATTACTGAGAAGCCATCTTTTTTTGCATTCTTTGAACATCTGCTACCTCAGTAACAACTCCATGAATGATACTTCTGTAATTTGCTAAAAAAGGTTTCCATTCACTTTCATTATTACATAAAGATATGTGATACCATGTTATGTAAAACAAAGCTATCTGCAAATCTGTCTGTGTCTGTGAGAATCTGTGAATAGTTTTAGCTTGTCCAAAAATATATTTAGAAGTTATATAAAAAGAATTATACAATATTTTGCTGCATTTAATGCCGAATGGCAAATGACAAAGTCATCCCCACCATGATCTGCACATTTTGCATCTTAACAAGATGGATATTATTGAACACAAGATGAAAAAAAAGAAGAATAAAAGGCTAGTCTGGACCACAGAAATAAAAAACAATACTTCTCAACTCTATGAAAATCATAAAACTGCATACGGCAAACTTTTGTAACTAAACTATTTCTAGAAAGTCATAAAACATGATACTGCACTCAAACCAAGGATCAGCTTTTGCAAAATATGCAATTTCCCTGTGCTCTCTTTATATGGACAAATATTTTAGGGGCCTATATACTAATATTCAGATTTCTATTTTTGTCACTAATCACATTTTTCTCTTAATATTTGTTTTTTATCCTTCTAAAACTCTAAAAATATAAGATTTATTAAATATAAACATTACTAAAAACCCTAATACATACTGTACAGCAGATCATAAAAACATAAGTCAATGGGAACTGCTCTGATCCTAGTAGACTTTATTTTTAAAATTCAATCATTTTCAGGTTTTGGGATTTTTTTTCCTAGTAATTGTCTGAAAAACTAATTTTTTCTTTCATTAATACTTGTCATATTCAGATATTTTAACAACACAGGATTCATATTTTTAGCGAAAATGTGTTTGTTCTTTCAAAAAGCTTCAATACCGCAAAAATTTTACCTACTGTTACTGAAAGGGTTCTTATTAGAATGTGTTAAAGGGAGACATTCTAATAGATAAAACAGTAACTTCAACAAAATCCCATGTTTTTTTCTACATCTTCAACAGTCTATTCTCCTTTTAATCAGCAAAATTCAAATTCTGAAAATGTGGGGTTTAACTTAACTGGTGTAATAATGATATAGGGCGACTAATGGTGTCATTATATATCGAATTATCTACTAATTAAAGAGAAATTTTCCAGTGAGGCATACAAAATGATCTCTAAATACATGTAGACCATGTAACGCAGCTCAACAGATATACATTATTTTCATTGCATAAACTGTCAACAAATGTTCATTATGATATATCATATATATATGTATGATGTGAAAGTGTTTTCTAGTTACCAAGAAATGAAGATTTCAAAATTATATAATTTTATCAATAACATCAATTCATGAAATGGTGGAGAGGAGCAGGTAATTGAAGCATCTCCAATACTGAAAAATCAGGCTCCTTATCATACAGAAGAGTTGATATCAAGGCATATGATGCTACCAACATACTGTATATTGGGATTGGAGTAAGAGTATAACTGGATTTAGTGCACATGAAATGGAATTATATGTATTAAAATATACACACACATAAATATTCTCCCAACTCATAAAAACAAATAATTTATTTATATTTATATTTTGAACCAATTTTGCATTTATAAGAATGGGAATGAATGTTCTTGAGTAACATCTTTCCCCACCATTCTAACTGAAGACTAAATAATGTTCACAAATGCAGTAGGCAAAGAGCTTAATTAAAAGAGCTTTTAATTAAATCTGGCCCTTTATCTAGCCCTTTATCTGATCCAAATTAATATCACATTGAAGGGGATCATATCATGTAGGACCCTGTAAAATATTGTACTGTTGCATGACAACATTTTGTTGGTTGACTG
This sequence comes from Xenopus borealis, assembly GCA_024363595.1. Classification (NCBI taxonomy): domain Eukaryota; kingdom Metazoa; phylum Chordata; class Amphibia; order Anura; family Pipidae; genus Xenopus; species Xenopus borealis. Next base: position 67,510,018 of record CM044446.1, on the reverse strand, counting down.
ACCAGCAGACTGGTACAAAACCCTGTCCTGAATTCCTTCTCAATCTCCGAGACACCTTTGATGGTAGTTATTCCCAAGCCGGCAAGGACACATCCTTCTGCTCATCATATCACCACATTTTTCCACTCAACACAGATCAGTCAAGATCACCTTAGTCAGGCTCCAGCATATGTCCCTGACCTGATTCCCCCAGACCAAGCAATGTTTATGCCTAGCAGATCCACTAACTTAAATTTTTGATGTCTATTTACTTACCTCCAAGTACCTCATGCATAATCAGTACCAAAGTTGTATCCTCTCTGGCCACAAGGTGTTTGACTTTGTGGAATGGAAGTACCTGTGGGATAACATGTGGCACTTTGGCTTTGGCCCAATAATAATTAATTGGACCCAAATGCTCTATAAATCTCCCACAGCTTGAATCGGGGTAAATGGACTAACTCCCCCCCCCCTGTTTTGCTCACAAGAGGTACAAGACAGGGAAGCCCCCTATCAACTATCCTGTTTGCATTGGCTAGCCACTTGCAATATCCATCAGGAACTCCCCCTTGAATCAGAGGCCTCACATATAGTATAGGGTCCCCCTCTATTCTGATGAACGATTAATTTACTATACCTTGCAGACCCTAATGATTCACTCTTTGCCCATCTCCAACTGGTGAATCTACAGTATCTGGTCTTCAGATTAACTGGGACACCACCCTCACTAATCACTCTGCATTTTTCAAATGCACCCTTGGTAAATATATTAATGAATGTAGTGGCAATTCCATGTATAATACACCCAGAACTCACTGCAGGATGGCCCAAAGGCAATTCCATGTATAATATCCCCAAAACTCAGGAAGTGGGAATAAATAAACAACACAAAGCAATGAGTAATAAAGCTTGAGTAATTATTCTTATCAGTATTCTCTCTGACTGTATTGATAGCTGGGGGGAGAGAGGAGGGGGGGTCTGCCAAGATCTGAGTCACCAGAATTTACAGAAAGCTGTAGTTGGAGTATAGAGCGAGAACCCTAGGGTTCAGTCAAGAATAGGTGCACAGCCTGAAAACAGTAACCATCTTGGGCTTTGGTTTATTAAGCCTGCCTATTTACATATATATAGTTACTTGATTCAACAGTATGTAGTCAGATTTTGACTGCTGGTTTTACTGGGTTTTAAGGCTTTGACAATATATATGTATGTTGCTTATTATGACGGAGTTCAAGCCTGTGAGTGGATTTTAAAAGAGAGAGCACATTATACAGAAAAACAAATGTGGTTTGTCTTAGAGGCTTTGGAGACTGAGCTGCATTTAAGCTGCAAATATTTCCCTTTTAAACGGTTTTAACTCCAGCTATGTGGAACTGCGATGGGATTCTACGTCACTCCATCATATGCCAACACCTTCATGGCTAAGCTTGAAAAACTATGTAAATATCTCGATGTAAACTTCCCTGGGCATTATTTAGCTTGGTGGGGATACATCAATGATATCTTTATACTATGGAGGGGTGGTGTTGACTCCCTTCAGCTATTCCATTGTAGAATTACTGAGGTACACCCCTCTATTTCAGATTTACTTACATTTAATCTCTAAAGTATACATTTTCTTGATGTCCTGGTATATAAGGCTCAAGGTGGTAATATTTGTTCCACACTTTATACAATTCCTGCTGACCATAATAAGATCCTACATTATACTAGTCCACCCCATACTAAAAGGTCAATTCCAGTCAGCTCTCTAGGGTTCAGAGGTTGGTGGGTGAGACCCAATAAAGGAAAACAGGAGTAGGCTATGGGGCACATTTACTAAAGGTTGAAGGGAAAATTCAAATGAAATTTTAATTTGTAAAATTCAAATTTCAAAGTAATTTTGGGCTACTTCAACTATCAAATAGCTCAAAATTAGATTTGAATTGAAAAAAACTCGAAAATTCTAATTTTCAAATTTCAAAATACTTGCCCTTTAAAAATCATTTGACTTCAACTATTTGCCAGCTTAAAACACTGAATTGCCATTTTAGCCTATGGGGGACCTCATAGAACCTGTAATGAAAAATTTTCTAATTTGCAAGAATTCCAATAATTTTGCAGAGTAACGATTTTTTATTCTATTGAAAATGGACCTATTCGATCAAAAAAGCCCTTTAAAAATACGTTGAGTTTCGAAGATTTTTCACTTAAAAAATTTGACCCTTTCGTAAATCTGCCCCAAAGTGTCAAAAATTAAGAGAGAGGGGGAACCCAGAAAGAGTAATCTTCCAAGCCCAACATAGGGTTAAATGCCCAAAAGAAAAGACTAAACAGTCAAATCGGATACCTTTTTTCACACAATAGATAAAGTGTTAAGGAAACATTGATATATATTGCAAAATGCTTATGCCTCTATTCGGGAATTCACAATGCCACTTCTAATCTTGTATTGTAGAGGGAGGACTATTGGGGCACGTTACCTCATCCTGTATAAAAACTAAGTATATGAGTGCCTTTTGGGACAGTAGGTCCAAGGATATGTTCCCTTTGGGATGTACTCAATGTCTGTATGTTTTAAAAGGAAAGAAAATACAGCTTTGTGTTTCTAAATTTCAGTATATGCGCCAACTAGTGATAGGCGAATCTGGGGAGTTTCGCTAGGCAAAACAGCAAAATTTCCCAAAACGCCAGCAACATCTCGTTTCGGACGCCGGCGTCTGTTTTTGGACACCAGAGTCCATTTTTGGTGTCGAAAAAACTGTCAGTTTTTTTTATGCCGGCAAATTTTCACCACGTGAATTTTAGCTGGCTTTGCAAATTTATTCGGCGTAGGCGGATCACAGGAATTCACCATGAATTTGCGCCAGGCGAATAAATTTCCCATCAATAGGGCTAACCTGTAGGTGAGACCACACAGATGGTGAAATCAGAGATGTCCCAACATTGTTCAACAATTGTTTCATACAGACATATATTATTCCTAAATATGGTGACAATTTGGCAATATATTTACGCTATATCGATGATATTTTTATTATTTGGAAGGGAGAGCTAGAATCTTTTAATCAAATGGTAACTGAGTTGAATAACTTCCCTCAGTCCGTTTTACACTATCTGCAGATACAGTAGGAGAGAATTCATTTTTTGGATGTGGAAGTATTCAAAAAAGAGAGCGGTTTGGGCCATAAGCTATATCGTAAGGACATGGACCGCAAAAAAACTATTTCAATAGCTTTTCATCCTCCAGATACTAAGAGATCCCTGCCAGTTTTTGAGAACCAGAAAAAATAACTCTGACCAGGATATTTGTGAGGAACAGCTTGTGGATATGAGTAAACGCTTTGGTGAAAGAGGTTATTAACAAAATTTGTTGGAAGCATCTCTCATCAAAGCACGGGCATATGTAGGAGGTCAAACTTCTGTAGGCAGCAAAGTGAGGAGAACAAGTTTGTGATTTCAACAAGATATGACACAGGTTCCCAGGAGGTTAACAAATTGTAAACCAACATTGGAGTATAATTGAAAGCGACAAAACCCTGTCTAAATTTATTAAATTATCAAATCTAAACCTATTTGGGGATATAGAAGGGGAAGGAACTTAAAAGATCTTTTGATAAAATCTGAACCGGTTCACTGCTACCAGTCGGGGGGGGGGGTCCTTTAAAGAAAGGATGCTTTAAATGTGCCTGATGCACTATATGTCGCAACATGATAACAGGCACCCCCTTAATCATCCCAACACAGGCAGTAACATTACAATCAAGCAACGTATTACATGTACATCTACACATGTCATATACATGATTATATGCCCGTGTGGTTTGATGTATGTAGGTAAAGCATAGACCACAATACGGGAAAGGATGGGTAACCATAGATCTACCATCGAAAAGCATTTGAAACCGCCAAATTGGATATTCCCTTAGTGAATATTTTCTAGCAATGGGTCATAGGTTACTGACTTTTAGATTTATGGGTTTTGGCATGGTACCGAAACCCAAGAGAGGTGGTGACTGGGATCGCTTACTAATGCAAAGGGAGACTTTTTGGATCAGGCTCTTGGATACAGTAGCCCCAAGAGTATTAATGAATGTTCATTTCTGCCATTTCTAGAACCCAGATGAATCTTTGTCTTTTAATATTTATTAATGTTTTATATGATAAATTAAGTGCACTATCTGTTTTTAATACATTGTTTTTTCTTTCCTTTTTTAATTTTTTTGTTTTTATCTGTCACGATCGGCACCCAATACCAGAACAAACGCCAAGCACCCTGGTCTCATAGTTACATAGTTACATAGTTAAATTGGGTTGAAAAAAGACCGAGTCCATCAAGTTCAACCCCTCCAAATTAAAAACCCAGCATACATACACACACACACACATCTCCACTCTTTCAAACACAAACCATATACCTGTATGCCCATAGCTATACTAACTGTAGATTTTAGTATCAAAATAGCCTTTGATATTACTGTATGTCTGTCCAAAAAATCATCCAAACCCCTCTTAAGAGCATCAACAGAATGAGCCATTACAACATCACCCGGCAGTGCATTCCACAACCTCACCGTTCTGACTGTGAAGAACCACCTACGCTGCTTCAAATGAAAGTCCTTTTCTTCTAGTCTGAAGGGGTGGCCTCTGGTGCGGTGATCCTCTTTATGGGTAAAAAGGTCCCCTGATATTTGTCTATAATGTCCTCGACTCGGCTCGTGCTTCACCAGTAGTGACCACCTTTGGCTTCGGGAGGAGCCCTCAGCTACTCAGATGCCACCTGGACTTAAACAAGAGGTGCAGGGCAAGAGTTCTGGCTGGCAATGGGGCACGACTGTAGTAAAAGTCTTTAAGGCCGATGGTCACGGTACAGACAGGGATAGGCAGGTTTGTGGTCAGACAGGCTGGGTCGAGACGGGCAGATTGCTAGGAGTTGTCAGGCAGGCAAAGGGTCAAACCGGGCAATCAATTAGATAGGATAAGGCAGAATCAGTAGTCAGGAATCAGGCACAGGTCAGGGTACGGAGATTAGATTAGTCAATAGCCAGGCAGGGTCAAACACAGGAAACAGACGAACAGAAGCTAAACAGCACAAGGCTCAAGGCAGAGGCACCAGGAGAAATCCTATCACGGGCAATGAGTTATTTCAAAATGCCCCTTTAAATATTTGAATGTTCGCGCCACTGCACGCTGACGTCACAACGTCAGCGCGCAAGCGCCTATAAATACAGTGAGTGCGCACCGCGCGCACGCTAAGATGGAGGCTGCCGAAGGGGAAGGAAGCGGCATAGTGGGCGTCCCCGCCAATGGCGCGGTGGGCATCCCCGCCGCACCGCTAAACCACCAGGGTAAGGATTTCTTACATTATCTTGAGAAAGGTCCGAACCGAGGACCGAAACATCTATACAAAAAGGATAACGTATTTGAAAAATTTGCATGAGTGCATGGGCATCTGCTTACTTGTATATTTTTAATTCTGGGAGCACCTGGGTACATATCCTATCAGCAAGCTAGTGCAGTAGCCTTGGGAAGTGTGTATATATATATATGTGTGTATATATATATGTATATATATATATATATTATATTTATTTATTTATTTAAAGAATCACCAGACTCCATAGATGATGAAAAATAAATGCTTATTTTATTGTCATAGCATCTATGATCCTTCATCTCTGTATTACAATTATTGATCATGCACCTCTGATTATTCAAAGTTCGTGAGTGGGAACTCTGGACATATATATATATATATATATATATATTATATAGATAGATAATATATTATGTATAGGTTTTCTTGCTGTACATATTAACTGTATTCTGGGTATTGACCTCTAGGATCTGTAGCATGTTGTGGCAATTATATAAATTATATATAAATCATAAATATATAAAGCAATGGGTAGAAAAAAATCTCAGTACAGGACAGGTTTACTGGGATGTAGGTTTGTAAATAGTTGTAAAAAATTTAATATGTCCTGAGGTGGAATAACAGCTCAGTAATTGCACATCATGTACTGGGCAAAAATCTTACAGAAAAGAAACAATCACATTTTCTCCCGTGTTGCATCGTGTGGCTTTCCTTCTAATTAGTCAATTTACAGATACACTTTGAAGCTATATTTTACAATGTAATTAATTCTAACAATGGCATGTTAATGTTGCTTCAGGTAGTGCAAGCCATGGGCAGACATCTGTTAATATAATGTTGCCAGAATCATTTTCTTGAATTCAATTATACCTCACTAAGCAATAATTTTTCAAATAGCCAAGAAAAATAATTTAGATGATACCACTTGTTAGCCAAATGTCACGTTACAGATACTGTGAGGTATGATGCTCCCAGTATCAAGCACTCAAGGGCTACTTAAAGGAAAACTATACCCCCCGAACAATGTAGGTCTCTATAAAAAGATATTGCATAAAACAACTCATATGTAAAACCCTGCTTCATGTAAATAAACCATTTTCATAATAATATACTTTTTTAGTAGTATGTGCCATTGGGTCATCCTAAATAGAAAATTGCCATTTTAAACAATAAGGACAGCCTCCTGGGATCCTAGGATTCAACGGTGCACACAATCATACCAAACAAACTATAAAGTTAGGTCACATGAGCCAATTAACAGACAGAGTTTTGTCTTTTGCTTCAACACTTCTCCCTGTTACAGTTAGAGGTAAAATATTTCTGGTCACATGATCTCTGAGGCAGCACACAGACCATCACGAAATGGTGGTTCAAGGCAAGAGATGTAAACGGGCAATATTTACTTAAATATATATTCCAGTTTGGTAAGATTATTTAATATGCCACTTAATTTGATATAAATAATCTGTTGCTCAAGTATTCATTTTGGGGCTATAGTTTTCATTTAAGAAACAAGAATGATATGGAATTCACCACACACAGAATAGATAGCATGACATATTGTCACCTGTACACAGAGTGAAGGTTTTTTAGTGAATTTTCTCTAGCATTACTTTTTTCCTAGCAAAACATCCCATATTTAACTTACGCTTACATCAATTTAAATATGTAAGCTACATAAAGGTCATAGGTCCTATGTAAGTATTAGTGATGGGGAAATTGCTGGAAGTAGCCACTCATTATTAGAAATGTCCAAGGAAGCTATATAAAGACAAAAGAAATACTCTATTTTCCTTAAATGAGACTACCCTAAAACAAGTGTGGCATGAGCTTCAAATTATTTAAAATGTGTAAAGATATATTTAACAGGTACAACTTTTAAACATAATCCCAAATTAATATCTGACTTTTTTGAATCCTAGATAGGATGTCACTGATATAGTAATGTTGAAGATGTAACTTCATCGTAACAATTTGGCAGGTGGAATCAGGCGAAGTTGACTTTGGTGAAAAGGGTAACATTGAAAAGTTTATCTGGCCAAATGGCATGAAAGATCTCTAGTGCTAAAGTTTTTTGCTGGCGAATTGTCCTCTTTGCCATGTAGTAAATAGTCAATGTTGTGGCGAATTGTCTTTTTGGTGAATTTTCACTAAACTTCCACAGTTTTCCCATTGCCAGTGGGTCTTCAAACACAACATGGGGTATACTTGTGTAGATTTAAAGGCATGGTTGTTACATCTGTTAAAGAAAAATACAAGCCTTCTGCTTTGGACCTTAGTAACCATCAGAGCTGATTTGTTTCAGGCCTGTTAGCAAGAAGAAGCATTTGCATTGCATGCTGCTCTCCAGATAATGTATTACTGTTAGTGATGGGTGAATTTATTCGCCAGGGGCAAATTCACGCGATTCACCGCTGGCGAATAAATTCGCGAAACGCCAGCAAAAATTCGCCTGGTGAAAAAAAAACGATGCGATGCACGTCGAAAATGATGCGACACGCGTCGAAAACGACACGAAGTGTCAAAAATGTGCTGCGACTCGTTTCTCAAATTTTTTTTTTTGGCGAAGCGAAACTGGGTAGATTCGCCCATCACTAATTACTGTTAAGATCACACTGAGCATAGGGTGATATGGTGGTATTTAACATGTTTTCCAAATATGTAAACAACATAATGCCCCTTTCAGAAAAAAAAACCACTATGGAAAACAAATCAGTCAGCAAAAATCCCATATAGATGATTAAGAGACATCAAGCTTTAATGTACTGTTAGCTGTTAGGAACACTGACAGAAATATACTTGTCAGCAGCTGTACAAAAAGACTGTTCATACAAGAGAATAATCTTCACTAGAAACAACTTTAGAGTCTTATTTAGAAGTCAGTCAACACATGAGATTATCTTCTCAAACTCTCAGCATTATTTCTAAACCTCCCAAGAAAAATCCATATTGTATTTCTCATGTACAGATGAAGTCACTTTGGATTGTGCATTTGACACAGAATAACTTAACTCATCTATCCCATTTATCCCACTTAGCACAGAATATTGTGTCACAGCATCCCATCCAATTAAAGAGTTCACAATTGAAAACAATGGTGCTTTGGTATGCTAATGAAAAGGTTAAATGCATTGAATGAGTTAATATAACTTTAGATAACACAGTTTCTTCAATTAGCCCTGAGTCATGACGCATTTAACTCACAAATCCAAGTGGCTGCATCTGTATATGGTGTCAGTCCACCAATCCGTATGTTTAATGTCAGTTGTGAGACAACAATATCTTATCCTTCAGCAATTCGTAAGATTTTCTAATAAAGCACTCGCTATAACTTTACAATATGGAAGAAACTTACATACAATAAACAAATTAACCCCTATTTATAATTAGATATGTAGAGAACATGCAAGGGTTGTGTACATGTGTTACCTGCATGTACATAACTCTTAGTTTTATCAAGTGTTAAATGTTTTCAACATTTTTGACTGAAAACATTTTCTGCCTCAGACTAAATTGTAAGCAAGTGAAGTGGAATGAAAATCTTTCTCTTTTCCATTTTCAGCCTCTGATATAATATGTAATCAGATGGTTTGCTGTGTGTTTTTCTATCCTTTCTCCAGTTGAGAGCATCAAGCTGCTCTGCAGCATGCAAATGAAATTCCCTTCAGGACTTTGCTTTACATTTAATTTCTGTTGAATATATATATAT
>CM044446.1:67482734-67500818 GCA_024363595.1 Xenopus borealis | reverse complement strand
AAATTGAAAGTCAGTCAACCTTAGTATGCTTCTTCCCAGTACATTTTGTTACCTGAGCTGAAGAAATCCCTGTTGACTTGAGATGTGATTGAACTTATTGCCAGTGCAAATAGCTAATACATACAAATATAGCATTTTTTATAAACTTTAATGATGTCAAGTTGAGTAGTAATTATTTTATTCCACCTCTTCTACCTAAAAAACCTTTAACCATATTTTAATATGTACTTAATATAATGACTTCATTACAAATAGTCATGTTTTTATTACTTTTCTTTTTTTTTTTCTTTTCTTTATTGTATGGTCCATACTTGTAGGGACAGATACTCATCATCTTTGTAATGTATAACGAACAAGGGCCCTTAGATATTGTAACAAACAAGGTTTACAGAGTGAAAAATATGAGCTTACAATCTAAAGGGTTTACATTAGGTAAACACTAAACTAGGATGCACCAAAGTTCAGCCTTTTTCAGTAGGATTTGGACAAACAAACATTTGAAGCAGCATAGGTGGTTCTTCACAGTGAGGACAGTGAGGTTGAGAAATGCACTGCTGGGTAATGTTGTGATTAGTGATGGGCGAATCTATCCCGTTCGCTTTGTCAAAAATTACGCAAAATGACGCGTGCACGTTTTCGGCACGTGTCTGTTTTTTTTTTTATGCCAGCGAATTTTCCGGCAGGCGGATTTTCGCTGGCGTTTCACGAATTTGCTGCTAATTAGTGCCTGGCGAATAAATTCGCCCATCACTAGTTGTGATGGCTAATTCTATTTATGCTTTTAGCAGTGGTTTGGATGATTTCTTGGGCATTGTGATACTAAACTCTATAGTTAGTATAGATATGGGTATATATATAAATTATGTGACGGTATGGAGGGGTGTGTGTATGGATACTGGGTTTCATTTGGAGGGGTTGAATTTGATGGACTTTGTCTTTTTTCAACCAGATTTAACTGGTGTAACCATGTAACTATGTAAATTCAAGAGCTTGGCCAGACCAAATTTGAACCCTTAAAAAAATTTTAAGTTGTCAATTCATGTACACACTTTGCGTGTGCATTGGTAACTGATACCAACATGCACATATTGCAAATTTGGGCAAGATGTGGTTCTGTATTTGCCAGAGAAGAAGATTTGGGATTCTCCCAAACCTTACTTTTTCAGCTCCCTATTTGTAAAGAAAAAACAAGCTTTACAGAGATTAATTTTAAACTAATTAAAGTACATCTTTCAGTGATATACTGTATAATAATGCTACTAAGAATTAAGAAATTAGGGGAAGGAACATAAATGTTTATCTTCAGCATACGGATGGGACAAAAGCCCTAAGGAGCTAATTAGGTTTCCAATGCATGCATTTGCAAGAACTGAGTAGTATTGTGGCTTAAAACAGAGCCTTTATATTCTCAAAAAGACACAACTAGACAAGACATGAATAGAGTAATAAACAGTTGAAACCTTACCTTTGTTAGAAGCCCTGATTAGGCATACAGACCTTGTGTAACAATTTGATCCCAAAACATACAGGTTTGTTGTAAATGGAAAACCTACAGTATGTCAAGAAATCCATATGCCACTTACCTTGTAGTAATCAATACACACTCTGAAGGATTCCCTCTCCTTTTAATGAGGTCAGTCCTAACATAGCCATTGCCATTAATTACCAGGAATCTTATTTTATATGTTCTGAATCTTTTTAAGAGTAATAGGCAGCTTTATAGCACAATGTGGCTTAGAGATGAAAGGTAGCAGAGAGATAGGTCAGAGGTTGTCAAGAGTGGAAGGATCAAGAGAGGGTTTTTTCAGAATGGGGGTGGCATGTTTTAGTTAAGAAGGAAACAGTCCAGTCGAGAGCAAGAGATTAAATAGATGAGTTAAGGCTTTGATTAGACAAGGATTGGTATTGTAGCAAAGTTTTTAAGGAATAGGATCAAGCAGGCAGGTGGTAAGGTGAGTAGAAGCTTTGAGACACTCATCAGTGATGGGCGGAGGAGCACAGGAGAGACTGGGGTGTATGGAGGTAGGGTGCTTGAAGTCTAGGGAGGTTGAGTAGTCTAATGTCCCTTCTAATAGTGTCAATTTTGTTTTTGAAGTGCTCAGCAATATTTTGAGCAGAGACAGATGTGCAGATGGGGTGGGGAAGAGGAAAAGAGTGGAAAAGTTGCACCATTTTTTTAGAAAGGTAGTTAATGAGTGAAGTAAAGTATGTTTGTTTGGCTTGGGAAAGGCTAGTGTTATTGGAGTGCAGGGCAGATTTGTAGCTCCAAAAGTCTGATTTACACCAGCGACACTCAGGTGCACGTGCATGTCTTTGGAGAGCTTATGTATGAGCAGTATGCCAAGTTTGAAGGGTTTTGGGTCTAGCACATTTAGTTTTTTCAGGAGCAAGCTCATTAAAGGCAGCGGTGAGAGTGCTGCAGTAGACAGAAGTAGCCAGATTAGGACAGGAGATGGCTGAGATATTAGAGTGAAGAGAGTCAAAGAAAGAAGAGAGATGCAACAAGCCTGGAGCTTGCAAGTCACTATAGGTATGAGTTGGGGAATAGCGGGGGGAGGAGGAGGTCAGTGAGAGTTGAAATGTGAGCATATTGTGATCAGAGAGGGGAAATGGTAAGTTCATAAAATTGGTGGTTGAGCAGAGTCTGGTAAATATGAAATCCAGAGCATTACCATAGGAGTGAGAGGGGGAGTCATAGCATAAAGTTAAGCTTAGGGAGGATGATAGTGAGAGTTTAGAGACAGAAGGGTTGTTAATAGTGATGGGCGAATTTATTCGCCAGGGGCGAATTCGCGGCGAATTCCCGCGATTCACCGCTGGCTAATAAATTCGCGAAACGACCAGAAAAATTTGCCGCCAAAAATTCACCGGCAAAAACGAGTCGCGACTCGTTCGCGCGACTCGTTTCGCGAAATGGCGAAAAATTCGCGAATCTCTCTGGAAATTCGCTAATTTTTCGGCGAAGCGAAACACGCCCGTTTCGCCCATCACTAGTTGTTAATGTTGATAACGGGTATATTAAAGTCACCTAATATGATGGATGGGGTGTTAGATGAAAGAAAGTAAGGAAGTCAGGCAGCAAAGTTGTCCAAAAATTGTGTGGTTGGTCCAGGTGACATCAATTTGAAGTGAAACAGGAGAGAAGAGCCTAATGCAGTGAACCTCAAATGAGGAGAATGCCAGGGAAGGAAAAGATGGAAGAAATGTAAAATTACAGAGAGAGCAAACCTTCCCTACCCCAGGTCTATTTCCAGGCCCACCCCCAGGTCTATTTCCATATACCGTCACACCAGAAAGAGAGGTCTGCTCTGTGTCTGCCACTTTCAGCTGCGGGGCTCCCCCGGGTCCAGCGCCTTCTCACTCACTTCTGAAGGATGTGGCGGAGAGGGAGCAGCAGATCAATGTCGAACAAGTAGCAGGCTGCCTTCTGCTACACAGCTCAAACCCCCGCCAGCTCTCTGCTTCCCTGCTCTGTAACACGTTCTGCTCTGTAGCCCCACAGCTTCCCAAATGAGGCTGAGGTGTCAGGACAGTGACAGGACAACTGGTGGGAGTGCTGATCCACAGGTGAGCCGTGAGTGCAGACAGGAGCCCCCACAGTGTGCTCCTTTGTTGCTCTTCCCAGCTGAAGCTCCTTCACACGCTGTCACTAGAATAGCCAGGAGCAGAAATCGAGTGCTGCAGGATGGATGGTCGCCCTGTCGCCTTTTATGAAGAGGACACGAAGTGCTATTTCTGTAAGTTATTTCTTAATAAAGACTTTGCGATTTTAAAGTTTCATTTGTTTTGGTGTTTTTCTCTGTTGTTTACTAACAAATTTAAAAAAAAATGTATATTACTGGTCCTTTAAACAGAAATAGCATTGCATTTGAGTTTCCCCTTAATGCATTTCCTGAGGGATACAAGTACTTACACACTAACGAAGAGTGAAATGCAGACATATTTATAAATATATCATATACTGTACACTAGCTCACTGCAAATATAGCAACCCATTGTCAAGACTGAAATATTCCAGTATTTCATACCTTGTCGCATAGAAATAAAAGAACAGCTTTTCCTCACTAGGTCTCATTTAGATTGCAGTGTTTCCAAGCACATCAGGTGTTGCAAGATATAACTCCAGTGCCACAAATACGATGTGAAGATATGATATATTTTCTCTGTTTTATTCCATTGTGCAAAGGTAGAATACAGGCTTATACATGTCAGTCAGCTTCACACTGTTCATTCTACACCTTTCCTCTGTTGCAGACATCCTGTAACACAATCCAAATTCCCATGTTTCTCATCAGATTTCCCCTGCCATCATAATTTTGTGAATTATGTAATTTATAGAACTTGAAGAACCTGTACTAAGAAAATATTCTGTTTAAAAACTATTAATATCTTAAATATAGGTGATTTCTCTGCTATGATGCAAAGTATATTTATTTAATTTATGTATATATATAGATTATTTAATAGAGAAATTCTTTTTTGTTGATACATTTGTTAGGCTTCAGCAATATACTACATTTTGGAAATCATAGTTTAATCATGAACCTACCATATGTTGGAACCAAGCATAAATTATTTTAACTACCTCTCTAGGTTTTGAAAAATAGGAACAATTAAGTACATTTTTGCCGACCCACTGTTATTTGTGTTCATATACTGTAGTTCAAATATATCTAAACTTTTCATGGCTGGATACCTATGTGTTTAGATCACAAAACTTTAATAAGACAAATGTTTTTAGAGATTTTTTTTTGCCCACTGCGAAATCCAGTTAACAATAAAGGTTATGTAATTATTTCTGTTCAATATAGAATGTATTTTTCACTTGCTTGTCCTAGGTTTTTTTAGTTTTTTTTTCAATAATGTTTTTATTTCTGTTATACTTGACAGTAATATTAACAAACATACATAAATCAAAATGAAAATAACAAATAACAGTCAAGATAATTCTAGTAAATATAAGCTCGCAGATGATAGTTAGTATTCCTGCATCTTACTAAAGTGACCCACATATATGTTGAAATATTTGTATGGTTAATTGTCTAGTATGAGGTGGTAACGTATGAATGTAGGTGGACTAGGTGTCAATGATTTTTTTTGTGTATTTTTCTTTATCTGTCAGAGTTTCTACCCAGTCCATATCGAAGATGTGTTGTAATTTTTGTAACACTAGAGATAAAGGTGGAGAAGACTATGATAGCCATTTGTGAAGTATAGATTTTCTGGCTGCTTCTGCTAAGCGTTCAGCCAAGGATTTTTCTTGTTTGGAAATGTTGGTATCGGGAGGAAATTTGCTGAATATGGCCCAAGACGCTGTAGGTAGCATTGTTTTCCCAGATATATTGTTCCAATAGCTGGCGATCTCCCCCAAAAATGTTTTAATGTGTGGGCAAGACCATAGACAGTGGATCAAATCTGCTCTAGTTTCTCCACATTTAAGGTATTACCATATTACCATATTACCATAGAGACTGCAGTACCTCTATGGTATCTTTTTTAATGGGGCTAAATAGGTCTGATGTAATATTTGTAAGTAGTGATGGGCGAATCTCCCGCGATTCGCTTCGCCGAAAAATTCGCGTAAATTTTCGGCGTGCGTCACGTCGTTTTTGACAAAACCGACGCGCAACTCGTTTTGATTCCCGAATTTATTCGCCAGCGGCGAACCGCGGGAATTCGCCGCGAATTCGGCCCTGGCGAATAAATTCGCCCATCACTATTTGTAAGGTAATTTCTTGTTAAGTACTGGCTGGTAGTTTCTTTATGGCTTGTGTATGAAGTTGAAGGATATCTGTATTGTTCGCTTGTGGGATTATCGTGGTCAACCTTGTAAAGTTAACTTTGGAGTTATCCATATCTAAAGTGGATCTGGTTTGTCTATGGATTTGAGCAGTTGATTTAATTGTGTCCTTTCTAGGCCATTGGGAGTCTATCCAGTTATTTTTATCTCTGTCAGTAAGTTTGGCCAAATGTTGTGTGATGAAGTGAGTCAACTGTATGAATTGAAATTGGTGAGACTGCAGAAACGGGTATTTTTGTATTAGGTTGAAGTTGAAATTGTCCTCTTATCTTTGGTGTTGATTAGGTACAGACAGAGTTGCCAGATATGAACTGAATAGCTTAGGTTGGCTTACAGTGTATTGCTCTTAAAAATAAGTGCTCAGGGACAGGTTGAGGTGATTAAGTCTCCAATTATTCTTATACCTTAAAGTTTCATAATGGTAAAAGTAGGCTGTTTGAATATAAG
Source organism: Xenopus borealis (assembly GCA_024363595.1). Classification (NCBI taxonomy): domain Eukaryota; kingdom Metazoa; phylum Chordata; class Amphibia; order Anura; family Pipidae; genus Xenopus; species Xenopus borealis. The sequence goes on along the minus strand of CM044446.1, from coordinate 67,494,571 downwards.
AGCCCATCTATATATCTAGATAGTTTAAGGTATTTGGGGTTTCTCTATATGGAGCTTTTTAAAGAGGACCTGTCTCCCAGACATAAAAAGCTGTATAATAAGTCTTCTTTAAATTAAATATTCTAAAACTCAAATTAAATTTGTTTTTTTTCTTTAAAACATCTTTATTGTCAAAATCACAGCAGGTAGTGATTCATTGTCTTCCCCACCACTATTCCTTAGGCACATCAATTCCCTTCAATTTCAGTTCTAAAGAATAAAGAAAAGAATTGTAAAATAATATATTAAGAGTAAGTAAAGTTTAAATTGATGACTAGCACAACAGAATTAGATTTGGAATTATTTCTGAAGATAACAGGTCCCCTTTAAGCAGGTTTTGTGAGGTTAGTAGATAGCTATCCATGTGCATGACAAAAAGCAATTATTAAGTCAGTGTTTCAGTGCTATCATGTACTTTTCTTATAATTAATAAACAAATTCCATTAATTCCATGCAATGGTTGAAATACCTATTGACAGGACACTGGTAGGGGGCAAGCCAGCACCTCCAGAGCACCACTAGTCAAGCCTAAGTACCCATAAATCTATCTATCCAAGGCTATTATAATTCTAAAATCTATAGTTGGTTTATGAGTATATACAGTATAGTGTATGTGAGTGTATGGAGGGGTCAGTGTGTATATGTATGGATGCTGAGTTTGATTTGGAGGGGTTAAACTTGATGGACTTTAGTCTTTTTTTCAACCCAATCTAACTATGTAACTAGGGATCATCAATCATCAGATGGTGTCTTGCACACCAATAGACCCAATTGAATAAGCCACCATGGTCTCTACCTGCTGTTGGTGGCACCTGCTGCTCCCTGGTAAGACTAGGAGAATTTTCACCACATATCCATGAGATCACCACATGTACATGTGCTGCTGCTCAACCTATGTATCTGGTGGATGTGTAACACCGTAGTGGAGGAAGGGGGAAATCATCCGGAGAGCACAGAACGTTCCTCAAGTGACCCACCCACCTGTTTCTTTGGCTGGGAAGGGGAATTCTCCAAGCTTTTTCTTGTACTGTGGGTTAGCAGCAGCCGAATGTCATTTGTAGTGATGGGTGAATCTCCCCCGTTTCGCTTCGCTAAAAAATTTGCGAAACAAGTCGCATTTTTGACGCGCGTCATTTTCAACGCGTTTTTTTGGTGAATTTTCGCTGGCGTTTTCGAAGGATTTTAAAGGGCCAGTACTACTATTTGAATCAAATTTTGGCCTATTCGATTGTCAAAGCAGCCCATAATTCCAATTTTTCAAATTCAAACTGATTACATTTCAGAAATTACATTTACATTAAGAATCCAAAAAGATTGCCAGCAATTGAGTCTAAATTTCAATTTCTTGAGATTCAGGGATGTCCTAATGAATAGATGTGTAAAAATGTGAAATGAGCAGTTGAACACAATCGTTTTCAAAGGGTGTCTGTATCGAGTGCCAATTATTTTTAGATAAATAATTTATTGGAAATTGTATTATTCTAAAATTAAAGCAGTTTTATAAGAAACTGTGCCACATGTAAAGGAGAAGTGTTAATTTCAATATTATTCATATTACTAATTTTAATTAATAGAAATTTTGTAACCCAACTCATCTGTTCTAATGTTATTAGATCATTTCCCTTAAATAACTGACTCCAGACCCAACTACAGTATCTAGTTGTCATCAGCAAAACAATCACATTCTTTTATTGTCTTTATTATAGTTGTTCCCCTATTTTCAATTTTGTATCATTTTAACACATTAAATAAGTTAATTGAAGAAAAGCCAAACAGGGTGAAGAAAGTAAGCCTTTTCTTCTGTTTGCATAATCCATTGGCATGGTTGCAGAATAAGTAATGGCTGATATTATTGACACCTGCATAACATTGGTACAGGTCTATTATTCAGAATGTTTGAGACCTTGGATTCTTTTTTATTTGTAGCTCTATGTCTTAATGCTACTAACAACATTTATATTTTAGTAAATATATGTATGAGATTTCAGGATATTTTCCAAATAATAGATCCAATACACATTAAAAATAATATAGCAGCTATATCATGTGAATGCAAATCTGAAATAGTAATACAAGTGTTACCTAATATGCAAAAGAGGTAGTTATTTTACTACCCATTACACAGTAAAGTTATGAAGTCCCAATGCAGCATTTTTCATACTGCATCAAAAAGGATTACTTACTCATACAATGCATCGGAGGCACATTTCTGGATTTAGAAATGTGATTTATCTGTGCAGTTAAAAAATACTGCAAACAAAATATTATTTTTAACTAATTTCTGCATACATTTTTAATTTATGCAATATGCCTTATGACTTTGCAAAACGTTTTAATAATTTTTAATAAATTTTATAATAACTTTCTAACTATGTGGTAAGTGTAAAATCAAATATATTAAAACAGATTTCAATCTTTAAAAGAATATAGAATAGTGCTGCACAAACACTCATTGCTTTTTGTAGCATTGGGTGCTGACTGTGACTATATACACTCCAAGAAATATATTTCAGCAGCACTCCGATGTAGTAAAAAATTGTGATTTATTTGTGCCTCAAACTAGGCAACGTTTTGGATATCACCAGCCCTTTATCAGGTACTCAAATTAGCAATCTTCCAAAACAGGTTACTATTTACACTACTGTTTTGGAAGATTGTTTATCTGAATGCCTGTTTTACATCTATACAGTCTAGTCACATAAACCTCCATTCCTTTACCAATTTAGTTGCAAGACTATGCACTCTCTATTAATTTCCATTTTAAGGATTGGAGCCCAAAAATGTTCTGCATACCCAAAGTCAGGCCTTATCAGGGACCTATAGAGAGGCAAAATGGTGTTTTCATCCCTCACATTAATGCTTTTTTATGAAAAAAAAATACTTTAATTTCCTTTAGTTTCTACTGAATGACACATATTTATAAAGATTGTTATCCACAAAAATCCCAAAAATAATAAATATGGAAATCACAGGCTAACAGCAGAATAACTGATACTTAGTGCTTTATTGTGCGTCCACACGACATGTTTCGGGCGGCAAGGGCCCTTTTTCAAGTGTGTGTCACAAAAATCCCCAATACTAATAGCATTATGATTTGCAATATTTAAGTATGCAGTATTTAAGTATGCTGCCCCTTATTACCCCTTCCAAAAGTTTTTCTACCAATGATGTCAAGCTAACATGCCTATATATTTCAGGTAGAGAATGCAATTCATTTTTGAACAGCAGCAGAATAATATCAATTTACCAATCTCCCAAGACCATACTAGACCCCAAGAAAAATTCCAGAAAAATTAAATAAACAGGTTTGATAATCACAGAGCTAAGCTTATTTAGTACACTGGGTTGTATATAATCCTGCCCTGGACCTTTTTTTACCTTTATATGTTACAGCCACATGGGTAGTCAAGGTCACAGGCTAAGGTAAAATGCAGATCAGAAGCACAGCACCAAATCAGAATCCGAAGTCAAACACAAGCAGGGGTCAGTTCAGGCATCAGGAAAAGAAAGTCAGGAACAGGCAAGAATCCAAACCAAATACTGGAACTTAAAAGCACACCAGATAGCTTATACAAATCCCTTGTGGCCAGATTGGCAACAGGTGAAACAAGCCATGCAATTACAAAGCATAGCCATAGGAGTAAACTAGGGCCTTAGCTGTTTGCTTGCATAGAGCAATTATAATTCAGACAGCCCAGGAACACCAGGTTCCTGGTTCAACTCCAGGCAGGTTATCACAAAGGGTCTTGCTTAATTCTTACTATTTACATATTTTTAAAAAAATGTAGACTCATTTTAGTCCTTGTTCTTCATTTACATTGGTTAAACACAGGATACCTGGCTTCTCATCTACAAAATGACACTGATGGTAAAATATGATTGCTTTGGGGAATTACATTTTTCAACTTGTATGAGCTAACGTACAAAAAGTAGTATACATTTTAAAGAAAACTGCATATCTGAAAATCAAATGTCAAGGCTCAGATACTGTATACACCAAGATAAAGCTTGTATTTCAGGCACTTCAGGTGAAGGTAGAAAAAAACAGTGTGCAGCACAACTTCAATTTTATGGAATATATCTGCACCCAACATTTTTGAAAGTACAAAATATAATTTTCTGTGTACAGGGGATACCCAGCAGGTGGTGGTGGCCTAGACCAAGAGCCATACCTTTTTCTTTAAAGAGATACTGATTTCAGAAGATAACCTTTTATTATGTATCATTACATAGTCTTTGAATGCTATTTATAATTTTGCCACAAAATTATTTGCCTGATGCTTTTATATTTTATCTTTCTTACTACCCTGTTCCTTTATGAGGGGGCTGCCATATTTGTGCAGCGGTAGTCCATTAGCATTAGAAACTCTAACTGACAGGTTAAGTAGGGAAAGTCAGGTTGGCAAAACACCCAGGTTTAGGAACTTCAAGTGACAATTACAAAAGCAGAACAATCAACAAAAGACGATCAACATGACCTATAGGTAAATTTTTATGCAGATTAATATTTTTAAAAAAAAGTTAGTTTCAGTATCACTTTAAAGCAGAAAAGGACTGAGCATGTTAAATAAGTATGATTTAATTTAAATGTAGCTATGCATTTTCTAATATTAAAAAGGAGGGAAATAAAGTTTATTTGGTTTTAATTTTCTGTGAACAGGGGATACCCAGCAGAGGTGGCCTAGACCAAAAGTCATACTGTCTGCTTTAAAGGGGTGGTTCACTTTAATATAACTTTTAGTATGTTATAGAATGGTGAATTCTAAGCAACTTTTCAATTGGTCTTCATTATTTATTTTTTATAGTTGTATTATTGTTTGCCTTTTTCTTCTGATTCATTCCAGCTTTTAAATGGTGGTCACTGACCCCATCTAAAAAACAAATGCTCTGTAAGACTACAAATATATTGTTATTGCTACTTTTTAGTACTCAGCTTTTGATTCAGGCCTCTCTTATTCATATTCCAGTCTCTTGTTCAAATCAAGGTATGGTTGCTAGTATAATTGGGGCCATAGAAACCAGATTTCTAAAATTACTAATTGAAAAGCTACTGAATAAAAAGCTAAATAACTAAAAAACCACAGATAATAAAAAAAATGAAAACCAGTAGCAAACTGTCTCAGAATATCACATTCTACATCACAATAAAAGTTAGTTTAAAGGTGAACAATACCTTTAAAGCAGAAAAGCACTGTGCATGTGTAATTAGTATGATGTTTTAATTGTCTGCTGCTTTACTCTGGATTAGAATTGGAGAGTCATTCAAATGTTAAATTCAATGTATTTTTGCATCCACAGTTACTATATTACTGACAAACTGATGTACTGTACATTAGAGAACCATCCCTAATTGAAGTAAAAAGCTTGTATAACTTTATACCACTGATGTATGTCCAGGGAGATGGATCCTGAAAAAATAAGAGCACTGGTATAAAATAAATACTTAAAGCTCTGAGCAATGGAAGGTCATTAATGGCATTCCCAACGGTCTGTGCTTTCCAGTAATGTGTATTAATGATGTTAAATCAGATTTTTTTATATTTCATTTTGAAATCTGACATGGGGCTAGATATATTGTCAATTTCCTAGCTGCCCCAAGTCATGTGAGCTGTGCTTTGATAAACTTCAATCACTTTTTACTGCTGTATTGCAAGTTGGGGTGATATCACCCCCTCCCCCCCAGCAGCCTAACAACAGAACAATGGGAAGGTAACTAGATAACAGCTCCCTAACACAAGATAACTGCTGCCCCGTAGATCTAAGAATAGCACTCAATAGTAAAAACCCATGTCCCACTGCATTCCATTCAGTTACATTGAGAGGGAAAAACAACAGCCTGCCAGAAAGCAGTTCCCTCCTAAATTCAAATGACCAGGGGCAGTTGGAACATTGACAAAATTGACAAACTGTCTAGCCCCATGTCAGATTTCAAATCTGAATATTAAAAAATCTGTTTGCTCTTTTGAGAAATGGATTTCAGTGCAGAAGTCTGCTGGAGTAGCACTATTAACTGATGCGTTTTGAAAAAACCATGTTTTCCCATGACAGTATCCCTTTAACTATAGCTAACTATATAACTACTGCTTGTAGTGCAGGCAGTAAATAGGAATGCACTGAATCCTTGATTCTGCCTTTTTCAGCAGGATTCAGATTTGACCGAATCCTTGTATCTGGCTAAACCAAATCTGTATCCTAATTTGCATCTGTAAATTAGGGGAGGGGAGGGAAATCACTTGCCTTTTCACCACAAAACAAGGAAGTGAAAAAAAAAGTGAAAATGTTCACACTTTTTCCTTTCCCACCCATCATTTGCATTTGCATATGATTTGCAAAATGCAACAAAGTAGCTAGATCTTTCTCATTCTTCTGTCATTACATCATATCCTGTGAGATGAAAATGAATCAAAGTCCAAAAAAAGCTGGCAATTTTTACTTTTTTCAATGTGATCGCCTGCAAAAGTCCTAACTTAAACTGTTTTTGGGTAACCAGTTTTCCCCATATATTTTCAAACATATGGAACATTAATTTTACAGTGAGCACATTGATACATTTTATTCACTGAATTAGAAGGACATTTTACTATCTCATTGTGACAGGGTAGGTATTAAAATATTTTTTTTAGAATTGAATACTTATGTATATTTAGAAATTTTATAAGTAACAGTAGTTGTGCTAATCAATTTTCCCACTTGGATGAATAAGGTGAATTACGTTTATGACACTTGTGGGCGTGACGACTAAGAGTGGGGGTATTTAAAATTTGTTGTATGCACATCCTGATGATGGTCCCTAGTGGATCGAAAGGCGTTGGTGTTTCAATTTTTTGTGATGCAATAAAGCATTATATTTGTTTCTGTTAGCTCTTTCCCGTGAGTGCTTTCTTTCTACAGACTATAAATGAATTTCAGTAAACACCCAGTCAATGCTGTAGCAAGAGAGGTGAGTGGCAGTACCAAATATAAGTTGGTAGACTTTTGGTATAATAAAGATAGAGATATCCTAATCCTTAAACATCATTTTAGATTTTTAAACATCATTACAGATTTTATACAAGAGGTGCTACACAGTGGTGTATACATTTCAATAGCCTAGTGCCCTACAAAACCTTATGGGGCACTGAGGGTGGAAGTGATTTTTTTAATAAAATAAAAAAAATTAAAATTCAAATGTAATTTTGGGCTACTTCAACTATTGAATAGCCCAAAATTCAATTTGAATTGAAAAAATTTGATTCGAATTGAAAAAGTACTGTCTCTTTAGAATCCTTTGAATTCACCACTTTGCCACCTTAAAGCTGCTGAATTGTCATTTTAGCCTATGGTGGACTTCCCAGAGCCTGTCCTGAAAAGAATTAGAAGGATTTTGGCTAAAATAGTTCGAATTGAACAGTGCATTTGAATAAATCGAACGATTTCAATTCGATCGAAAAATGACCTATTTGGTAAATTTCCGATCGAAAATGGCCCCCCCCCCAAAAAAATAGGGGCAGATTTACTTAGAAAACTTCAAAATATGACCATCTATCTGTTACTTATAAGATGATTCAGACAGCAGGTGAGAGCTTATCTGAAAGGTTGTAGCTATTTCACAGTGAACAGTAAATGCTCACACATAAGCTTCTTCCAAAGCATAGCTATAGGTAATAAGCACACATTCAGTCCTAATATATCCATTAAACAAATACTAAGGGAAATTAAAAAATAAGGCATAGTTGCCTTTCAAGTCTTACAACAAATATCTTTTAAGAGGTGAGTGTTTTTTCTAGCTTTATACACTTAAAATTGACAGTTGGCTTTTGTTTAGTACAGGGAAATGCGAAGTCTGTGGCCAGACTGATATAAAGAGCTAAAACTGCATTCTGGAGCAGTAATACCTTCACAGAAAAGCAGTACCAATAAAGCCAATGATAAAAAAATAACATAACTTCATTACTTAAAATCTCTATTAGACACACCCCTGTAGGAAATAAAAAATACAACTGTATTGGTCTTTTTAGTGATGCTTAAAAGAATTTCAAATAATCCTGCCTCCAAATTACAGTACTTCAATGCCAATAACTTTCTTTTTTAAACTGACCATTCTTGTGGAGCTTTTATTAACAACATATAAAATCAGCTCCCTTTTACTCACTACTAAATTTCTGCTACAAATTTGTAAAATTATAATTTCAGATATTTCTCAGCATGGGGTAAACATGGCTATATCACTGCTAAATGTGAGAAACTCAAGTACTCTAATTTAGCATCTCAAAGACATTTTCACAGTTTTTGTACACACACAGCCCAACAGTGAAGATTATAGTGCTGCTTTCTAAATGAAACAAAATAATAACACTTTTCTGTTTTTAAAAGTTACTGTTTGAAAAAAAAAATTAGGCATGCAACATGTTTTCTGTGGCATTTTGGAAGGAAACAAGCCTGTGGTAGTTCACACATTATTTGTATTAATCACCTAGTTGTGTCTGCATAAATTTGTGTTTCTTTCGGTCTGGATTACCTGGGAGCAGTTTATTGCAAAAGATACACACACACCGACAAATCCGGTGTATGCTAGTAGACAAGCATTAGATGCCAGGTTGTACAACCATTTGGCACAGGACTCTTAAATGTGATGTGAGCATTGTGTTACTTTCATACTACTCTCAGCTCAGCTATTGTGTAGAGAGCAGACTGAAATGTTTAGATTGAGTTGTGAATAAATATGATGGCTATGCACTCTGCTTACAAAATATTTCTTCAGCCAAAATGGTGTAGTCATCATACTTCATTGTATTTCCTTATAATGTAGGTTACATGTGTGTCATAAAAAATATAGATTAATAGATTCATAAAGGAATAATAAATGAAGTCCTTGGCTTCAACTGGACTATGAGAAATTGAAAGGATGACCTGTAAGGAGTCATTGACCCAGGAGTCTATTTATACAAGGTTGGATTCAGAAACACTCACTTAAGCCTAGTTACTGAAATCCTATGCTGCAAGGAACACTCCCCCCCACTCCCAGCACCTGCACCATAGTTGGACCAGGACTATAATATCATTGAATTATTGTTTTTGAGTCTTTCATATTCCACATATGTACCACTTGTCATTGTATAACTAAATTACCAGATAGATCCCAGGGTGAAAAAGGCAAATACATTATATAACAACCACATTTTCAAATGTATTCCTGAATAAATATTAGATAAAAATAACGAATTTATTTTAGAATTAAAGGAAATCCTAACAATATTTTCCTTTGGCATTATGAATCCCTGAATGTCACTTAAGAACTCACTTTTGCAGCAGTGGAAATCAGTTGAAGTCTGGCTGATGAACAAGTTAAAAAACAAGAAAAAAAAATCAGCAGCCCAAAATTCACAGATGCTAAAGTGAATTGTTTTTGGATCTGTTTGTAGCTGTACAAATGTAAATTTCATTCCCAGAACATTATGTACCAAGGATGACTGAGACAGGGTTGTGGATATGGCTCATAGGTGTAAGATACCCTTGTACACAAGAACATATTATTGGTATATTAATGGAAATTGAATTCTCATCTATAAATCAACAATTTAATAAGGGCTGTATTGTATCTCATTTAATGTTCTCTCCACTTTAAAATATCTGATCTCTCGAGTGTTTGATTTGCTTTATAATTTTCGTTGGGGGCATAACACCTGTAGTGGTAGTTTTAGTCAACCTAACAAAAATATATTGGATTATCAAAATCATTGCTAAAAACTAGCGATGAGCAAAATTTTTCACCAATTTGTGCTATGAAAGTGACGCCCATAGACTCTTATAGATGAATAAATTGTTGTGTAATTTTTTGAACATCAAATACAATTTTTGTCACCCGTCTACTTCAATGAATTTCAGTAAATTTTGACCATTTCACAAATATTTGGTGAAGCGGATCAGATTTGCCCATCACTACTGAAAACCAACAAGGCACTTGTATCTATGGTATGCACATTCAAAGATGTGCTCTCTTTCTCTGTTCCAAAATTCATAAAACATTTGCTGCATCATCACTTCTATGTGCACCATCTCTTTTCTTTCAGAAGAATATTGAACATTCTGCCTTCCAACACCCCATGATATTTTACAAATGTTTGCTACAGCATATACAGTTATATAAATAACTTTCTAGTTACTTATTCATACTGTGTGCACATGACTTATCTTTTCAATGTTATTCCAAGTCTAGAATATTTCTAACATTAGCCTGATGCTTGGTTATGTTTGTCAGTTGCCATCCGTGATACAAAATTTTACATCTTCATTATTTATTTATCATACAAAAGGTTCTGTATATATAAAATATATAAAATACATTGCACATACAGAATGAATAGCTGCTGGCCATGAATGAGATATATTTATTTCTTATTGTCAATTTACATTTTTTTTTATAGTTTTTCAATGCAAGGATATTGTAAGAGTTCTATTGTATGACAAAGCCTGCAGGTATTTCTCGTGACTGATAATGATTAATTTCTATGTTCCCATTATTTGCTGTCAGCTTTAGAACAGGAGAGGCATCCTTAAAGTGTTCCTCCAGTTTTGTTTATAGTATTCCATCCGGTTATACTCTCGCTACTAATACAGCGGGTAGTTGCTTTCTTGAAGAGGTTTTTCACCAAAATGTATTCTGGGTACAGTGGGCACATTTATACACTATAAATGTGCCCACTGTATACACACAAAACATAACTGGTTAAAAACAAAGCTCAAAGTAGCTTGAGCACATAAATATGATCTATAAAAATATCTGAAGCTGCCAGACACTCTAAAGCAGGGATGTCCCAACTTTTGGCTTCGAGGGCCACATTGGAAGAAGAAAAATTGTCTGGGGGCCACACATGAAATACACAGACACTTTTGATTTGTAAAAGCAAAGAAAATACACAAAAAACGATACCAGTTGGAAAACCAGATGGAGCTATAGACCTGGACATTAAATAGACTTATTATTATATTAGTATTACTAACTGGGCAATGGGCAGAGTCCCCCTCCTCCTATATCCTTTGCAACATGAAGTTTTCTCGAGAACTGAACGTTTCAAGCTGGGCTGCATTCATATCCATCCTGGGCTGCATTTGGCCCTGGGACCGCAGTTTGGACACCCCTGCTCTAAAGGACTGAATATATAGTGAATTGTGCACGTCCCCATTTATTTAGATCTATTGGATTAACCCATGATGTGCAACTCCATTAGTTTATTAGTATAGCCTTCCCCGAACCTAGAAAAATGTTTTGAGAACCCTCCTTGTTGGTATACCACAATAGACTTAAAGGGTAATGCTGGAAATGTGCCAGTAATGTTCTACAATGTTACTATTAGTCAGGGGATTCAATTATCCATATTTACTTCCAGTGACTATAGGGAACAAATTACTATTGTCCAAGGACATTGATCAAATTAATATTGCCCAACCAGAATTTTAACTAACTAATCTCTATGTACTGCATACATATCAAACAAACAAAAAAGTGATTAAAACATATAAATAGGTGAAGCCAATCACATCTCTATACATCAGCTAATAAACTATACTAATATACTAATAAACCGATGGAGTAGTACATCATGGGTTAACGTATTAAATTATTAATGATTTCATACAAACATGCTTCTTTGAGCTTTGATTTTAACCAGTTATGTTCTTTGTTCGCATGAATGCTGATGGATTGTTCTGTGGGATATACGTCAGACTGAAGTTCTGTAAAAATATATACATACATATACACATACATACATATACATATATATACATACATACATATATATACATACATACATATACAT
>CM044446.1:67461056-67478447 GCA_024363595.1 Xenopus borealis | reverse complement strand
TATATATATATATATATATATATATATATATGAATCAAATCTTAGGTTTGAGTCAAGTAAAACCAGCAAATGTTACCCAGCAAATATCCTTGTAATAAACAGACAGCAGATAGACAATACACTAGAAAGTCAATAAATTTGAGAAACAAACAAGACTTGCTACAAAGTAAATTAAAATTTTGTGTTTTATGACAAAGGTTTGCACACATTGTGGCAGATTTACGTAGGTGCAAAGTGGCTAATGCTAGCAACAATTCCTTAGCTTTGTAATCCGCAAGGACATTGCCAATTTACTAACAGGTGCTGGTGCCAATTCACTAGTTGGTCTTCGTACTCTATCGCCAGGTGACTTTTTGCTCTGGTGCACGGTCATTACTCCTCAAGTACAGTTCAAAAATAGGTGTGGATACAACTTGGCTCAGACGAATCTGCTGCAAAAAGCAGCTTTTGCAGCAGATTTGTCTGAGCCAAGTTGTATCCATACCTATTTTTGAATTCTACATTACTGGCTTTTGGATGGAAGCAAGGTGTCAGGATACCAAGGATTTAATTAAGAGCAACAGTTGTACCAGAATACTTGCTGAATCTTCATTACTCCACAAGTTCACTAAAATGTGAATTTTACTGAACATTACCTCTTTCACAAGGGTGGCCTTTGCTACCTCAGACAGGCGAAGTGCAATAAAGAGCTTCCTCAATCTTATGTCACTTACATCATATACTGTGAGCTGAAAAACACTGTCGACTTTTCCTTTTTCCAGCATGATTGTCTGCAAAACCCCTAAAACGTTTTTGGGTAACTGGTTTTCTACATACATTTTCAAAAATATGGAACATTAATTTTACAGTGGGCATAAGCGTAGGACATTATAAAAACTCTAGTTTCTTTATTAATGTTCCCTGGACATGTATTTTAAAAAGTGGAATTTGTAAGTATTTGAACCAAAATATAACATAAAGGCAACCATACAACTAATTTCCTCTAGGCAGAAATGAACATAAGCGTAATTTTCTATGAAATGCTCGCTCTGCAGAAGTATTTCTAGGGAAATGACACCAGTGTTTGGTGCCAAGGACAAAACTATGCATATTAGTGAATTGGCATAGACTGAACACATTTGCACCTGGCAAAGTGTTGCCTAAGTTTTGAGTTGTAAGTAGTGATGGGCGAATCTACCCAGTTTCGCTTTGCGAAACGAGTCACGGCACTTTTTTGACGCGTGTCGCGTTGTTTTCTTGCGTCGTGTTTTTGACGCTTAACTCATTTTTAAAAGCGAATTTTCGCCAGGCGAATTTTCCCGAATTTATTCACCAGTGGCGAATCCCGGGAATTTGCCCCTGGCGAATAAATTCACCCATCACTAGTTGTAAGTTATTGCTCACTAACATTTCATCAGAAGCCTTAATCAAAGAGCATGCACATTTTTTTTAATTACCAATTCTGCTTATGTCTCTTCGTATGAATAGTTAATTGAAATAGCTGTCTTTCAGATTGTTAGTACAAATTAAATTCAATGGATACCTCCATAGTCTTATAATCAAATTAGATCTGACATTTTTGAGAGATTTTACAAAAGGAATAATTTGTACAAGTTTGTCCCAATTGGATATACAGGTATTGGATCCTTTATTTGGAAACAATTTCCTTTTTCTCTGTAATAATAGCATAGTACCTTGTACTTGATCCAAACTAACATATGATTTGTCCTTATTGGAAGCAAAACAATCTTATTGGGTTAATTTAATGTTTACAATATTTTCAAGTAGATTTTTAAAACATTTCTTATGAGCCTTTGTCCTTTTACAATTTACACTATTTGCAAAAAAATGTATATTGAAAACCACATTAAAAGACAGTAAAACATTAAATAATATATATCATGAACCCTAAAGAATGAGGATCTTTCCTTATGAAAGCTTTTAACATTGGAGAAATATATTTAATATTCTGTTTAAATATTATTTAAAAATATTTAAAACAATTGAAATATTTTTAAAAAGTGGCAGATAATGTAGTGGAAATATCTGATTTATACATATAGTTCCCTTATGTCAATGTAACATCATAAACATTAAAAAACTCCAAAATATTAGGGTTACTTTATATGCAGTGTTGTACTGCATGGTTTAATTAAACATGGTTTAATGTATGACAAAGCACAAATCTTTTTTGAAAGCTAATCTGTTTATATTATGGCTTGTTATATGATTGTTTTTATCCACACATGCTTAATACATCTGCTGTATATTAAAACAAAGAACTGCTCACATACAAACAAGATTTCAGTGATACACAAATATATCTTCCAGTTCAATGGCTGTATATTACAGTTCAATGTTCATATTGCAGTTATGTTTGTTACAACTCCATTTGTAATAGCAGAAACTGGAAAGATTAAAGATGACTGAAATAATGAATAAATCAATATAAACCTCCTTATAGTAATACTGTGGCACTAAAGTGACACAAAAAAAAACTACTATTCAAAGTAAAAGTTGCCTACAGTATAGGTCTGCCTGTGTTAATGTTACTTGAAATTCCTAAACCTGTTTTGCTAACTTGACTTTCCCTTCTCAACTTATAAGGCTTCAAATGCTAGCTAGTGATGGGCGAACATATTCAGCAGGCATGGCTTTCCAGATTCCGCCGATGCCGATGGCGAATGTTTTCATGAAACTGCCACAAAAATTTGCTGTTGGAAAATTAGCTGCAACAAAGAAATTGTTACTCGTCAAAACTGTCACACAATTATTCAAATGCCCATTGACTTAAATGCATTTATAAAAAAGGGTCACTCATGTAAAAATTGTCGCAAGTAAAAATTGTCACACGTCAAAACTGTCACACAATTATTCATATGCCCACTGACTTTAATTCATTTAGATAAAAGAGTTGTGCATGTAGAAATTGTTGTATGCATAAAAATTGTCGCACATCAAAATTATTTGGAGGCCCATTGACTTTAACGCATTTGGAAAAAAATAATCACGTGTCAAAATTTTTGCTTGTATAAATATGGTTCCTCATGTCAAAATTGTCACATATCAAAATAATTTTGAAGCCCATTGACTTCAACGCTTTTCACAAATATTTCACAATTTAGCAATTTTTTTGGAGTTTTGCAAATTTATCGGTTTAGCGAAACAGGACAGATTCACTTACAGTATTTCTATTACTGCATGTTTTTTTGTTTCAGCTCACACTATACCTTTTTGTTTTGATTAAATTGGAACAGCTAACATTTTTTAAATAATTTACTATTATATCCAGATGAAGCCACTTTGGTTTGTGTGTTTGACACAGGATAACTAAAACCTGATATCCCATTTATCCCATTTAACACAGGAAATTGTGTCACAGCATCCCCTCTTATTAAAGTGTTCACCATTGTGAACAATGGTGCTTTGGTATGCTAATGAAAAGGTTAAATGCATTAAATGAGTTAAGATTACTTTAGATAACACAGTTTCTTCAGTTAATCCCGAGTCATGACGCATTTAACACACAACTAAAGGTGGCTTCATCTGTAACGTATAAAGTAGCGATCAAATCAGACTCTTGTTAGCCTTAATTCCCAAACATTAGCTTACCTCATGCAAGTGATGGTGTTTGTTATTACCATGAAGAGTTGCTCATAGTTTACTCTAGAAATGATATAATATAGGAAATAGTGATGGGCGAATTTATTCGCCTAGGTCGAATTCGCTGGCGAATAAATTCGCGAATCACCAGCGAAATTTCGCCGAAAAACGAGTCGCGCTACGAAAACTACACGATGCGCGACGAAAACGGCGCGCCGCGTCAAAGTTGACGCGACGCGCGACAAAATCGGCCCGTGACTCGTTTCGCTAATTTTTCGCCGATTCGCGAATTTCTCTAGGCGAAGCGAATCGCGGGAGATTCACCCATCACTAATAGTAAACTTTTTTCCTTCTACTCTCTAAGTCTTCCCTATGCAGCTTGTGGCACCAGTAATCTTTTACTGATTGAACTCAACCTCTTCATATTTTCATCAGGAGTCTAATGTGGTACTCTAGAGCTGCTGGGAAGGTGATCAGAAAATAAGTAAGAAACATAAGAATGAAAGCAATCTACATTTCACAGATTACATAATACAAAACATACCTTTCGCTTTCTGTTCTACTCATTTTTACTATTATGTGTGAAACAGGGCATTACTCTTATATATGAGCTGAATTAGAGTTTTTCTGAGGGAAAGCCTGGAGCGTTGAAGAAGAAAGAAATGTATTATATAAATTTCACTAATTGCATCAAAATTATTTTTTTAAATGACAAAATATGGGGATTTTGTTACCTTGAGCTAATTTAATTTTAAGATGGAACTTAACAATGTAATAGATGAGGCTTTAGATATAGATGTGAATGTCATTTCAAATATGACAACGTTTTTGAGATTTGAAAATCCTAAAGATGTGATTTTCCATCACCTCCCAAAGGTACATACACCTTATAGGCCACCAGTGGGTTGACGAATAATTGAAGGAATAGGAACTATGGCACAAAATTTGAGGCCTCCTAGGCAAACCTTTTTTTAGGATGGTGAGAGGAGGAGATAAGGACTATATCTGATATTATGGAAGATATATCGATGATTTGCTGCTCGTATGGTCTGGAACTGTTGAACACCTGGAACACTTTGTTTTTCTCATTAATTTTACCAATTTGAAATTCACATCAGAGTTTAATAATTATTCTATAATTTTTTGTACTCACAATTAGAATGGGAGGTCATTTAAGGAAAAACTCTGTCAGGAAGGTTATTAACATCTTCAAATTGTTCAATGGACTTTTGACTTCTAAATGAAGTCAGCAGGTTTTAGGTGGTGAAGTATCAAAATTGAAAATTCGAATTTACCATTCAAAACTCCTTACTTTCAAATCAGACTAAAAGAAAGGATTTGTGAACATTTGAATGATATTTGTAATAAAAAATTTATAACCAATGTAGCAAAACAACAGGTCAATTCTCCACTTCACAGAAATAGGTATAGAGAAGTTAATGCCAAATCCTAGAGAGGGTGATAAAGTTGCTGATTTGTTGAAAAAAGAAGCCAAAGTTACTTTTATATGAACACAGGACAACCTGACGTGATGAGCTTGGAATTTGATATATCTTGTTTAACTTTTATTATATACTTTTTTACTTGCACCTCAGATTTTGTGTAAATATACATTTGTATAATTGTAAATTCATAAACTCTTGGATGTGTTCTGTTGTGTAATTGTTTTTGTGATTGGTTGTAATTATAATCTTTCTGATTGAATGAAGTTCCTTTAAAATACTGTTTTCTGTTTTTGTTATTTAGCCCATGATTAAGTGCCCCATGGAGGCACAAAATGTCTAAGGCTTTCCTTTTTTTTGCACTATGACTATGAGTGATTTAAGTATTTAATAATCAACGGTGGCTCAGTTTGTGCCAGCCTTTCATTTTATATGGTCTACTTAAGCTAATGTAAATCTGAAAAAAAAGTTGTATAGTGAAAGAAAATGTATTTTTTAAATGCAGATTTTTCCAGCCTAGACTCCAGTATATAAAATGTATTGCATGCTTCCCTATATGACTGATACATACCTGTAAGGTATGTAGGTATACATATGCCTCCTCCCCCACTCCCTTAGACAGAGCACTGCCTAATACAGGCAGAGCTCAACTCAAGTGGTGACTCACAGATCTTGCACTCATATAGCAGAGCCCTGCAATCATTATGCACAAGCTGACTGCAGCCTTTTTCATTTTTCACTGTGTTATGTAACATAAATACCTATCAATACCTTCAGTATTCAAAAATGAATTTTTGGGGAGTACATAAATTAGAGAAATAAGATATCCAGTTCTCATATTACGGATCATCAAGTACTCAACATTTGTTTTAAATTTAAACTCACCAGAAGCAGAAAGTCATAGGGGGCAGAAGGGTTAACTGGCCATGGCGAGTGAAAATTCGCAAGAAACCCAATCACAGGCACATCATCAATTTACTAACAAGCGTACAGGACAATTCGCTAGTGAAAGAGATCATTGCTAGTGAAACTTCACACCCTATCGCCAGATGAATTTTAGCTCAGGCGAATGATCGTTACTCCACAAATTCACTAAAGTATGAATTGTACAGAACATTACCCCTTTCACCAGAGTTTCCTTTGCCTACTTACACCTAGCAAACTGATAAGATGAAGCTGTATCCTCCTCAATATGTCAGTGACATCATGTCCTATATGCCGAAAAGTCATAAAAGGTCTAAAACCGGTAATGTTTCATATTTTAAAGCAGGATTTCCTTCAAAAGTTCTAACTATTAAAGATTTTTGTATTAACATTTTTTCCAACCATTTGAACGGCATACCGCATTGTTTTAGGGTGGACATATGTCTAGGGCATTAGAGAATCTCTTTTGTCTTTATTATGCTTCCTTGGACATTTGTAATAATAAGTAGCCACTTCAAGCATTTGCACCAACATCTTTAATAAAGACGTCTATACGACCTATATGTACAAGCCCAATTCAAATTGACCTAAGCGTAAGTGTACTAACAAAGTTTTGCTACGCAGAAGCGAACATTAGCAAAAGTTCATTATGAAAGGCTTGTGCTGCTGAATTAACTCTAGCACACTCTGGAATAATATCTTTTAACCTCCACTTGTAAAAAATGTAATCTGTAAAATCACCATTGTACAGATGAAGCCACTCTGGATTGTGCATTTGACACAGAAAAACTTAACTCATCTATCCCATTTATCCCACTTAGCACAGGATATTGTGTCACAGCATCCCATCCAATTAAAGAGTTCACCATTGAAAACAATGGTGCTTTGGTATGCTAATGGAAAGGTTAAATGCATTAAATGAGTTAAGATAACTTTAGATAACACAGTTTCTTCATGACGCATGAGTCAGGACGCATTTAACTCACAAATCCCAAATCTGTATGTGAAGATGCCAGGATAGGGCAACTAGTATACAAATGACATCCTGATTACCAAAAGAATGTATATAGTTTTTAAAATGTAATACATAATACTGACTGATAGAGGTTGTGGTGCCATTTAAAGACAGCATATGTTGTTGGACCTTTAGCAATCGAGCCCTCCAGTACCCTACAAAATGGGGCCTAATCTCTTTCCCACAGCTTAAATTGTGACTGTTCACCCAAAGACTCCAAGTAAATATCAAATGCATTTAGTAGAGCACAATTTTAAATATAAAAATGTAGATGTTTTTATAAAATGTTTCAAAAGATATGTGTGCAATATTGAGAGTAAGAAACTAATTCAATAACAGTATTTAACAGTAATGTATAATTTCTGGCTTGTTACTGCTCAACATCAAAGATATATAAGGAAGATAAAATAGGTATGCTATACCACTTAGCTAAGTTTTTCCTGAATTCTAGAAAGCGCTTATGTAGACTATTTTTTTATAGTTTTTTTTTTAATAATCTACTTTGTGAACTTTTGTACATTGTGAACAAATTCCAACTAAACCATTAGCAACTAAATTTACATTCACCCATTATTAGAATATTAGTATACTGTTTCAAAGAATTTGTTGTTGTGCCAGATAAACAAGTAATGGGGAACCCCTACTGAGCCTTAAAGGGTATCAGCTGTCAAAAAAATATTTCCTCCAACAGAATTGAGGAATTTTTTTTTAAATACTCCCTGCAATCACCATACCACCCACACCAGGAGGAAGACCACAGCTCTCAGTCAATATGCCAATTGCTGTCACATCACATGCATGCACATAATAAGCAAGCCTGAAGACTTGCTCATTATGCACAAATGTGTGTTACAGAACAATAGATAGTGCTCGCAGTGGGCATTTTATCAGTGGGCATGTTATTAATTATAGGTGCTCTTTTGTGCTTCGACTTAATATTTTGGTACAGATGTCATATGACAATAACATATGAATAAGATCTTAAACTGCCTATATACATTCTTGATATTTTTTTCTTCCATGGTCATAGCCCTGCTACAATCTCATAACCACTTTACCTTAGTTTTCAGTACTCCTTCTGGCCTCGAGTAGTGTGGTCTGCTGTCAATGCCAACCGAAAACAGCTGGTACTCAAAACATACTTAATATATGGTATAAAAATATTAATTTAACTTAATTTATATATGTTCTTGCAACCTGTACTAAAAAAACACAAACAAGTCAACAATGTCATGTCTAACTCCAAGGAATCAGAAGGAACATTTTAGTACACAGTGGCCCTTTGAATAAAGCATATTGAACAATTGATTGACAATTAACTGATTTTCAATATTTGCAGTGTCAGGTGCTTCATTTACATACCTTCCTTCTGTTTTTTTATTTAGCATTTATAATGAGCTAAAATAATGAAGGTTTGGTTAATCCAATCAATAGGAAATTGGTAAATATAAAATAAAACTAATTGCTTTAAATTTAAATAATACGCATGTAGTGCAAAAGGATTCTATTAATTACAGTTGTAGATGTTTGTAACTGTATGTAGGTTTCTGACCAAATTATATTCAAATGACTTTGGATAAACAGGAGTTTGGCACTTAATGTACTAGGTGAGATAGGTGAATTATTTCAGCAATGTCTTGGTATGGATATTTAATATTTTATTTTACACAATATAACAACACAGAAGTTGTTCTGTACAGCATTTGCCTAAAAGTAAAGGCAACACCATTGTCACTCAAAAATAAATACAGTCTGTTCATTTAAAAAATATTATTTTACTAATTCTTCCATAATTGAGTTTTTATATTTTGTTGTAAGATCGACAGAAAGGCTTTTTTTTGTGAATTCAGTCTCATTTCTGCAGATGCAGAACCAAGAAGCCAGTCCTATCAGAAGGGAAGGCACTGGTGCTGTTTTGTGACTTTTTTCCCATTATCACTATCTCTCAAAATCTTGTTCTGTTTTTACATTATTTTCACCATTAAAGATAAAACAAAAAGAAACTGTGTCTGGCTCATATATAACCCAATGCATATAGAAACCATCATTGAAAACAAGAACACTGGAACTGCAACTTTCAATTTCTTTTAAAGATGGTGCTTTGAATTATTGGTATCACTCCTTTTTAAAAGCAAAGGAGCATATCACACAGTGCTTTCCAATATCCACTCAGAGCTTGAACAAGTTGCTTTACCACTGTCCATGTCTGAATTGTCTGACTGAATGAGAATTCCATTCATTGACATGCTCCTTTTGGACCATAATCCACCAGTGTTATATGCATTGAAATAGCACTGGTACTCCATTACTTCACCATTAAAAGAGTACCTTCTTTTTGCTCGTGATGTCTCTGCCGGTAAAGTAAGAAACTTGCTTGGCTTTGATTGTGCTCGTTTATATACTGTTGCTTCTTTGATAGATTCATAGGGACAAGTGGATAATCGGAGTGCTGTTGAATTATTTCTATTTGTATTTTGGGACTCAATATTTAAAACTGTATCTGTTTGTGAATCCATGGGCTTTAATGCAGTTTTTCTTTTCTGCTTCAGTGACGCAGATGTGTTTGCAGTCCAAGTGTGAGAAAAGGCAGAGGTAGTTGATGGAACATCTTGGCTTGGGCAAGTGTCTGAGGCCTGAGACCCACTTTCAGCAGACACTTTACAACACTGTGAGCTTTCCTCATGTCCTACAACCTGCTTGGATACAGACAATGGTACAGAAGAACTACAACTTTGATTCTGGGATCCATTTGTTTGTGAGTACACATTGCTGACTTTTGTAGCTTTATGGTGTCCATTTCCATTACAAACTTTATATCTGATCATCAGGATTATGATGAAAACAAGAACAGATGCAACAATAATTCCACCTATTATAATTATCATTGTACCTCCCAGAAACTGGGACTGCATAAAATGGCAACGAACATAATCTTGCTCCGTTGTAAACTGTATACATCCCACAACTCTTGTGGCAGTGAGTGATGTGATGCCATCATCATAGATTGCCAGGACACATAGGTCATATAAGGTTCCAGCAGCCAAGTTATTAACACGGAATGTCTTGCTTGTTGGTGGTATCATTCTGACAAAATACAAAAAAGTTTGTTAAAACTGAAGTCATAATGAAAACATTTTATAAAAATTGATTAAAATATAGAATTTATATATAATCTTAAACTTTAAAGAAAACACACAAGCAACATTTCAACCAGGTTTTTTTTTTAAAAGGAGATAAAGCACAGTTTACAAATTCTCCCAACAGAATACAATCTAAGAGTAAAGGAAGGACACAAGGTTATGCAGTACAGGTATAGAATTTGTTATCCAGAAAGCTCCAAATTATGGCAAGGCCATCACTCAATAGTTCAGATTTTTAAAAATTTTCTTTTCTGTATAATAAAACAGTACCTTGTACTTGATCCCAACTAAGATATAATTAATCCTTAATTGAAAACAAAACACTCCTTTTGGGGTTAATTAATATTTATATCATATTTTAGTTGACTAATGGTAAAATTAGAGAAAGCCCCCCCATCTGTAAAATCCCAGGTTTTGTGCATTCTGAATAGCAGATAGCATGCCTGTACTATATGCAAAGCATTTTTTTCTTTCTAACCTAATCACCAGCTAACTTTTACTTTTTGCCCATTGTGTGACATACTCCCATAAAAACCAATAGAATATGTTTTAGTAATTTATTTATCTCTCGTTTTCATTAATGGCAATGAAATTAAAAATGAAAATAATTGGCAAGGACTGAAACAAAAATGCAACGTTATTTTAGTTTACTCTTAGTTTATGGGAAAAGGTAAATATGTTGTTCTTTTTTGGCACTCAGTGTAGGTTTCACAGGGTGTTCTAATTAAATTGCTTGAACTCCTGATAAGATTACTGGTACAAAGAATCATTTGAAAAGTGTGACTGTTACAGTAGTTGGCTTCTAAATAAATCCATTTAACAAATACAACACTTCTATGCAGTTTCACATCCTGGAAAAAAAGAAGAAAACAGCATTGCAGTGCGTCAATTACCACATGTTAAAAAGTAAAGTAAGGAAAAAGGAAAGTAAACCTTAAGAGATATGCAATAACCTTTTTATGTTGCATTATGTTTAGCTTTGTGGCTAATAATGGTAAAACTTTTGTGGTGTCAGGACATTAACAGACATGATGGTTTTGGCTTTATCAGGCAATGCCTTTAGCTTTCCATTATTAACCATTTATGAGTGCTCAGATCTCCAGTTATAACCGTTAACATTCCCTTACCATATGAACTGTTGGAAAACCAGGTGTTGGAAAACCAGGTAGTGGAACTTCTACAAAAATATAATTGACTGTATCAGATGTTTTTCTGTTTGGAGTGTTGTATCCACTACCATTCTCTCTCAATAGTTTATCTTGGTCATTTGATGGGCTGTTTGTTAGTGAGACAAATCATTGCCATTCAATTTAGTGATCATATTTTTTATCCCCTACCAACAGAGCTACAAAAACTCTGGATGGCAAAATGCTCAAAATTTCCCAATGTACCATTTCCTTTAAGCTGTTGAAGAGGCACTGCAGCAAAATATTCTGCCTAAAAACCTGAGGATAGTGGTTAGTTTAAGGCTTAGTCCAGACGGGGAGATTCGGGGGCGATCCGTCGCCTGGCGACTTCTCCCCGCGACGGATCGCCCCTGAATCTCCCCGAATAGCTAGGCACCGGCGAGGCTTAAAAACGCCTGCGCTTATTCACACGGAGCGGCGCGATTTTTAAAATCGCTCCAAATTGCCTCGCCGGGCAATTTGGAGCGATTTTAAAAATCGTGCCGCTCCGTGTGAACACGCGCCGGCTTTTTTAAGCCTCGCCGGTGCCTAGCTATTCGGGGCCGATCCGTCGCGGCGAGAAGTTGCCAGGCGCGGATCTCCCCTGAATCTCCCCGTCTGGACTAAGCCTAACACAAATACAAAATAGCTTATCTTTTGTATCATGAAGGGATAATGTTGATGATATTTAAGACAGTCTATTCAGAAACACAATAAATTGATTGTCAAATGTATGAAATACATTTGAATTTATATAAAAAGGACACAGTGGTAAGTTTATAGCAGCTTTAAGACAGCTGTTGCAAAGAGGAATAAAATCCTTTAAAATAAAGACTCCATTAGATTATGCAAAAACCAAGCTAATTAAATATAGGAAACTTCTGATAAGGATGATCAGATTAATACTTGAAATTGTTATACAAATATTAATGTACCTAAAGAGGGGGGGTAAGGTCACATTTATGAAATTGTTAATGATTGTTGGTCAGTTGTTGTTAGGAAATGCTGATCATCAATCTTTAAAATTAAAAAAAGCTCTTTAAAATGCAAACATGGGAAAAATACAGCAGATGATGATTTTTGTGATAGGATGGTTAAAAAAATTTAAACTAGTTTGCATCCAACAGTATAAGTGTCTTATATTTTATCACAGCTTAATAACATATATAATTTATAACAATAATGTAGGTATAGCAATAACTTTTCCTCACTGAATAAATTTGCTCCAGTGTGAAAAAAGAATTTTCCCTGCGTATGATTTGCATTAAGTGAGCAGAAAAGGGCAAAATGAAGTTTCACTGCTCAAAGTTTTGTAACAAATTCTGCTGGACTGATTTGTTAAATTTATTTTACAACATGTGTATTTACAGAACATTTTGGTAAATAGGAAAAAATCAGCTGCCAGGATTCTCTAGTTTGATTAATGATACTTTTGCCCATAATGTATAAATTTGGAATAAAAACACTTTGCTGCAAGCATGCATCAAAGCCATTTCAAGTTCAAATTTGGATGTATTTAAAACCTGGAAACTGAAATTCCTCCCTGTCTTTTGCCTATTAAACCAATCTACTATATGAACATCACTCACTGACATGTCCCTTTGGACAATGGGTTATGCTACAAAATAACATTATACATTTGCATTTAACAGGTTATCAAATAATCAACTCAACAATGAGATATGCAGATATCATCATCAAGATATTGATGCTGATGCTTAATTCAAATTTGCAGCAGCTGATCAAAACCTACAAGAACACGATTGGTCTGATGTACTGAAAGTAATAATAAGGGGCAGATTTACTAAGGGTCGAATTTGAGGGTTAAAAAACCCCAGAATTCGACCATGTGAATAGCAAGGGAATAAAAATTCTCCAAATTCGAATTCAGAGGATTTTTACCGCGGTCCAATGATTGAATAGTAAAATTCGATTGGTCGATCAAATAGTTAGAATCGATCAATTCGAACAATTTTAACCATTCAATCGAATTTTTTTATTCGATCGAATTTTTGGAATCCCTATTCGGTAGCATTGATTTGGTGAACTAGGCAGTTGAATACAAATTTAAAGGGGAAGTACTTCGACTGTGGAATAGTCGAATATTCAAATAGATTTTTATTCAAATCATTCGATTGAATTTTCAAAATTCATTGGTCGAATTGGTCTTCAAAAAAAATTTGATCGAACTTCGAATCCTTCATATGAATTTAGTAAATCTGCCCCTAAGTAAACCCAGAAGCCACTACAACGAAGGCACTAGTTCAAAACCAGCCAAGGGTTTTTACCAGTGCGTCAATGAACCAGGGAAATAATTTGGGGTTTATTTGATTATGTTCACAATTCACTTTTTTCAGTGTTTGCTTTTCGATAATTTTTTTTGTATGCTTGATTTTCCTTCTTGATTTAGCTCATAGTATAATAATGAGTAAAGTATTTAGAGATAGAAAATGTATTCAGATAGGAAGACAATTAAATTAATTATTTTTTCATGCTTGCATGTTTATGTGTAACCTTCTAACATCTTTTCTCTAATTTATGAACAGATATTCTTACAGTAACACATTTAACACATTTCTAATATTTATAGAACAAGTTAAAATCATTTAGAAGGAGCATGGGATATATATAAGATAAATAAATAAAATTTTAAAAAGTACCTCAAAGAATGGAATAGTATGTAGAAAACAAAAATTAAACATATATTAAAGTGTAGTTCATGTGAGCACTTTTAGCTTTATGTAGACAATTTGCTATTGTAGTATGATTTAAACATTGGCATTGTAAGAAAGGTTTTTCAGGTATTTTTATATAGCCTATATAAAAGATAAGCACATACATAAGAATACCATTAGGATTGAAGCCTTAGTTAATTTACTTTTTAGGGTGTCTAATCAGTGGGTGTCTATTCAGATGTCACTACATTTTTCTCTAAAATACAAAAAGGTAGCATCCAGGAAAAAGGAGTGACAAATGAATGCCAACAAATATGCAACAATATTATTTCTAGCACAGGACTATCAAAGTGGAGGTCTGCAGGTCAGATAATTGAACAAAAGTAAGATAGTATTGAGATTACCCTGTTCTTACCTGTAAACAAGTGAGTCATCAAATGTACCATTATACTGTATCTGAAACATACGTATTCCAGGTATATTCCTTTGAAAGTTAAACTTGATGAGAACAGTGGAAGATGTTGATTCTGCCACCACTACTTTCTTATCCTGGGCAATTTTTGTGTCCCCATTGCTATTACTAGCATTAGAACCAGACTTTGTAGAAGTAGAAATGTCTGAAGATCCTGGGTCTGGCTCTTGAATATGGTTTGTACTATTAACTAAGTGAGGAAGCTTGATAATGTGAAGGATAGAAGTCTTTGTTGTTTCTCCAGCAGGATTAGAAGCAATACAGGAAAACGAACCTGTATCTTTAACAGTTGTTATGAGAATGTCAAGTGTTCCATTGTCATAAACAAGAATCCGGGTTCCATTAGAGATAAGTTTCCCTTCAGGAGAAATCCAGTGGATTGCAGGTTCGGGATCTCCAAGAGCTTTGCACCTTAAAGTTGCTCTTTGTCCCTCAAGAACTCTGAGCTCTTGTGTATATCTAGTGATTAGTGGAGGCTCACACAAAAATTCTTCTTCAGTTATAGACCAGAAGTATCGTCCAGATAAAAGTTGAGGTGAAGCACAAGTTTCTAAATCATCTTCTCTTAAAAGACGCCTCAGCCATAACAATTCACAATTGCAATGCAAAGGGTTCCCCCCAAAACTTAATGCAAATGTGGAGGAACTTATTATTCCTGAGGTTACTAAAACCTGGGCTCGCTGAAAGAGAGGATCAGGTGGTAGCTTTTGTAGTTTGTTTGACGTCACATCTAATCTGTTAAGCTTATGAAGATGTGAGAACGTCCCTTTTGGGATATGTTCTATCATGTTGTGATCCAGACTAAATGTATGCAAGCTAACCATCTTTTCCACTGCATCCCAGGGAATAGTTTCAAGGTTATTATAAGACAGGTCAAGTTCTTCGAGGGCTAAAACATCATCAAATGCTGTAGATGAAATTAATGTTAGTTGGTTGTTATTAAGTATCAAATGGTGGAGATTTAAAAGACCACTAAACATGTCAATGGTGACTCTAGTCAGCCGATTGCTGTTCAAATGCAAAGCTCTCAAATTGCGCAAGTCAGCAAATGCATGAGGTGTGATATAACTTATTGTATTCCTTGACAGCGTTAGGTCCACTAGACTTGTCATGTTGGCAAAATCTTTCCTTTTGATGCTTGTAACAAAATTATCTGCCAGTCGTAATTCCACAGTCTTTCGGTTAATGTTTGGAGGGACAAATAACAGCCCTTTCTTGTCACAAAGGGTTGCAAGATTTGGAGATAAATTCTGACAGGCACAACGCTTTGGACAGATCTCTGCTCTTACTGCCATGCCAATGAACAGCAGATAACAAAACAGTTTTTCCATGGTAAATTAACTTGAAAAGCCTAGAATTAAAAAAAGAAAACATGTTAGATGTGATATAAACAATATCGTATTTATGTATGTACTGTATAACAACCTTTATATGTTATTAAATGAAAATGAAGGCAGTGGGTATACTTATTATTAGTGATGGGTGAACCTGACCCATTTTGCTTCACCAAAAATTTACTGCCAGCAAAATGTCACAGACACCCATTAAGTCTTTGGGCATCATTTTCACTGCAAAAAAAGGTGAAAAATTTTGCACATCCCTTCTTATTATAATCTATATACTTTTTTGTTTTATAATAATTACTATACCTGAATGGTAAGGTAGAACTTACAAAGGTTTTATAGATGTTATAACTATCAGAGAAATGTTTAATTTGCACAAATTTAATATACTGTAGCTTTTGTGAACCTAGAAACTATTCAGTAACTACTTCCTACAATGGAAGAAAGATTGCCATCCATTCACAATATAACTGATTTCAGATAAGCTGTAGTTTCATCTTTACAAAGCTATTTCTCAAATATCAAAATGCAAAACACAATTTGGTTTTCTGCTGTATGGGTGCTATTTGTATTTCTACCACAAGGTAGAGCATGGGAGCATGTTTAGATGCATGCAGTATATTGGAAACAGAATTAAGAACATTCAGGAGGTATTTACTAAAATCTGAAAATTATTTTCAACTGAACTCTTGTGCACATTTTTATCAATAAATTTACTCAAAAAAATCAGTTATAGAAAAGACTCTATGAAATCTAAATTATTGCCTGAAAACCACAATTATTCAGATTATTGTAGGAAATGCAGCGCAGATAAAAGGAATATCTGCCACTGACTTCTACATGACCTTGGCAGGTTTGAGAGGGAGTACTTTTTATTTAGACTTTAAACAGCATTGAAGATTTAATAAATCAATTATGTCATGATTTTTATGGTTTACATTTTATTTCTAAATTTCATAGTTTACATTGCAAATCATTCACTCTACCACAAAACATCAACAAATGTTGTTTTTAGCTGTAATATTGGTGTGGAGGCAGCCACCTTAGTGCATTGTACCAAGCTCTGAGAAGGAGTCAACACTTCAGGATAGAATTGCTTTGAGACAGCTATTAATTCTCCCCTTCCCATTGTATTTTACCACAATCTAGTTTGTCCTCCATAGTGGTAGACATAAGACTAACACTCAAACAGGAAAAAAACAGGGAAATGCAAACAAAGCAGAGGTCTAAGATAGCTGCTATCCGGTTAGCTACCCATTAGTCTGTTGATAGGCTGCTGATGGGATGATGGGCTGCTGGGGAGCAAAGTCACATGACCTGAGGGTACATGGGAAACGGACAATATGTCTAGCCTTATGCCACATAAACTTAAATATAAAAAAAAAATCTGTTTGCTTGTTTAAAAAATGGATTTAAGTGCAGAAATCTGCTGGACCACACTATTAACTTATGTGATTTGAATTTTTTTTTTTAAATTTTAATTGTGATTGAATAATGTATTGATTTCACCCTATTTTGCTTCCATTATTGTCTGAAAACAAACTGTCCTCTTGCCCTTTGTCAATGGAAAAGTAATGCAGATAACACTTTATTTATGTTTTCAATTAGTGTGTGTGTGTGTGTGTGTATATA
>CM044446.1:67449375-67460586 GCA_024363595.1 Xenopus borealis | reverse complement strand
TAAACCAGGATTTTAAAAAAGCTAACCTAATTCCAAATGGCAGTTTATCAAGAGCCTTGGCATGTGTACAGTCACTGCAACCTTTACTTTTAATGTCAGCATATAAAAAAGGAGCTATTGAAAGAGCCCTGATAAAAGCCTATTTTGAAAAAAAAAAACTTGAGCCACTGAGCTGCAATAACATTTTCAGATTGTAGTTTTAAGTAAAAGTATTAACAGTGCAGTTTGAATATACTGCCTACTGGAAAAATATTCAAATCAATGAAATCATTATATCTAATAGACTAAAATTATACTTAGAGGAGGCCACTAAAGATACTTTAGTGAATGTGTCATACTTGAGCTTATCTGGATCATGGTTATTGTGCAATAACAGTTTAGAAATAATATTTTTAATTTAAATAAAAGTGCAAATATTTTTTTTTTATTTGAATTAGTTATACTAACAAGCCCTGCTAATGCAATCATGTCACAACAGTCTGATGAAAAGTGCTTTATTGTATGGAGTTTATAATTTTTCTGTGACCAGGACAAGTATAATTATTCCTGGAATTGCTGAAATGGTCTGCTGCATAATGTATATCATGTAAATTCATTATGCTTATAGCGGGCGTACAATATTGTGCTACATTTTCTTCCTATTCATAAAACTTTTCACCTCTGCCCCATTCCCCTTTTGAGTGCAATTAAGTGTGCAGATTGTGTGGCACTCAGGGCACTGGGGACTTTAAAATAAAATCTCCAGTCCAGCGCATCCAGTCCTTAAATTAGTTAGTAGATGTGGCAGGTGGCAGCACACAAGGCCCAGGTCTTTGTGACCTTTCCACAAATCCTGGTCTGCTTATAATTTGTTAGGCAAAATATGTGTGTGGTCTAGCTAAAATTATATTTTATTTTTAAGAAACAAGGTAAAGGGGGAAGCTGAATTTAGTCATTTCATACCATAATAATATACTTTAAGATTCTTCTTCAAAGGCACTAGTGAAAAAGCTTATTTTTTTAGGATTAATGTAAAAGGTAATTCATTATCATTACAGTGAGATTTAGTTCAACCTATGTTCCCAAGGCTTTGACATTATACTTGGAGATCATTAAATTCTCACATTAAATTAAGCTAGATAAGCAATATAGAAAATCTTGACAGACCTATCACTGCCAGTAAAAGAGGAGGAAGGGAACAGAAGTAAATGACATATTATGATCCTCTATATATCTGTATTACTTCTTGCCCTACAACTTTACTACATAAATGTTCCAGTGCCATAGTACTACACAATACATAAGTAACTAAGCTTTAATTCTTTGAATGTCACTGCATTGTATGAATACTCATAAAGTAGAGAATATCCTAGGAAAAGACACGTAAAACAAAGTTCAAGGTTGTCTATCTCCATGATATGAACTGCACGTAGCAAAATCCCTGAACATTCCATAATTTATATCATCCTACTATAAGCGATACAGAATGCTAAGAAAAAAGAGGTTATGGTGTACGGTAGGGAAAAAAAATTGAATGAAATACATTATGTACATCCTCATAGGCTATACATGAGTCATATACCATATATGCTTAAACATTTACACCTTAGGCAATATTCAGGTCCAATTTATACAAAATATACTACTGAAGGTTAGTATGAGGGGGATTTAAATTGTAGACTCAATCATAAAGTATGCTTAGAATGCCAGCTGCAGTTAAATGAGAGACTTAACGATGATAAAACATAAAAGCAACAAATACAAAAATAACTTACTAGACAAAAGTCTATCTATCCCATGTGGAGAGGCAGATTCAAACAAAATATTATTGACTAGCTGTCCATACCTTAGTAGATAATGTTGGACAATTTTGCCAAATGCAACAAAACTGGCCCAAAATCTTGTATGTGAAGCTAAAACAAGTTAGCATAATGAATATGTTTGTATTAGACCACAGTAAAAAAAAGTTGGTAAACGTTTATCAATGACCAGCTGCAATTATCAGCAAAAATCAGTGCTTATCACACAGCCCATATGACTTAGTGCTTTCTATGTATCAGTCGGTGCCTTTTTGTACATTATAGTTTAAGCATGGCTGCAATAATAATAAGAACCTATTTACAAATATTGCCTTCACTGAAAAAATATTACATCACAAACATTTCTCAGATCTGAATAATGTAGAAGATGTCTGTAAAAAATAAATTAATTTGTAGATATCAGTATACTATAAATGCCCTTGCAGCTTATTATGGGCTTTGTAGTGAAACGCAATATATCAGTTCTTTATGGCAAATCCATTTTCAGAAGCTGGTTAAATCAGAACATTCCAGTAGCTATTGGTGGTTTTTATGGGTGTTCTTGTTTTCACATTATGGTTTTTTTCATTAAATTAAAATAATTTACAATGTAATATTTGAAAACATTGAACTTGTATTGATGCTACATAATTAAATCATGACAAAAAGGGTTAAAAAAAGGTTGTTGTGTTTTCTTATTACAGACCTGGAACAATTTCCTGCTGTTTTCTCTGCTCTCCAGCCCAGAGTAGTGAGGCTTTCTCTTGAGCATGCCCACTATCCATTTTTATTTTATCATAGCAATAGTTTTTGCCTATTAGAGCTCATCAGATGTTGACAGGTAGAGAGCATCAAAGTAATGTACAGGCCTTTAATATGTCAATATTTCTATAAAAGTCAGGCATTGTTTTCAGCAATGTTTCTTTCATATAAATATTACAGTGGCCATTTATGAAGATCTGGCAATATGCGCTACATCATTAAATCATAAATGGGTACAAAATGTTACACTTGCATGTGCGGCTTTGCTGTATTCTGCACCTCCTGCCAGCGGCATTTCTGTCCTTACTGCCTTTCCATTAGGCAGGTGGTAAGTGCAAGGCTCCTTTGTACCCTGCATCCAGAGACACACCCTAACAAATTAGGCAATGGAGTGAACAGAAGAGTTATGTCTATGAGCCTCCGCCAGCCCATGTCCCTTTCAACTGCAGACACCACAGTATTCATGTGAAATGCACAGGTTCTTGTGCATGGGTGCTCCTCCTGATGAAACACATTTGTTCAAAACATAGTGACATAGGTCATAGGTCACATAACTCACTCAGAGCTGTGAGACATTAAAATTCCCATGAAATATCAACTAAGCATTTGTTTCTACCAAAAACAATGGCTCAAAGTTTTCTTTTGCTTTTCATAAATCAGCTTGGATGTGTGTATAAACCCATGGTGTGTAATTGATATTATTTATAGTTTATTTATAGTTTATCTAAGTTTTTCAGATTTCGATTTGTGTTATCTCTGTATTTAACACTGTTTTGGTTTTTAATTTACAATATATTGTGATTGTTTTCCACATGATAGTTGTCTGTTTTATTTTGAGATTTTTCACATCTTAGATCTAATAACAAAGGGATCAGTGAAAGATTATATAAGATACTTGCAGTGTCAACCAAGGAGAATCAGGAGGTGATATGTATTCAGTATGAGAATGTTCAGCTTGGCAGGAATGTGTCAGTAATAAAAAAAAAGTTTTTTACAAGGAAGATATCTGAAAGCATGCAATAAACATCCACACATCTATATAAATTTACAGTGACGTTATCCAAAGCAAGAAATATTAAAGCGAATACACACACACATATACTGTATGCTTTTAGGTATCTAATGGCCCTAAAAACACAAGTAAAATGTGTCAATTTATTAAAGTAAGTAGATATTCCTTCTTTGCTCTCTACTTTCCTTTTAAATTAGTGATCCCCAAACAGTGTTACTCTAAAGCAACATGTTGCTCACTAACCCTTTGGATGTTGCTCCCATGGGCCCTTAAATGAGGCACTCTGTTTAGAATTCCTGACTTGGAGGCAGGTGTTTAGATGCTTAATCCTTCAATTGTAACAGAATGTAAACTCTATGGGGTAGATTCATCAAAGAGTGAAGTTAAGAGTGAAGTTCCGCCACTAGAGGGAAATTCTACAGCTCTCAATTCATTTCTATGGGATTTTTAAAGGCATATTCATCAAAGGGTGAACTTTCACTTCACCCATTGATGAATAAGCCTTGCATAATCCCATCTAGTGGTGGAACTTCACTCTTTGATGAATCTACCCCTATGTTCTGTGGATAAAATGCTCTTAGTGCCACAAAATGGCGTTCTTGAAACGTTGCTGCGTCTCGTTTTGGACCCGGGCATCCAAAATAAGGACACGCATCCAATATACAGAGGCCACGTCCAAAACGAGATACCGGCAAAAATTTTCTGGAGTTTCGTGAATTTATTCGCCTTTGGCGAATCACGGATATTTGATATTTGCAACTACTTGTGGCTGTAAATAGTTTATTTTGTTTTCTATGGGGCAAATATGCTATTACACTGTAATAAGGAACACTAAAACCTATTTCTGTCAAGCTACGAGAAGCGGCTTCTAACCTGTTTGATAAGCTCAAAGGCCAGGCAAACCAGGAATTTTCTCATTGCTAGTTGCTACTAGAACACTTGTGGTTCTTTTTCCAGTAGACTGCAAATAACCCCTAACCCCCAATTATGGTTAAAAAATAAATAACAGAAACAGCAACTGTAGTGCTAGTGCTCAATTGTGTTAAATGTTATATAACATCTATTTCCTTTTTTAACAAGACATCACATGTATATCATACATAAAAATAGCTTTCAGTGTGTGTTTTTGCATTTTTGGATTTTCTTCAAGCAAGGAAGATTGTGATCATAATAGCTGAAATGCCAGAAAGAGTGGCAAGTTAGTGAATATGGATCAGGTACAGAGTGATCTTTAAGTTGTCCCAAAGTGTAACACTAAAGCATACAAAACCACCACTTGAATAGAAATCACCAGACAAGTGAATGTTATACTGTAACTCTTGTTCAGAGTTACTGTAGCAATCTGATGACAATTTCAATGAATGTCTATGGAGTGCAGTTTTCAGGTACTTTGACTCCTTATTTTGGACTACCCAAAAGTTACCTGTATGCAATTTCCCTTAGAGTGGCAAGAAAAAAATAGTTGCTGAATTTTCTACTTACTTCCAAAAATGATATTCAGTACTCCTATAAATACATTTTCTAAGAGCTTAGCAAGCAATGACTAACTCGCATACTGTAGATCCCCTCTAATTGGATCCTACTCAAATAGCTTTATTGTCCAGTCCAGTTTTAGAGGAAAAAATCTTTAGCATTTAGCAGAAGAAATCTTCAACATCATTGAATTACACAGAGTTTTTCTTCCTCTGGGTTTAATAAATTTGTGATTTTAAAAATAAAATCAAATTTTCCGAATTTAGTTTTGATAAACAACCCCCTAAATCTTGTAAGATCTTTTAAGAATTGTATTACTCTGGGGCCATATTAATTTTTCTCATTATATTATAGAAACCTCAGTGATATGAGTTATTCCAGAACATTTTATAAGGGAAGAACCTTCAACCATTTTTGTGGTAATGCCAAATCAAAACGGGGCAAATTTACTATTGGTCGAATTACGAATGATAAAAAAATTCAACCTGGGAAAAGTGGGGAGTTAAAATCCTATGAATTCGACTATCAAATTTAAAGGAATTTACCGCAATTCGAATGATCGAACGATCAAATATAGAAAATTTGATTGTTCGTTCGAATATTCGAATCAAATTCAAATTGAATATACGAATGATTTTTAAGTGATCAATCGAATTTTTTTATATTCTATTTTAGGGAATGATACCCATTTCGGTAGGTTTAATCTGGCGAAGTAGGTGGTCGAATTAAAATTTAAAGAGGAAGTATTCGACCATTGAAATTTGAATCATTTTTAAAATTCGATCGAATATTCGAATCACTCATGTGAATTTATGTGAATTTAGTAAATATGCCTCTACTTGTTGCAATAATTTTCCCTATCGCCAGTATAAAAATATTGCCAAAAATATTGCAGTAAGATTAAATACCATTCTCCAACACATTATTCAGAAGGACCAGTTTGGTTATGTTGGGGGTAGACAAGTGGCAGGGATCATTCATAAGATGGTACATTTAAGTAAACAAGTCAAACATCAGAACACGCCTACTTTACTCCAGTCCCTGCATTTTTACAATGCTTTCATCTTGAGTACTGGTACTGCTTAATATACAATTGTGTGTGAAAGTTTGTCAACCCTTTAAAATGTTATATATTTTTATATGAATGTGACCTACAAAAATGATTTTCAATAAGTCCTAAAAATTGATGAAGAAACCTAGTTAAACAAATGAAAATACAAATTTTGTCATGTATTTTTGAAAAAAAAAATCCAATAACATATCTTATTGTGTAAAATGAATTGTGCAGCATTAACTGCAACTAAACATTTGCTGTTTATCAGTCCTGCACATCGACTCGGTGTAAGTGGGTTTCCTCATATGATCCGCTCGCTTTAGGTCTTTCAACATTTCAATTGGATTAAGGTCAGGACTTTGACTTGGTCACTCCAGAACATTAACTTTATTCTCCTCGAAACAATCTTTGGTAGAACGTCTTTTGTGTTTAGGATCATTGTCTTACTGCATGAACCAGGTGGGCTAATTTATTAATGCAGTGCAGCGCTCAAAAGGTTATACAGTTTAAACTTTGCGCACATATTTCCACAAATTGTCTAACTCCTGTAATACAGATGCAGCCACTTGGATTTGTGTGTTAAATGTGTCGTGACTTAACTCATCTATCCCATTTATCCCACTTAGCACAGAAAATTGTGTTACAGCATCCCATCCAATTAAAGAGTTCACCATTGAAAACAATGGTGCTTTGGTATGCCAATGAAAAGGTTAAATGCATTAAATGAGTTAAGATAACTTTGGATAACACAGTTTCTTCAATTAGCCCTGAGTCACGACGCATTTAATATACAAATCCACGTGGCTGCATCTGTACATGCGCATTGTAGCCATGCCCACAGCCACACCACCAAGAAAGTTGTTATTATTAGTGACATAATTGCTTGATATTTGCTACTTACACATAAACAAACATAATCTAGTAAGGGCAATGCAATGCAAATGTATTTGTGTGCACAAAATGGTCCATACATTTGGTTGTGTCAGATTAAGGGGGTTATTTATCAAAATCATTCAGATTTTTTTAATTAAAAAAGTCCAACCAAACTAAAATCCTTGATTTACCGTTATTTATCATTTCAAAAACTAAAAAAACTGACTTTTTTGGTTTGTTGCACAAAAAACCCACATTTTTCACGTTCGATACCTAAAAAACACAAAAAAATTGTGTTTTAGTGGAAAATGTGTCAAATCCTGAACACTTCAAGATGGTTAAAACATCTTTAAATGGTAAAGGGGACATTTGCCAATGACATTTATATGAATTTGTCAGGTTTTAGATGGTTTTAGATGGTGTGTTTTTGGATTCTGACTTAGAACAGCTTTGGGGCATAATACATTTTGGAAAAAAATTGTCTTTTTACGGCAAGTTTTTTGGTTTTTAGGCATCAAAATTGATGCTTCAGAAGTTCAAGGATAGATATCTTGACTTTTTTCTTTAGAATTCTCTGTTATAGTTTGGATTTATTGTTCCATCAATGATGGCAAGCCATCTGGCCCAGATAAACCAAAACAAGCCCAAACCAGGACACTCCTACCACTCCTGCTTCAAACAGGCTTCTGACGGGAAAAAACAACTAAAAACAAACAAAACAACTTAAAAGGATAAGTATTTGTTATTAAAGGGAAACTGTCATGGGAATTTTTTTTTTCAAAATGCATCAGTTAATTGTGCTGCTCCAGCAGAATTCTGCATTGAAATCCATTTATCAAAAGCAAGGTTTTTTTATATTTAATTTTGAAATCTGACATGGGGCTAGACTTGTGCTCTGATAAACTTCAGTCACTCTTTACTGCTGAACTGTTGGAGTGATATCACCCCCTCCTCTTTTCCCCTACAGCAGCCTAACAAAAGAACAATGGGAAGGTAACCAGATAGCAGCTCCCTAACACAAGATAACAGCTGCTTGGTAGATCTAAGGTAAGCACTCAATAGTAAAAACCCATGTTCCACTGAGTTCTATTCAGTCACATTGAGAAAGAAAAACAACAGCCATGCTAGAAAGCAGTTCCCTCCTAAAGTGCTGGCACATGTCACATGACCTGGGGCAGCTAGGAAATTGACAAAATGACTAGCCTCATGTCAGATTTCAAAACTGCATATAAAAATCTGTTTGCTCCTTTAAGAAATGGATTTCAGTGCAGACGTCTACTGGAGCAACACTATTAACTGATATGTTTTGAAAAAAACATGTTTTTCCATGACAGTATCCCTTTAACTGTTATTTCATAGTAAGGTGGTATATTTTTTTCCTGTATTTGGTGCTAAATAGCAAAGATTGGTGTGCTTACAGTAAGTTTTTCATAACCTGCTTTACTTTTGCACTTAGTTTTCCTTCAGTTTGAGCAGGTGTGGTTTGATTAGTTGAACAGACTGTATAAATAGAAATCCTGGGACACCAGTGGAGCTTGCTCTAGTATTTAGTTCCTCTTAAGTATTTGATCTTTAAGTCAGAGATCTATAAGTGGAGTTACAAACACCGGAGTTAGTGGGGGATCTGTTAGTGTAGTTACAAACACAGGAGTTTTAAACTAAAGGAGGTTCAATCTAGGTCAAAGTTTGTTCTAAACCCTAAATTTTTTTTTTTATTATTCCTGTTTTGATCTGTAACTGAGATAATGAGTGCTAGCAATATTGAAGGTCTGATCCAGTGCACAGTCTGCTATATGTGTGCCGATTTGGAACAACGGATCCAAAATGCTTACCTCTTTGGTGGATGTGAGCAAATTGCCATTTTGGAGGCTCGAGTTAGAGCACTAGAGGAACAAATTGCAACACTGTGGTCGATTGACAATCGTGAAAGGAGTCTCTTGCTCACTGAGCAGGACCTAGGGGGGTCAGATAGTTTGGGGGGGAAAAGAACAGCAGCAGGATGTTGAGGCAGCTAGCTGAGTGACAGTTAGAAAATCTAAGGTGGGCAAAAGGAAAAGGGAGACTGATCCTGGGTTTATACATCCCAGCAGCTTTGCCAGATTTTGTGAAGATGATGGGAGTATGAACTCTGGATTGGCAATTCTAGATGGGGCTGATGTTTCTAACAGCTGGGAGACCAGTTTCTCTAGTAGTGGTGGAGAGGAGAGCCAAAGTAGATTGTGGTCGTAGGGGAGATGTGTGCAGAGATGTGCAACTAAACTGGTTAGAGGAATGGAAGACTTAAATTATGAGTGTAGACTGTCCAGGTTAGGGTTGTTATCTCTGGAAAAAAGGCGCTTGCGAGGGGACAGGATTACACTTTACAAATACATTAGTGGACCATATAGACAAATATCAGGGGACCTTTTTACCCATAAAGAGCATCACCGCACCAGAGGCCACCCCTTCAGAGTAGAAGAAAAGGACTTTCATTTGAAGCAGCGTAGGTGGTTCTTTACAGTGAGGATAGTGAGGTTGTGGATGTTGTGATGGCTGATTCTGTTGGTGCTTTTAAAAGGGGCTTGGATGATTTTTTGGACAGACATAATATAAAATGCTATTTTGATACTAAACTCTACAGCTAGGGGCAAATTTACTAAAATTCCCCAAAAATCCCTCGAATTCCCTCAATATTCGATAAGCATTCTATAGTCAAATGCTTATCGAATAGTTTTAGGCTATCATTTTGCTCGATATTCGATTTCTCGATGAAATCATTAGATCGGATACTGATCATTCAAATTCACGAAAAAATCGTGAAATTTCTTGAGCCTCTGAAAAATTTGTATGATTCGAATGATTGAGTTGTTCGATCGTACGAATGGTATTCAAGCAAGTCTTTGCCAAAGAAGCCTATGGGGGGTTCCCATAGGCTTCTATTGGTATTTGGTAGGTTCAAACTGGTGAAGTAGGCATTCAAATAAATTTTAAATCCTTCGAGCATCGAATAATCTAATTATCGAATATCCGATCATTCGATCTATTCGATAATTCGGTATTCAATGATCAAAAAGGCCAAATTTTGCATAAAAAACCATACGATCGGAATTCGATGATATTTGATAGAACTTTGATCTCTTCACCTGAATTTTGTAAATTTGCCCCTTAGTATAGACTCATCAACATTCACTAATGTGAGAAAGGTCTTCACTTGCTTAAAGTGTGTACCTTTAGAACCTCTTATACTATTGGATGCCTTGTAGTTATTATCCATCAGCTACAACACACATTTACTAAGGGTCAAAGTGAATATTCAAATAAAATTCAAAGTCATTTTGGGCTACTTCGACTATCGAATAGGCAAAATTTTGATTCAAATAGTACTGGCCCTTTAAAATCCTTCAAATTCGACACTTCGCCACCTTAAAGCAGCCTAATTTCAGCCAATGGGGGACCTCCTAAAACCTAGGAATTCAAAGGATTTTGCGCAAAATCGTTCAATTCGAATGATTCGATCAGACGATTCAAACGATTTTTATTCAATCAAAATAGGTCCTTTTTTAAATCGAAAAAGCCCTTTAAAAGAATTTGATGTTCGAGTTTCAAAAAGAAAAAACTTCGAAATTCAACCATCATTTCATTTTCATTTAATTTTCATTAGTAAATCTGCCCCTATATGTTTGTACTATTTCTTTCTGTTCATCATATAAATCAGTATAAAATATTTGTTAATAAAAAATCACCAGTACAACCAACAAATGTACAGTGTAGCTTACTTCAATTCAGTTCCCTGTTTGTGACCATTATAGTTTGTCTTCATAACTGAAGCTTATCTCCATTGAAGCTGACAATAGAGATGAAAAGGCCTGCAGATCATAAAAGGTCTTCTTAGCCACCAAAGACCATTGCAACTTAATGAGGCACAAGAACCAATGCAGTATTTTGACACAATGCTAGTGAAGCGCACAATTCATCTGCTCTTAAATGTCTGGCTTGCATGCTTTCACATAATAAAGAAATTATAAGCTGTCAGTTGCTTGTGTGTTAGAAAAAAATGCTTGTTTATAAAAGAAATGGATGTGCTTCTTCAATAAGGGGCCTATTCACTAAAACTCAACTTTTCCTCACTTTAAAAAAAAAAAAATTCAACTAAACTCTCAAACCTGAATGCCCTTCATTTACCAATAATTATTCTAGATAATTCAATTTATGCTCATTTTTTTAATTGTCACCCCCCAAAAATCAAATTCATCAAGTTGTTGCATGAAATTTGTTTGGAT
>CM044446.1:67416653-67429535 GCA_024363595.1 Xenopus borealis | reverse complement strand
CCCTATAGGGTGGTCAGGTACAAATAAGACATAAAAAGGCAAGCACAGGGGTTAAGTTACCGAAATATTAATGTATAAAAATAGCGTGAGTGGGGAAACCCTCATGCCCTGCCACTTGTGTGAAGACCCCCGGATTGAGGTCAAGGACCAAATTAGTGAGTATCACTATGCCCGAAATTCTTTTATTAACAAGTGTAGAGCATGGAGTGTAATTTATGTAATTTATGTATAAAACTACATAAATTGCAGCAAAGTATATATACCCTACCTACATGTCTGCCAATACTCCCAATGTTTATTTCCAATAAGGAGAATAGAATTAATTAGCAATAAATTCAGTACTGCTCAGTACTGCTCAAACATGTTTTTGGTTGGTAACTGTTGAGCAGTAATGAATTTATTGCTAATAAAGTCTATTTTCCTTATCGGAAATAAACAGTGGGAGTATTGGCAGACATGTAAGTAGGGTATATGCAGATTTCCATGGCAGTAATTTAAAGGGGAATTCAACCCTGCCGGTATTAAACCCCTTCCCCCTCCCTCTGTAGGCCCCCCGGGCTATTGCCCCCAACTTGTATACTACCCCAAAGCACAGGTCCCTTCGTGCACGTCTTCTTCCTTCCTCCATTGGCGCTTGGCGGCACATGCGTAGTAGGACGCATTTGTACTCCTGCGCATGTGCCTGAAGTTCACTGATTTACTTTGTGAACTTTGGACGCACACACAGTAGTACAAACCGGCAAGTGCATGTGCATGCGCAGCCAAGCGATAAGGGGGGGGGGTTAGTGCCGGCGGGGTTGAATTCCCCTTTAAGGGGTTAATAAGGTATTACACTCTATGCAGATTGAGGGCCAACAATTTGGAGGGACAGCAACTTGCCAGCAAGAGTAAACTAAATGTAAGTAGAGCTCAAAAGCAAAATGTAAGCTTAATAAGTAAAGCCTAGCCTTTTTAAATAAATATTTCCTTACAAATAAAATACATTATCTTAGTGGAATATATCTTGTTTTTACTCTTGTTTTATGATCTCTCTTTATAAATTGTAATTAATTTATATGTTTATACATTAATACCCACCAAGCGTTTCTCTCATTTATTCACTCTCCCACCATTAAGCATCCTGTGGAGGGTGATAATATGATTCCCATCAATTTCCCCATTCTAGAACCATTGGGACATATTTCTCTTAGGAATACAAGCTATAAGGGTTGACCTGTTTCAAGCCTCCTGGGCTAGAGAGACTTCCTTTTTACCCCATGCAGTGGTTACTAAGGGGCAGATTTACTAAGGGTCTAAGTGAAAATTCAAATAAAATTAGAATTTTAAAAATTCGAATGTCAAATTAATTTTGGGCTACTATTGAATAGCCCAAAATTCTATTCAAATTGAAAAAATTCAGAAATAACATTTTTTGAAGTACTGTCTCTTTAAAATGCTTCAAATTTGACTATTCGCCACCTTAAAGCTGCTGAATTACCATTGTAGCCTATGGGGGACTTCCTGGAAGCTTTCCTGAAATTTTTTCTTAGTCCTGGAAAATTGTTTGATTCAAATTCAATCGAATTAGATCAAAAACTGACCATATCTACTGTAGAAAGATTACATTCATACATTTAATTACTCTGTCACAAAGAACTCTTTTCGAAGATGCAAGCTGTACTTCTATATCACTAGCACAGTTTTGGGGAAAAAAAACTCCTTCTGAGACATCCTTTTGCTGACATTAAATAATTTATATAGATAATATAATCCTTATTACAGTGAATAGTTACCTGAGCTGACAAGGTTTTCAAAACAGAATTTTTCCAATCCTCTTAGGTGAGTACAAATAAGCATTTGTACCTTTATCAAGTTCTGTTGAATTTGATTTGCATCATTGGGAAAAGAAGGTAAATTTTACCAAAGAAACCGCTAACTTCCATTTATTTTCTGTGATTTCAGAAATAGTGCAAAGAATGGAATAACAAAAAGCTATCACTGTAAATAAAATTTCTAATTCCCAATTTTATTTACCCAAATATCTTTTTTATTTCATTTTCTGGGTAGCTAGATCACATTTACTGATACAGAAAGAAAGCAATTTCTGAAGTTGAGTATGACTTATACTTGTTATTAACAACTTTTTGGCATGGCAAAAATGCATACTTCATCTGTCTCCTGGCAGGTGTTCATAGCATGTTTATTTTTTTTATTGCAATAAAAAAGATTACAAATGTACTGTCACTAACTGCATTATTAAGGGTATGCAATTAGCAAAATTAAGAGCAATATAACACACAATGTAATGACAAACTGTGGTTGGCAGAATAAGGGTCTGGGGTGTTCTTCCATGTTTGGGTTAGGTACGCTGTGTTCATTGAAAACAAACCTGAAGGCTACAGGTTTTAGCCTAAGTTTGGGGAAGATTCTTTCCTATATCATCACAATAATGCTCCAATGCAAAAAGTAAGCATTGATGAGCGAATCTATTCTGCTTTGCTGAAAGATTTGGGGCACATTTACTAAGGGTCAAATTTCAAGGGTTAATTAGGGCTTACAGTCTAAATGGGAGGGAAACATACAGACACAATTCTGTATTAAAGTATTAAAGTGCTGTCGGTTACAGTTTGTTACACTGTTATATAAGTGCACCAACAAGCTACACATATTCTATACTAAATACTATACTGTTCTGTTCTAAATACATTTAAATTTATATTTCTTCACACAAAACATAGCTAAGATTATTACAGAATTTACTCAAATAAATATATATAATCTATAATCTATGTCTATATAAAAATTTTCTAACATATTGGCATAAATAAGAGGTAAATTGAATAATAAAAAATGTTTTCACTATAGTTATATATGTTCCATATTATGATAAAGTAGATTTAGATGATTCTATGTGACTAGAATTTTCATTTTAATATACTCATTTATAGTTTCCACAAATGTGTGGCACATATAATACTTAAAGGATAAACTCACTGATAACTGTAAAGTTGGTAACACATTTTATTTCTTTTAATTTAAATCATTAGTTATGTTTCTTTTTGGCTTATTTTAGCTAAAGTATACACCTAACATTTCTGTGTTGTCTGTGCTAATGTCTACTTCTCATGGTAGGAATGAAAATGAACAAGTGGACAAATCTATTAAATACCTAGCTCCAACAGAAAAAAATAAAAAAGATTTTGATATTTCCCACTCAAGCTTTCCTTGCTTCATCCAAAATATATGTTCAAATCTATGTCAGCTGTCACAATTATATTTCTAAAATTTTATTTGTGGGCTATGCCTCCTGTTATTATTGAAAAGGGAAAGAAATGCCCCTGGCATCATTTCAAGGTCTGATAAAAATATGATGTTCTTAGCAAAGTTATGTATTGTTTGAAAAGGAAATATAGGTCGGAAATTTCTTCCGAGCACTTTAGAGCCGAGAAGACTCATAATAAAAAGAAAAATCTGTGTACATATAATAGTATTATTTAAAGCACTGAAAAATTATTTCATTTTATGGTAATCACAGCAAAACTGCATACTGTATATACCTTGCTCATTTTTTAAATATATGTAACTAAAGCTACCCTATGAACTACACAAAAATAATGTGAAAATGTTGCAGTTTATTACATCTTGTGCATTTGTTTACCAACCAGATATTAATTATGTGACAGTGAAATGTACATGCATTTCTGATATGTCTTTGGAACAGAGTAGTAAACAAGTGGCAGGCTATAAGCTTATCTATGATTTTTTTTTTGATACATCACTGTGTTTTTGTTGCATATTGCCCACCTGTTTCACTCTCTTCTGTCACCCACTCATCTCATGCCTGTCCCTTTATTCAAAAGGTGGTGGAGGGACAAGCAGTGTCTTGTTACTAACAAGGGGACTATTTGTCATGCCTGTGTGGAATTATAAATGTCAGAGAAACAGTGTAAAAAGCAGTATGACATTATTGAAATTGAAAAATAATTTTTAAAAATGCTGTGTATTTTTATGCTACTCATCCCCATTTAATGATGTTATTTTATGCTAATATATTTATGGCAAAACCAATTAAAACCAATTAGAAAAATTCAGGCAGCTCTGGTGGTACAAAATGGTGCAACAAGTGGCAATAGATGATTGCCCGTAACATTTTCCTGTAACTGCTGCATTTTACACTGGAATTCTATATAGAAAAA
The DNA here is from genome assembly GCA_024363595.1 of Xenopus borealis. NCBI lineage: Eukaryota > Metazoa > Chordata > Amphibia > Anura > Pipidae > Xenopus > Xenopus borealis. The sequence continues at coordinate 67,425,360 of CM044446.1, read as the reverse complement.
CTTTATACAAAAAACTGCATACCAATTGGGATATTTATGTGCATGCTCACAACTTTGATTTCATTTTTTATACAGTGATATCTGCCACTAAGTTGATGATGAGTGATATATTTGTTAATCATTTTTTCACACAGTTTGATAAGTAGGCCCATAAATGAATATTGAGAAAGACCCTACAATTATATACAAAATGTGGATATTGGTCTGTATGTAGGGGTGTAAGTGCATTCTAGGAAAATAACTGTGTGCCCCTTCACACCCCTGCTTGGTAGATGTATGTTTTGTAGTGGAAATATACTAAGGAATGTAATGTGTTTAAGTTTTAGAACTAGCCTGTAGGGGTCACCATTAGTTTATTAGTGATTAATATTTGTAACTGCAGGGGTTGTGTTTGCCCTTAAATGTAATATAAATGTCTCTTTAATTAGCCTGTTTAAATGCACTTAATATACAAGGTACTGGACTAAAATCCAACAAACATATTAGTTATTGCATGAGATAAAGATGGATCCGTTGCATGGTGATAATGTCTGCTCTGATTAATTCTATTTTGCTTAATCAGTACTCTGCAAATGCAGAATCCATTCTGCAATTAAGAAATACGATACAATTTTCTACTTTGCATATCTCTACATACAGGCTACAAATTAAAGCATTTTGGATCAATTATGCAATTGAAACAATTTCTTCCTATAATTCAGTAACATTTTTTACTAGCATAAGATACCGGAGGATGTCACTAGGTGTTGTTGCTGCACCACTTTACCATAAATAGGAGAGCCATGTGCTCACACAGCCATTGCAGATTACTGCCATCTTACTGCTGGATACTGCTTCACTGAGAAGATGTAGAGGCAGGAGGCCTCTGAGGCTGGGCTGGGGGTCCATGCCTGGGAGCTAGACAAGGAGGGTCTAGAGCTCTGAATTTTCTAAACTGGATTGTGTGTGCCTGCCAGTCTGGGGGGAAAGGTATTTGAGCAATAGTCCTACCTAGGACCAATAGTGCTCATTGGGGATATGGGACTGAGACTATGTATCTGCCAATGGAGTAGAGCAGGAATTAGGGAAGTACCAGAACAGGAATGGCACAAGATCCCCAGGGTAATGGATCATGAAATGCAAAATAGTGATATGACAGTTTTACTTACCCTTTAATATGACTTTATTTTACATAAAGTTATTTGTTACACAGTACTTAAATGTGTATTGAATGTTTATCCTAATGGGCCAACCGCAGGTATATTCCCAGATCCCATAAGGTGGAGACACTGTCAGAGGAGAGTTTCCCAGTACCCTTTCACCTTGCAAAGGGGATTCAGGACCCAAGATATTAATTGGGAGAAGCCTGGTGGCCTTTATTTTGTAGTATTTGCAAACAGTGCACTGAATCTTTTTTTTAGCTGTCAATTGTTGTACAAGAGTGAAAGTGCTTCTAAGATACTATGAAATACTATTTGTGGTTGTAGGTGGCATGCTCACAAATTTTACCGCAGGTGCAAATATGGAATGATCAGGGTACATTTCATCACAGGTTATATTTGTATAATTTTATATGTGACAATATATTATCTGTCTAATCCAGGGCTGTCCAACCTGCGGCCCAGGATGGATATGAATGAGGCTCAGCCTGAAGCGCTCAGTTCTTGAGTACAGGATACAGGAGGAGGGGGATACATTGACCAGTTAGTAATATAGTGGTTAATGTACCCCCTACTGTAATTTATAAAGATATTAATAGTCACCTTTGGAGGTCACATAACTCCAAAGGTGACTATTAATATTTTTGCCATAACCTTGCATTTAACACAATTAAACCTAATTTTCCAGATTGCTGCCCAGTTTCCCAAGTTAGACAAATCACTCTGCAGAGTGGCGGCATCCAGTATGGAACCTATACAGTAGTTCTGCACAATTTAGTATCATCTGCAAAAATCACATCCACATAATTAATAAAGCAAGGGACCCAGTAGAGAGCTCTGCTGTACCCCACTAACAACACTGGTCCAATTAGAAACTGTTCCATTTACCACCACTCTTTGTAGTCTATCTTTTAGCCAGTTCTCTATCCATGTACAAATGCTATGTTCCAGGCCAACATTCCTTAATTTAACCAGTAACCTTCTGTGGGGCACTGTATCGAATGCTTTAGAAAAGTCTAAGTAAATCACATCCACTGCCATTCCACAATTGAGGTCTCTGCTTGCCTTCTCATAAAAAGAAATTAAGTTAGTCTGGCAAGATCCATTACGCATAAAACCATGCTGGCAACATGTTTAATTCTAACATTAAACATGTTGTAGAAAATATAACATATTCTGCAAAGAAAACTATGTACTGAAGTTTAATTGTGCTCATAAAAATGTATTCTTCTAATATACACTTTTACATTATACACTGAATAAATGGCTGAAATCCACAATTTGTTTTGCAATAACAAATACAACAAAAGCAAAACAAAATGCAATATACTGCCACAAAATTCAAGTATCTAATATAGCATAAATGTCATCAATCAGAGCCCTTTAAATATACTTAAATTAAACACTGCCACATGATGTGCTTTTTAAATTACATAGACTGCAGAACTCAAGATAAAAAAACATACAGATTTACAAATAATTTATATACATTATTGGTTGACTGAGGATTTTTTTTTACAGATTCCCAGAAGATTAGGGTTTTTATACCTACAAATTTTTGATTTTCATGTGCATATATTTTTGCACTCTACGTTTTACATAAAAGTAGAAAAAATTTGAAAATAAATAAATTTTTTGAAAAATAAACCTACGTATAACTGTGCAGTTATATACTTTGCCCTCTATCCCTTGCATAATCCTTGACTTTGGTGTGTTATTAGGTTTGATAACTATTTTGAAAGGCTCTCAAACTGAAGCTTATAAAATGTGCCAGGTTCTGAACACAAGTGAAGCTAATAAATTGATTGTTTCTTAGACATTTGCTGCTAAGCCCTGTTTTGTAAAAAGAGATTTTTTTAACAATAGCTAATTAGGGTAAAATGTTTAAATTCTGTAATCGAATACATTTTTCAGCGATTATTGAAATGACAGCTGCATGATGTGTCAAAATAACTTATTAGGAATCAACTACTAGTAAACCATGCAATTAAAATTATTTACAATTATAAATAAGCAGAAAAACACAAAAACTGAGAGGTACATTGTATGATGGTTTCTATTCACTAATATACTATTACACGATATATTTATATACATAAAATTCCTTTTCATTTCTTATATGGGGCCTGAGCTGAACACAAAATATGCTTGCACATGTGTACGGTATGGGTTTTTCTAAAGCCTAAACTTAGCCTTGTAATATATCAGATGCTGTTTATTACACATAACCCATTTTCTCTAACTCTAAAATATGAATAAGAAGGTTGATGGTGAAGAAGAGCACTATCTTGGAAAATTGTATTCGTAGAAGATAAATACATGAACTGGTTTTGCATGGCTTACCTTGTTTAGGATATCATCTCTTTGGTGTTCACATGGTCATCTAAATACAATAATTTGTCCAAACCTCTGATAGCATGAAGATGCAAACAATCTAGGGAAAATAATAATCATTTATTACGTTTAAATATTTGGAGTAAATACTCATTTGAAGTTTGCATAAAACAAAAAACATTTGTTTCCACTAAATCAAAATTTCTGTTCTTGTAGTCCCATTTTTTTATTTTATAGTATCACACAAATAATATACATATGGAGTAATGCTCAATTCAAATTGGGGATATGAGGGGCATTTGCACGGACCCTGAACGAAGTGCAAAAGCACTAACAAGAGCACTTCAGTTCAGTGCCTGATGATAATGTGCATTTCTGAATACAGTGCTCATGAATATAGCATTATATTCATGGGAAAAATGGAGTGCAGGGAGCTGCAATAAAAGTTATCTGCAATAAAAGTTATCTGCAGGTCTGTGAGCAAAGAGCAAAAAACATGGTGGATTGCCATATATTATTGAAGCCACACCATGCAAATTATTGTGGCCAATTATTCCACTTCCAATAGATTGTTAATTTGAAAATGCAACTGCAGTGTGAATTAGGAATTGCCACATATACAACTACATTTTAATAATGGATAATAAAAGTCCTGAGTCTTTAGGCCATACCTAGTTATGTCCAGATACACCAATAAACTTCCCAAACCTTGTCCAGTTTCCAATAATCCATACCTTTTTCAGGGTCTGCAATTGTCTAAAAGAAATTGGGAAAGTGTGCTTGAAAACTATGTCATGCCAACACAACTTCTACCGGTCATTTGTATCATACATCTAACTCTATTTCTCTGTAGTGTGGGATAGATAAATATTTTTCCCAGCTGGGGTGGCAAGTAATATATTTTAACCAACTGTATCTCTAAGGAACTAAGAAAATAGATACTCATATAACTCTTCAACTAAAGTGTTTTGCATCATATAGAAAAAACAAAGTCTTTTAGAATGATAATTTGTTGGCCTTGATGATGATGTACCATTACATCAGCATATAGACATGTGTATCACCTTTTAGTTGCTTATGATGACTTATTTTTTATGACTGGCATAGTTTTACATATGCTCATATCAAATGATTGATGAATACATCTTACCCATTTACATGTACTGTTGCTGTGGCAATGGTTATGATCAAGATGTTGTTTAGGTACTGGAAACTGTTGTGGGGCTTAAAATTAAAATTTATATTAAAATGGTTCATCCTTAAAGGAAAACTAAACCTTTAAAATGAATAGGGCTAATAATGCCATGTTTAATATACTGAAATTATTGTACCAGCCTAAAGTTTCAGCTTCACAATAGCAGCAATGGTTTAAGAACATTTATACAAACAACTAACAAGCAAATTCGGGAAACATGTTGTGTAATACAACTCACAGAACTCCAAAGAGAAAACAATCCAAATATAGGTAAAGTAGGAAATACAATTCTTACCAATATGAATGTATTCAAACACAAATCTAATTTCTTTCCAGTACACCTAAGGGATGACACCATTAAATTATTTAAAAAACAAGTAAAAAGAGAACTAACTAATGTGCTGTTATCTAAGCATACAGTCCAACAAAACCATAATTTTACATTAGCAGAAAGAATAGCCCTAAAAAATTACAAAGCAACAGTGAAATAATTATACGATGTGCAGATAAAGGGGGTTGTCATACTTAACTACACTGAGTATATGGAAGAAGCTGCTCGACAACGTAGTGATAAAGAAACTTTTATCTTAGCACTAATCCCACCAAACAATATATTTAAACTAATAGATACTGCAAACGAGAAGTAACTTATATCTGATGAAACTACTGATTATTTGAAGGTTAGCTTCCCAGTTTGCCCTATATATAACCACCTTCCTAAGGTACACAAAAAAGATCATCCTCCCTTAGGTAGACCTATTATAGCAGGGATCAACTCACTAGGGGAACCCCTCTCGGAGTTGGTTAATTTCTATTTACAACCATTGGTCCTATGTTTACCAAGCTATCTAAAAGACAGCTCTCCTTTGATTTCAATGTTGTGTTACTATTATACTTAATAAAGGTGCTCCCTCTGCCGTACACAATTTATTTGCACACTTATTATAGGGAGTCCAGTGTGCACGGCCTATAATTTTAAAGTAATTAACATGACTAGTGATGGGCGAATATGTCAAAAATATTGAAGTCAATGGGTGCCTGAATAATTTTGACATGCAACAATTTTTATGCATGTGCTAATTTTGACATGCAACAAATTTTTTTTGTCGGCGCAGATTTTCACCAGTGAATTTTCAATGCACCAAAACATTTGGGGCAGTGAAATGTGGACTTTCACTGTGAATCCATGCCTGGCAAATCTATTTACACATCACTGAACATGTCAAGACAACATTTATCATACAGAAATACATTAAATATAATTGACTTGCTTTATTACATGTACCAATATTCTAAGTAAATACTGGCAAAATGTCTATGATATTGTGCAATAACCCAAATACCTAAAGGTTTCCTTAGACAGTCTGGATTGTAGCAGTTGAAAAACAAAAGTCCCATACACAGAATATTGGGGTTTGCACTACTAAATTAAATTTATTTTAAAAAAGCACTATTTGCTACAATAAAAAAACATACTATATACTATAGTCTGATGAAAGCCATAGTTTGATTTATTTTCAGGAATGCTTCATATGGCCTACTAGAACATATTATATCTTACCATGTTATGTAATTGCTTTTGCAAGCATATAATTCCATACACAATTTTTAGTAATCTGTGTTATTTAGAGATGCAGTGAACCAATTTATGGTGATATTAGTCAGTTGCTGAATTTTCTACTAAGGAGTCATTCAAATGCTGAATTTAATTTGAAACCTATTTTACATATAAAAATTAGCAAAGTCCTGGGGTGGGAAATCCTGAAAATCAGCACTTTCCATAGTCACGTGGTCTAAAATCACGTCACTATAATAGTTTTGGTTAATTTGAGCAAGACGATTCGATTTGCCTGAATCCAAATCCTGCTGAAAAAAAAGCTTGGATTAGGCTGAATCCTATACCAAATCCAGGACTTGATGCATTCCTGGTGCTACCACATAGCAAATGGCAATGGATTGCTGCTAACTTGTGATGAGTGAATTTATTTGCCAGACAGATTCACTGCAAATTTGCAATGGAAAATTTTGGCATAACTAAAAAGTTGTTGCAACAGAATTGTTGCCAAGACAAAAAAGTGTCCATAAGAAAAAAATGCCCATTGACATTGAAAATTTGTTGCATGTAAAGAAATTTTTGACGCCCATTGACTTCAACATGCTCTTTCTCAAAAATTGTTCTCAGTTTAGCAAATTTTTCTCAGAGTTTCATGAATTCTTTGGTAGAGTAGGTCATATTCACTCATCACTACTGCTGACAATATTCTCAGCACTGACAATATGCTGAATGCCACTGGATGGACTAGTGATGTTTTCCAATAACATTCGAAGACTGCTCATTAATACTGAAAGAAGCCTGAACTCTGATTTATAATTTAAGGGATTTTCAGCAACATAATAAAACTAAAATAAAAAGCAAGATAACATTGAAACATACAGAGAGTTAACCGCTGCTATTCTTTTAACTTTACAAACACCTGATACACTACATATATCACTTGGGCAATATTTATTTTTGTTTCTATTGGATGGTTTTGCAGTCATCTCTTTGTGGGGTTATCTCTTTGGGGCCCTATAGCAAGGAACACTTGTTCTCAGGAAACTACTAAAACTAGCTGAGCTCTAAATCATACAGTTTAGCAAGTGTGTACATAGGAATTCAGAGGTTCAAAAATAAGGATATGAGTCTCATGGCAAAGGGTTATTGTCATACAGTATTTGTCCCTTTGAACTATCTGAGGAAGGTTACAGAATGTGATCTCAAAATTGGATATACATTTTTATTTTTCTGTTCTTATTTGGTTGTTTAAGAGCATTGTATGCTAGCAGGGTGTCTTGTGTTTGCATTGTGTTAAAATTAATTTGTTGTTTGTACAGTATGAGTACATTCTAGTACATTGAAAAGCATAGTAAAATATTGTATTATACACAGTATTCAATTTAAACTGCATCTAGGATAGTATGAAAATAGTTTATGATGTATAGTGTGTTTTTACTTGTCAAGTATATTAGGTAGCATTCTTCTGAGATCAGAGAGTGTAAAACTTAAGAACATGCTGGACTGGCATTTTTAATATATTATGCACACAGATACAATAATAACATTATTTAAAAATATATAAATTAAGAATGTCTGTTAAAGTACTTGATAACTTTGTTGACATTTTTAGTAATAACTGTAAATCATCTTCCACAAAGAATACTAAATTTATTACAAGATGAAACCCAAAGGAAGCATATTTTTGTTTTTCTATAAAGGCAAAGAGAAAGCTCTTGTTAGTGTGTTATTAACACATTTATTTTTATATTGAGAAATTGCACAACATTCAGGGTCCCTATATACTCAGAGCCCCCTAGATGCTTTTGTATGTGTGTATGAATATAACACGGAAGGAAAATATTTCGGAATGTATTTCAAATAAAAAATCCTTGATTATTAAAATAAATTGTCTTTAAGTCACCTTGTCAGAGAGTTTTTTCATAAAGAAATGCCTTACTAAGAAAATAACAAGCAATGTTATGCAGTTGTCAGTTATAGTAGTTTATAGTAGTCAATATTAAAGAAGAGTTTTTAGAATGGCAAAATAATTTTATGCTTAAAAAATGAAATATGCTGTTGTATGAAGCTTGCTGTCAATAACCTTCAGCATTATAGTTCTGAGATACAAAATAGATTTTATTTTCATTATTTTGCAGTTTGATTAAAGAACCTAGATGTAATGCTCTATTAATAGCCCTTGCTTATGCTCACAGGAAATATCTGGTAATATAATATTATAATATGTAAGCAAAAAAAGTATATTTTACTTAAGCAAGATATCAGGAATGCATAATCAATACAACTAAGCCAATAATGTATATAGCCAATTTTAAATCTGATAAATGATTTATGTATGATTCTTCAGTTCTAAGCCATTTATCTTTCTTGAGCCATTAATACTTAATAAGGAATAGTTACACAATAGTTTGTATCATATTATAAAGTGTTGTTAACAATATACCGTATGTTCCATATAAATGTTGGTGCAGGTCACTGGGGGTG
>CM044446.1:67388552-67398587 GCA_024363595.1 Xenopus borealis | reverse complement strand
AGGATATTAATGAGACAGCAACAAGTAACTAAACTGGTAAGAGGAATGGAACAATTAAGCTATAAGGAAATTATTTTTTCCCAGAGAAGAGCCATTGAGGATAGATGATTACTCTTTACAAGTAAATTAGAAGACATTACAGCTATTGTCAATGACACATAGCAAAGAACAATGAACAGGAGGCCAGCCCTATAGACACAAGGAAGATAAAGTTCACTTGAAGCAAATTCTCCTTCCTGGTGAGGGCATTGAGGTTTTGATGGCAAACTCCATTAATGCCCTTAGCTTGGATGATTTGACAAGCATAATATCCAGGGATTGAGTAATCTCAAGATTTACAGTTAGTGTGTATATATATATATATATATACTGTATATACATACATATATATATATATATATATATACATACATACATATATATATATATATATATATATATATACATACATATATATACATACATACACATACACACATACATACATACACACACAGGTATATATATATATATATATTTATGTTTATAAATATGAGAATATATTTTTAGGTCTGCATATCAATGTGTGTACTGGGGATTATATCGAGAGTTGAGCTTGATAAACACTTTTCTTTTTCAACCCAAATAACGATTTTAGATATTTTATATTAACTATTTAATGATAGGTTCAAACATTTTGTCTAAATGAAACCCATCTAACTGCTATTTCCTTGCAGATTCCAAGGTGGCATGTTGATTTCAGTAAGGCTTTTCTGAAGCTATATAATGCATTTGCCAGATCAACCACTTCATTTTTATTTTGGTGTTGGTATTTAATTAGCACTCATTCAGAATATTGTGGAAAGAGAGCTTTTTATTTTTCTTCATATAGTAAAGAAAGTAATGTAAAAGTGGCATTCATAATGAAATGCAAGTGGGAGAAAACAAATGTGCATTTAAATGCAGTTAAATATATAAGAATGGCCACATTAGCTACAGATCTCATACAGTAGCTTCTTTTGCGGTCATTCATTAAGGAATTTAACTTAAGGGTTGGGTAATAAGCATTTCCATAAAAGGCATATTTCATCTACACCTCTAAAAGGAAATGTCCTTTAGATGCTTAAGATAGAGGCCAGCATATTTGGAAACAGTGACTTTCACAGAAGAACATCATAACTTGCATGTCTGAATAATGCCTATTGAAATATCTAATATGAAACAACCCATCATTTAGATGCTGAAAATAGAGCTGATTTGAGTTCTTTTCCTATCACTCTCATATAGTCAGATTAAAGAATTGTAAAGGTCATTATCACTATGTAACAATCAGGTTTGTGGTCAGGCCCGGACTGGCAATCTGTGGGTTAGGGCAAATGCCAGAGGGGCTGCTATAAGGTCCCATAGAAAGTCAGTATTTAGTGGGCTGGTGGGGACTGCTTGGGCCTCTTTGTGGGCTCATTGGGCCTCTGTGTACCTGAAATGCCAGGGCCTATTTTGATTCTCAGTCCAGTCCTGTTTGTGGTGCACATAATGTATGCATGTTTGTGAGCCTATTTGGGCTACAAAAATCTGCTGTTCATAGATAATGCAATATTACAAGTCATGTATCATCAATTTGGTATTGAGGAAAAATTATCAGCAATATTAAAATAGAAATGTGACCTTGCCAAACAATAATCAGAGGAGAGTTTATTCAATACAATTAATAAACCCTTTGAATGTATCCACAGGCATGTAATATATATAGTAAGTGATACCAGAAGGGTTTAAATATCCTATCTTAGAAGGTTTATAGCTCTGATGAAGATGTCTTGTTTTCTTTCTGGAAATCCCCCAAAATAAAGGGGGGCATATTAATGGGCATTTGCTTTTGTAAAATGAAATTGCAGTGACATACAGTATATCTATAAATCACCAAATAACCTATAGGTTATATCTGAGAATCCAGGACTGAAAACATGGAGGACGGCTATAGTACATGTTCTAGCAACATTGTGAAAACCAGACAAATCAGTTCAAAAGCACAAATCATGGGCCATGTGAGGTATAATGTATGCATATAATTTGCACTAGGTAATTAGCAGGAAAAGATTTATAATATGGATTTACTAGTGATAAGCAAAAATTTTTTGTCATGTACAGATTCATCACAAACATCCGAGAAAATGTTTGCAAAACTGTGCCAAAAATTCAAAAATCTAATTTCTATTTGCGTGTCAAAACAAAAAAAGAAAGACAAAGACATACATCATTTTATCCTTCCCCAATCCTTCCACATCAACCAAAGACATCTGATGCGTTCCACTGTCTATATAAAGACATGCACATAAATATATGGTTCATACACTTTAATGTGGGATAAAAAGCACCCAGATATTATGTGTTGGTGGTTGGCTTTAATATTAGTTCTGCCTGTGTTTGTAAGCTACTACTAATATATAAACTCTAGGTTGTACTTTTTGGTTAGACAGCAACATAGTTACTACATGTAGTAGTAGATACCATTACCAGTCAACCAGAGGTAATGTCTAAAATTACAGACGTAATTGACAACATCAGAGTTTTTTTTCTATTGAAAAAGCAATTGTAGCCTAGTGGATAGGACTGAAATGGCATGAGACACTTTTTATTGATGACAATTATTTATGACAATTTGTATTTAACTTATAATAAGTTTAAGGTGTTTAAATTTGTGTACAATCTACAAATATATTGAATAAATGTTTTACATTAATCAAGAAATAAGGAAAGTGTACTTAGTTTATATGACTTTCACCATATGCCTGTGATTTCAATTATTCAACTCGCACACCCTGGCCCTCCAAACAAACGACTACCTGGTGCTTGATAAAGGGGATTACCCCGAAACGTTGCATGCTGGATTCACAATAAACTAGCAAGGTTTTACCTGCCAGTTGTTCCTGTGTGCCGGTGATTTGTTGCTTTCACCATATGCCTCCCATTGATAACTGACAGTTTTGGGTGATTTTTTTTTATTGGGAGATATTGCTTGTCTAGATCTTGAGTATCTACCAGGGTCTTAAAAAATGCTGTACTGCTTAGACAATGTGGCTGGATCATAAAACATTAAGAATTATTGTACTGCTGTTATAGCATTGCAGTTGTACTTCTTTTACAATAATAATCTGTAGAATTGATTCGAATTTATTAGAATTAAAAAAAGTTTACATTACTTCATAATTCTATAAATCTGCCACCTAATGTTGTGTTATGTTGTGTTAGAATTACATGATAAAGTAAAAGCTGTAAAAATAAAATGTTCCTTTTAAAAGGTAAAATGTTTATTTAGGTGATAAATAAATTAGATGAAAATCAAATGAAAATAAGACATTGGAAAGTGTAAAAAAAAAAATTATATATTTTATATAGTACATGTATTTTAAAAAGTTTCACAGTATGGAATACATTATCTGGAAATCCATTATCCAAAAATGTATAAATTACAGGCCATCACTCATAGACCCATTTTAACTAAATAAATACAATGTTTTAAAATGATCTAATAATTACTTTTTCCTCAGTAATAACAAAATAGTACCTTGTACTTGATAACCACTAAGATAAAAATGATTTTTTGGAGACAAAACAATCCTATTGGGTATAATTAATGTTTACATTATTTTTTCGTAGACTTAGGATATGGTGATCCAAATTACAGAAATACCTCTTATCCAGAAAGCTTCAGGCCCTGAGCATTTTAGAACACAGGTCCCATACCTGTATTAGACTTTTGTGTAACCTTTAGTGTCCTATCTTTAATATCTGCCATTATAGGAGACACAAATCTGTGCAGGACTTTACTCTGAAATACCGTGCCTTGACATTTCGTTTACACTAATAAATGACCACATCTTTTCTATGATTCACCTACTCTCTTCTTCTTATTCTTGGTAAAGATATTAAAATTGGCCTTAAACCTAGACCGATTCTTGAATTGTCTGTTCAACATGATTTGTGGACAAAACAACTGGCGAGTTAATGACAAGGACCAGTGAGCGTGAAAATAGCAAAAGAGACAAAAATGAAGTGACAAGTATCTCAGTACAGTTTGAGTACATCCTATAAAAATGCAATGCTGCACTGATCGAAAGGAAACAGTTTTGATATTCAGTAATACATCTCCTACCTAGGGATGACAAACACAAATGAGTTTATGCAGCTATGGACACACTCTTGAATGTTTTGAAATGTGCATTGTCTGCAGACTCTCTGTCTATCACAGAATATACAGAATATTTACCAAGAGAAAAACTAAGTAAATTCTAGTATATTCATGCATATTAAAATGGACATCAGAACACAATCATGATTAAAAGAAATGGAAAAGGGTAGGAAATTAACAAGAATAGGTTTTTTTCACAGTAACTTATTCAGCGCAAAACATATTGACGTAAAAAAAAGTTTTTTTTTCCCCGATGGAACTATTTTCAGTGCAAAATACATTGGGGTCAGTTTGTATGTTGCTGCTGCAATTTTTGGATATATATTTTGTTGTGGTTTAGCAAACATATTGCCAATTTAGAAATGTGAAATTTCATACCTCCCAACATTTTGGAAATAAAAAAGAGGGACAAAAAGAGTTGCAGCACATAGCGCAGTGAAATTTTTTGCCCATTTTTGTGGCCACACCCCCTACTTACCAGGTTATGAAAATTTGAACAAATTTCTGTTCAGTTATTACAGTTTTACTAAAAAAAAAGTGAATTGCCCTTTAAACTGTGAGTGCAAAGGTGGCTATACACAGGGAGATCCACTTATTTGCCAATGATCTCTCCTCGATTTGGCCACATTGATGGGGGACGTCAGATCGCGGGACTGCATCAACGAACAAATGCGTTCCACAATCCGATGGGATTTTTAGCCCTGCCCTATCATAATCTGGCCAATTGTCGGCCAGATATCAATCGGAGAAGCCTGTCTGAGGGCTCCATACATGGGCCAATAAGCTACTGACTCCATGGCCAATAGACCCATAGTATTGTTTAATGGTTCGCTGTTGCAAGCACTAGCTGTATTCATAGACAGTTATAGTACTTGGGCCCCATAGTGCAGGAACTTCCAACGTGACACAACAGATTTTTTTAAACAAAATTTCGCACATAAGTCTGATGGAAAATGAGGAGATATTCCTTTGCACTATGGATGTGTCACGTTTGTATCCTTGAATTCCACATGAAGAAGGGCTAGAGGCAGTTAGTAGACACCTACATAGGAAATACACTTGAAATTCACATCTGGGGCAGATTTACTAAATTCTTGTGAAGGATTTGAATTTCAATTGAATGCAAAAACTAAAATTTTTTCGAATTTTGTGATTTTTTTTTGGCTACTTCGACCATTGAATTTGCAAAATTCTATTGAATCGGATTCAAATTAATCAAACGATTCGAATAAGAAAATCGCTCGACCATTCGATGGTCGAAGTACTTGCCCTTTAAAAAAAAATATGATTGCCTAGTTCGCCAGATTAAACCTACGGATTTAGTATACTTGCCTATAGGAAGCTCCCATAGGTATTTTTTGAAGTTTTCTTGATGGAATAGAAATCATTCAATTTCTCGGTAAAATCGTACAAATCATATGATTTGTACAATTTTTTTAAAAATTGGATGATTTAGTACGATTTATTAGTGAAATTGGAAGATTTATATTTGTTTGATTTCTCGAAAAAAATCAAATAGCGGTAAAATCCTCCAAATTCGATATTTGATTTTATCGGATTTTACCTCAAACAAAATTTGATGGTTGAATTAGAGGGTTTTTAAAGTAAAACATCTCTTTATCCCACAATTGCACCCCACAATGCTCTGTAATATACAATATATAAAGTATGTATGTTTACAGATGCATACTAGGAATTGTCTTAGCTCTCGCACACTCTCTGTAACCGCCTAATCGAAGACGCCTGGTGCTCAATGGTGGAGAACCGGCAACCTCCCAACGATATGGCACACAAAGAAATCCAAAGGCACATAGGACTTATCAAACACAAGTGTGTTCATTGCAAATTGCGGTGCAACGTTTCGGGGTTGCCCCCTTTGTCAAGCTTGACAAAGGGAGCAACCCCGAAACGTTGCACCGCAATTTGCAATAAACACACTTGTGTTTGATAAGTCCTGTTTGCCTTTGGATTTCTTTTGTGTTTACAGATGCAGCCACTTGGATTTGTGTGTTAAATGCATCATGATTCAGTGCTAATTGAAGAAACTATGTTATCTAAAGGTATCTTAAATCATTTAATGCATTTAACCTTTTCATTAGCATACCAAATTTTAATTAGATGGGATGCTGTGACGCAATTTTCTGTGTTAAATGAGACAAGCGTGAAGTCTAAATTTAGTTATTCTGTGTCAAACACACAATCCAAAGTTGCTTCATCTGTATATCTGTCACAAAAGTGCTACCTCAAGACACGTGACTTTAGGAGTGACTATAAGGGGCCACATGTTCCACCTCTCACCCACCTTACACACAGGTTAGACTAGCACAACAGCACCCAAATAACTCACCACTGTCATTTTCAAACTTGTGACAATGAGAGAAACCAAGTAGTTTAATGTAAATGATGGAGACACTCTTTGTTATAGCAGTCAAATGGTATACAATATATATATACACACACACATACATATACATATACATATATACACTGTATACAGTATGCAGATCAAATTTTATATTACAAAGGGTATGCATAGATAAAAATATCTTATAAAAGTACATACTGTACATTAAAATAGCAACTAATTTATAAAATAAACATGAAAAACATAGAAAATTTATACTATACCCAAAAATATAGAAATTCTTAGTCAAGGGGAGGTAAGGGGGAAAGCAAATGAACTTCCAACCTAATTTGGTCTTCCAAAGTAAATTAAAATGTGAGCCATAAGAGTTGACTATTACAGATTTCAAGGGCATCATGTATATGGACCATTCCCCACCATTAGGAATGCAAAGGGGAGTGGCCTAGCAAAACACAGAGTTTTTGTTTTATAATCTCCTGTGAGTAAAGACTGGCCCAAAAATGTAATGACCGTAACTACTTACAGCAACGTAGTAGAGAAATTATATTATATTCATTGCTTATGGGTTTTTGTACTAGTTCCATACATGTGAAACATTTGTGCTGTGACCTGCCCTACCCAGATATTGCTAAATGATAAACCCAGTACCAAAACTAGGGGGCAAATTTTAAAAAATTGCCCAAAAGTCCTACGAATCTATTCTAAATTCGATAAGCATTCGACTATCGAATGATTATCGAATAGTTTTAGGCTATCATTTTGCTCGATTTGGATACCGATTCTTCAATTTCACGGAAAAATCGTACATTTTCCTTCGAGCCTCCGAAAAATTTGTATGATTCAAGCGATCGAGGTGTTCGATTGTATGAATGATATTCGAGCAGGACTTAGCAAAAGAAGCCTATGGGGGGGGTTCCCATAGGCTTCTATTGGTATTCGGTAGGTTCAATCTGGCGAAGTAGTCATTTGAAGGATTTGAAATGTTTAAATCCTTCGATCGAATGATCGAATATCCAATCATTAGATCTATTCGATAATTCGGTATTCGTTGATCGAAGAGGCCAAATTTAGCATATTCAAATATCCGAAAAAATCGTACGATCGGAATTCGATCAAACTTCGATCCAGTCACGTGAATTTTGTAAATTTGCCCCTTAGTCACCCCTTTACTCTTCCACAGGCAGAACTCTTTATCAGCCAGGTTGTGACTCCTGTACCTACTAGGACTGGTTTCAATGACTTGCTCACAAAGTTTGCAAACACATGGCTTTTGAGAATATGCGCATATGTATGTATGTCATAAAAATTTGCAATTGCAAAGCATTTTCTGTGACCAAATATTTTACAAAAGCAGCTTTAATCTCTGACCTTTGCTTAGCAATAACGAGCAGTATAATATTTACCAGTGAATGATGTAAACCAATGAATGATGAAAGCAGCACTAAACATTTAGAAAAATGCCATTTTAAACAACATTTGTGATTTTTATTACATTCCCCCTTAAAGAGGAATCCAACCCCCACAGGTGCTAACCCCTCTACCCTCCACCTCTGGCCTACCTCTCCCCCAGGGCTATTGCCCCTAAGTTGCCACTTACCCCTCGGTGTAAGTCCCCTCCAGTGAAGTCTTCTCTTCGAACGCTTCTTCCTGGATGCTGCTCTGTTGGCAGGGCATGTGCAGTAGGATGCTGGTACGACTGCGCATGAGCACAAAGTTCACAAAGTTCAATCTGCGAACTTCGTGAACTTTGTGGGCATGCGCAGTATTTCAAGTGTCCTACTGCATATGCGCCGCTGAGCATGGACGGATCCAGGAAGAAGTGGTTGGAAGAGAAGATGGCCCCTGTGAACTTCGCTGGAGGGGACTTACACAGAGGGGTAATTAGCAACCCTGGTCAGTCCAATTAGCATATGCCTTCCCACCCATTCCTATGATAACCAGGACATTAGCAAAGATCCACACAGAGATGGTTCCCATGATTTCCTTGGCACCTAGCTTGGTTCGCAGACATAGTAGCCATGTCAGTGGGCAAACCTTTCAAGTTACCTCTCAGACAAGACTTACTTCTTCAAGGTCCAATTTGGTTCCCAGACATTCACTAAGTGTATCTCACTGCTTGGCTGTTGAATCCCAAACCTGGTTGTTGAAAAGGTTTTTTTACAATCGGTCATACAAACACTCATGTGGCTCGTAGGGCTTCAACCATTAGAGCCTACTAAGGAGTCAGTGTAAGGGCCGAAGGCTCCGTTGATGTAGCGAACCAAGGAGGAAGCAAAAGTCCGAAAACCAGTCCAAGGTATAAGGTACAGACAAGGAATAGGAGGTAAAACGTAGTGGAAGTCCAGGCAATGGTCAGGTACAGGCAGCGAAGAATCGTAAGTCCAGGAACAGAGCAGGGTCATACACAAACAGGATCCGAACATAATCAGAAGGCACACCCAGGAACAGCAAACGTGAACCTATAATTGGGCACCAGTCAGAGTCCAGAGCTTCCTTAAATAGGCCCCAATTGGCTCCAAAACGGACGCCATCATGATGACGTCAAGACACGCCCCTTCTGGCGCGGGCCGACTTTGACGCGCGGAGACTTTGACGCCGGCAGAGGTTTAAAAGGAACCCTTACAGTCAGGTCCATTTTCTTTCAATGGTGCTGCAAAAAAAACTGGAATGGCAGTTGTGTGAGTCACCTCAGATTCTACAATTCCTACAGGACGAAGCGGATAAACAACTCAGTGTTTCTTCCCTCAAAGTCCAGTTGTTGGCCTTAGTGGTTTTATTTCATCAACAATAGGCCATTCTACCAGAATTCTGATTGTTCTTTCAAGCTGTGTCTAGACTGCACCCTCCGGTTCATGATCCGATGCCTACGTGGGATCTCTATATAGTTTTACACTGCCTTCAACAACATCCATTTGAACCGATCGAATCTGTGGACCTCAAGCTACTTACTTAGAAGACAGTTTTTCTATTTGCTATTTCATCAGCAAAAAGGGATTCAGATATAGCCGCACTCTCATACAAATCACCATGGTTTTTCATACAGACAGAGCTGTTCTTAGAACGGTATCATCCTTTCTCCCCAAAGTGGTCTTACCTTTTCATATAATTCAAGAGATTGTGATTCCGGCATTCAGCCCAGAGGCATCAGAAGAGCAAGAACCTAACTTACGAACTATAGATTCAGTCAGGGCACTACAGACATACATCAGTAAAACAAAGTCCTGCAGGAAATCAGAAGCTCTGTTCATTCTGCATGGTGGACAGAACATAGGTCAAAAAGCATCCAAATGCACTATAGCTCGATAGATTGTGTCAACTATTCAGATGGCATATTCGCTATCAAACAAACAATTGGCTGTTCAAGCCAGGGCACATTCTACAAGAACGATTGGCACATCATGGGCCTTCTTTCACAATATCTCCAGAGAACATTTGCAAAGCAGCCATGTGGACTTCTCTGCACACTTTTTCAAGATTTTACAGATAGGGATGGCGCGAACAGTTC
>CM044446.1:67297342-67357453 GCA_024363595.1 Xenopus borealis | reverse complement strand
CACATTAGCAATTCGCCAGTCTCTCGGCACCATGCCAGACCTCAAAGAATCCTGAAAAAAAAAGTATAGTGCAAAAATCCAAAAAAAAAACACTGGGGTTGTGATATTTTTGCACTTTTAAACCCTGCCCTACTATTTGCAATAAGGAAATAGTGAGGGAATCCTCTTTTTATATCTTATGAGAGCAATGGCCTGCCAGGCTTCTTGCTTGTAACAAAGAATGGTGTTTTTGCATGGATTGGCTTTAGGGTGGCAGTTTTAAGATGATGATGATGATGATTATTATTATTAATAATAACACTCCCTATTAAACAGCACATGTGGGTTAGGGGAGTTCAAAGGGAGCATTGCTTTCCTGGATAAGCAGAAAACCATACATTGGGTTAATTTTGATGTCACAGTAAATATAACTACAAAATATGTCACTAATTTGCATCTCTTATCTAGTAGATCTTGGTTCTTTTTCAGCTTAGCTAGTTAATTTCCTCTACATCAGCAAGCTACCCCTAATCATTGTGTATCTGCAAGGCAACAGAAAAGGGACTGAATTTGCCAAGGTAAGAATGGTGAATGAAGACTATCCTATCTCCTATCCCCTTTGCCGCCTGGTTTGCTGCTGCCACCCCATCCATGCTCACCTTTTTTCTTTTGGCACCAGAGGAGTACGGGGAGTTCATGGAGGTCTAGGTTTTGAAAGCCATAAAGTTACCAGGAGTGACATTTTTGCCACCCCTAGTAACTGGTGGGACGCCACTACCTGAAGCAAGTTTCTAAACTCACCTCATTGGCACAGTACTCCTGATGAAGACATACTATATTATGGGACCTTTTGGGTGCATGGTCCTTAACTGGTAAAGGGCTATTGTCTATGTGCACAAGGTACTGTAGGCAGACAGGTTTTTCAATTACTGTAACTTAACATGACATATTATGTAATGATTTTTGTCCTCATCATTATACATGTTTCCTATACCATACATATGCTGCAGCCAGCTTTATGCTTAGATATAGTATTCTCTACATTATACATTAAGCTAAAAGCATTCTTTTAAAATATATGTATTCTTTAGTCTCTGTCTTTTTTGTAGCGTATCTCACAATATTCTTTTTGCCAAATTATTCTTTAAAGGGTTAGTAACACCAGAAAATAAAAAGTCCTGAAAGGTTTTGCAACTGCTGTACATGACAATGAATTATTTAAAACTCCATTGAATATAACTGACCAGGTTATAAAACAAGACTTATGCTTCAAAGAAAAGCTTTATACATGTGCAGGATAGAAACATATAATATGTATTTCTGGTCCTTTCTCTTTTCTGCCTATCTTTAATAAGATATAATAATGAGTCTAACATAAAGGGGCAGATTTACTAAATTCACATGAAGGATTCGAAGTTCTATCGAATTTTCAAAAAGTTTGAATTTGAATTTTCAAATGTTTTTGAAGACCACTTCGACCAGTGAATTTTGAAAATTCGATCGAATTGAATGATTCGAATAAAAATCTATTCAACTATTCAACTGTTGAAGTACGTCCCCTTTAAATTTTTATTCGACTGCCTAGTTCGCCAGTTTCAACCTACCGAATTGGATTTCAAAAATTTTGATCAAATAAAAAATTCAATCGAATGGTTAAAATTGTTTGAAGCAATCGATTCGAACGATTTTATTGATCGAATTGTGGTAAAAATCCTCCAAATTCGAATTAGAATTTGGAGAATTTTTATTCCCCAACAATTCCCATGGTCGAATTTGAGGGTTTTTTTAACCCTCGAATTCGACCCTTAGTAAATCTGCCCCAAAGTGTTATAATATAATTCTTTTAACTGAAATTTATTTTTTAAGTACCATATGGTATAAATAATGTAATTCTTTTTAAAATGTTATATTATGTTTACTTTAAAAAATTTAATTGAGGTTTTCCCCATTAAATATAGTCTTGTGTATATTTATAAGGTTCCCTAAAGAACTGGCATTGACCATTTTTCTTATCAAAATGAATCATTTTCTTAGGACCTTAGTATGAATTACTGCTATGTACCATTACCCCTGGCTTAGCACAGAATTGTATAATAAGAATATTCAAGCAAGAACTTCAAATTATGCATGAAATACTGTATGAGTAAAAATACTGAGAAAATACAGTTTATGGCAAGCAAGCAGCACATTTTGAGGATATTTTCAACATCTATTTTCAAAGGACCCAATATATGACCACTCAAACAGACACAAAGAATCATCGAACGATCGGAAGTTTCCATCTCCCGACCTGCCACTAACCTTCAGTTGAAATAAACCAGTAAAAGAACAGATCCGATAATGTTCAGCCCTGACAGTAATCATACCAAAGTTTATGTCCGACAAAGCTGTCGTCTCCCACTGAAAATCTTCAGATATATATAGAGATATGATCGCCAGCTGACAGAAATCTTCTAACCTATCCGATCGACTGAACGTCCAATCGGCATGGCAAGACTAATGTCGGGAAACTCCACACACAATCCAAAAATCAGATATTTGCGTCTATGGCCAGCTTTATATTAATCACTCCAAAAATAGCTTGACTCAAACAAAAATCCTGCTTATTTTTAAATGTAACTGGATATATAATTTCCAATCAAATTCAAAGGTGATAAGGTACTAAAAGGAGCATGTTAACCAAATCAGCTAGTTAGAATGTTATATTGTTAGTATTGTTTATCTGCTTATAAGCATTTATTGGATTGTTTGCTGAAAGTCACAAAGTTGTGAAAACTCCGTATTTTACATCTAGAAATATTTTACAGAAACTCCTTCAAAATGTCATCATGAAAATTTCCATCTTGAAAAAAATACAGCAAGAAAACCATGCTGGAAAAAAAATTCAGATAGACTCTGTATTTTGAGTGGGAAATGTTGTGAAATAAGTTCCATTGACATCAATGGTGGTACAAGTCTTCCAAAAGTCTCAAAAACTGGTATGGGGCGTCTCCACAGCCTGGTCTCCACATACACCAATGTGGGGTAATACCTACCTCCCCCACTTCCATGCTCTACCAGATGTTGTCAGATGGGCACAGCTTGGGCTAAACCCCCCCCCCCACACACAGATATGTTATTTCAGTAGAGTGTACAAGTATGACATGTTTTTCAGGTACACTTT
Source organism: Xenopus borealis (assembly GCA_024363595.1). Lineage (NCBI taxonomy): Eukaryota > Metazoa > Chordata > Amphibia > Anura > Pipidae > Xenopus > Xenopus borealis. Next base: position 67,354,311 of record CM044446.1, on the reverse strand, counting down.
CCGGTGAGACCTGTAGATCTAGAGGTAACAACACTTGAGACCTATTTATATAAACCAGACCTGACAAAACCTTTATCCTGGTTATACACTATACTACCCTCTGCCCTTGAGAGAGTTAGGGACAAATGGCAAAGGGATATCCCTGAGCTGGATGAAGAAAAGTGGAAGGATGCACTGAAGCTTGTAACGGAACTATCCATCTCTATGAGGGATAGGTTCATACAAATAAAATTCCTGAACAGAGTCTACTTAACCCCTTATCAAAAATTAATGAAACAGTCTCAGATCAATGCCCTAAGTGTAGAGTAGAAATAGGTACTATGTTTCATGTGTTCTGGTCCTGTCCGATAATCCAGAGATTGTGGGGTGAAGTACTCCAATACATAAATGAAAAACTTGCATTACCAAACATTCGCTCACCAGAACTCTGTCTGTTGGGGTTAACAGGAGATCTACAGCTCCACTCCTAGTCTAGAGTTTGTTATGTACAACTCCTATACTATGCCAAAAAAGCCATATTAATGCGCTGGAAATCTCTCAATCCCCCTACATCACAGTATTGGCAAAAGCTGATAAATGACTCCCTCTCAAACCATAAACTGACATACATGGCTGGAAGTTGCCCAGGAAAATTTTAAGATACTGTATTTGGGGTACCTGGTTGAATACACAAACTGTTTAAGCACATCTAAACTTATACAATATAATGTATACTGCAAATTGTACCTCAGTCTCACCTCCCTCCATCTTTTCTTTCTTCCCTTTTTTCTATCATTATTGGTTTTGTAAATGTTTAAATTCAAAATAAAAACTTTATTTGGAAGGGATCAGAGGAATCACTAATCCGTTTTGTAGATTACCTGAGTTCCATTGAATGACCATATATTTACTCTTGAGTATCATACACATCAGGTAGACTTCTTGGATGTGACTGTGACATTGGAAGGGGGGAGACTGATAACGGACATCTATAGAAAACCGACGGATAGAATTACCTATCTAGATCCACATAGTTTTCATCCTCCTACTATTAAAGGGTTGCCATATAGGCAACTATTGTGAATTAGACACATTGTGAGTGAGGAGGATAGATTTGATGAGAGAGCTTGGGAAATGCTGACTCACTTTGAGAGTAGAGGTTATGAACCCCAACAGCTAGATATAGCCAAAACAAAAGTGAAATATATACCAAGAGTGATTCTCCTTTCTAAGAAAATGCAAAAGAAATCTGAGAGATTGCCTTTTGTCACCATGTATTTGAAACAATCGGGCCATGTAAAAAATATAATACATCGACACTGGCATTTATTGCATATGGACCGGAAGTTGGAACCCTGGGTAGCTGAACCACCGATGATGGCCTATAAGAGAGCAACCAACTTGAGAGACCAACTGGTCCATACACTAAGTGAGCCTCCAAAAAAACAAGGTAGTTGGCTGAGTAGAACTAAAGGAATGTATAAGTGTGGGAGGTGTGTCAACTGTAATTTTGTGGTCCGTGCAGACAAGTTCTACCATCCAATGACGGGGAGAGAATATGAAGTGACAGATTACATCAACTGTCAGTCCAATTATGTTGTATGCATGGTGAAATGCCCATGTGACAAGGTATATATAGGTGAAACCACTAGAGCATTAAGTACAAGGCCCAGATGGGATTCACCCCAGGGTACTTAATGAACTTAGCTCTGTGATTGCCAATCCTCTATACTTAATTTTTCAGGATTCTTTGAGGTCTGGCATGGTGCCGAGAGACTGGCGATTTGCTAATGTGGTGCCGCTATTCAAAAAGGGATCCCATTCTCAGCCTCAAAACTATAGGCCAGTTAGTCTGACGTCGGTGGTAGGAAAGCTTTTTGAAGGATTAATTAAGGATAGGATACTGGACTTCATAGCAAATAACAATACTATGAGTTTGTGCCAGCATGGTTTTATGCGTAATAGATCTTGCCAGACTAACTTAATTTCTTTTTATGAGAAGGTAAGCAGGGACCTCGATTCTGGGATGGCAGTGGATGTGATTTACTTAGACTTTGCTAAAGCATTCGATACAGTGCCACACAGAAGGTTACTGGTTAAATTAAGGAATGTTGGCCTTGAACATAGCATTTGCACCTGGATAGAGAACTGGCTAAAAGATAGACTACAAAGAGTGGTGGTAAATGGAACATTTTCTAATTGGACCAGTGTTGTTAGTGGGGTACCGCAGGGCTCTATACTGGGTCCCTTGCTTTTCACCTTGTTTATTAATGACCTGGATGTGGGCATTGAAAGTACCTTTTCTATTTTTGCAGATGATACTAAATTGTGCAGAGCTATAGGTTCCTTGCAGGATGCTGCCACTTTGCAGAGTGATTTGTCTAAGTTGGGAAACTGGGCAGCAAACTGGAAAATGAGGTTTAATGTTGATAAATGCAAGGTTATGCACTTTGGCAAAAATAATATAAATGCAAGTTATACACAAAATGGCAGTGTGTTGGGAGTTTCCTTAAGTGAGAAGGATCTTGGGGTTTTTATAGATAACAAGTTGTCTAATTCTGGGCAGTGTCATTCTGTAGCTACTAAAGCAAATAAAGTTCTGTCTTGCATAAAAAAGGGCATAAACTCAAGGGATGAAAACATAATTATACCTCTTTATAGATCCCTAGTAAGGCCTCATCTGGAGTATGCAGTGCAGTTTTGGACTCCAGTCCTTAGGAGGGATGTAAATGAGCTGGAGAGAGTGCAGAGACGTGCAACTAAACTGGTTAGGGGGATGGAAGACTTAAATTATGAGAGGAGACTGTCCAGGTTGGGGTTGTTTTCTCTGGAAAAAAGGCGCTTGCGAGGGGACATGATTACACTTTACAAATATATTCGGGGACATTATAGACAAATATCAGGGGACCTTTTTACCCATAAAGAGGATCACCGCACCAGAGGCCACCCCTTCAGACTAGAAGAAAAAGACTTTCATTTGAAGCAGCGTGGGTGGTTCTTCACAGTCAGGACGGTGAGGTTGTGGAATGCACTGCCGGGTGATGTTGTGATGGCTCATTCTGTTGATGCTTTTAAGAGGGGTTTGGATGATTTTTTGGACAGACATAATATCAAAGGCTATTTTGATACTAAAATCTACAGTTAGTATAGCTATGGGCATACAGGTATATGGTTTGTGTTTGAAAGAGTGGAGATGTGTGTGTGTGTTTGTGTGTGTGTGTATGTATGCTGGGTTTTTAATTTGGAGGGGTTGAACTTGATGGACTCGGTCTTTTTTCAACCCAATTTAACTATGTAACTATGTAACTATGTAACTATGATTGGGGAAAACAGAAGTGATGTGAGACTTAGAAAAAATACCTTCCTGATAGCCAGACATTTTATGGAGGCTAATCATCAAGTGAGTTAGTTAAGATTTATGGGTATAGAACGAGTTAGAACACTGACCCGGGTTGCAATAGAGAGAAACTGCTGAAACAACGAGAAGTTAAATGGATATATAAATTACACACCCTCTTTCATGATGGGCTTAATGAGGATAGGGAATTGTCATTGTTCTGTTGAAATTGTTCCCTCCTTTTTTTAATTTTCCTATGCTGAATTTACCTTTTCCTATATGATGACATCAGCCTGTGTGTGGTTTGAGTAATGACAAAAATTGTTCTGATGTTTTTAATATATGTTTTTAATTCTCTATATATGTCACTATATTTACAGACCTTGTAGGACATTATTGAAGGAATTCATTTTTTTGAAGTCCCTTATACATAAGTCCCTTATAAATAACAAGGATATTTGAAGAGCTTTAGCACAGATGTTTTTATATTATCTTCAGATTCTTCACTTTATTATATGTTTAGTCTTATATTTATCACTGTAATCTTACCTGGTTTCATTATCTATGATCAATTGATTAACTTGATATAATAATTGCTTTTTTTTATTTTAAAAATGGAACATTAATTGGCACAGTCAATTTATTAATGGATAAGAGTATCCCAATGTTTTTTTAAAAATATATGAATTCATGATTATTTTTTGGCACATAGTCACTTTAAGTATGTCACATGACAACATTGACACTTTCATATGGTCACATGATTGCTAGGATTTGACCAATAATGTGATTTGACCAATAATGTGATTTACAGATGAAGCCACTTTGGATTGTGCATTTGACACAGAATAACTTAACTCGTCTATCCCATTTATCCCACTTAGCACAGAATATTGTGTCACAGCATCCCATCCAATTAAAGAGTTCACCATTGAAAACAATGGTGCTTTGGTATGCTAACGAAAAGGTTAAATGCATTAAATGAGTTAAGATGACTTTAGATAACACAGTTTCTTCAATTAACCCTGAGTCATGACGCATTTAACTCACAAATCCAAGTGGCTGCATCTGTATATACTTAGATAGCACATATTACTTTTATAGTTACATAGTTACATTGGTTTGAAAAAAGACAAAGTCCATCAAGTTCAACCCTCCAAATTAAAACCCAGCATACACACACCGTCCACTCTTTCACACAAACCATATATGCCAATAGCTATACTAACTGTAGAGTTTAGTATCAAAATAGCCTTTGATATTATGTCTGTCCAACATACAGTAACCCAGCAGTGCATTCCACAACTTCACTGTCCTCACTGGGAAGAACCACCTACGCTGCTTCAAATGAAAGTACTTTTCCTCAGGTGCGGTGATCCTCTTTACGGGTAAAAAGGTCCCCTGATATTTGTCTATAATGTCCTCTAATGTACTTTATGTATGAGTTATGTGGGACTGTCCTTGTATAATATCGTTGTATTTGTATGTCCTGATCAGTAACATTACCAGTGGCGCAGGTTACATTGCTCCTTGCGAGGGTACCTAGATGCAATGTTGGTGTTGAAGTGGGTAAGAAAAGACACTTTTAAGGCTTTCAAGTTAGCTGGAACAGCCAAATCATTTATAAGGATTTATAAGGTATAAGGAGGCCAATAATTCATGCAAAAAAGCTATCAGGCAAGCTAAAATCGACAAGGAAAAGGATATAGCAGCAAGCAGTAAAAAGAATCCAAAATCATTTTTTAAATATATTAATAGTAAAAAAAAATTGAAACAGGAAGGGGTAGGACCTTTATTATCAGAAGGGGGTCAGCTGGTTGATGTGAACAAGCAAAAAGCTCAGATTCTGAATGCATACTTTTCGTCTGTCTACACAAACGAGGAACCAGCTAATGAAGGTTTCCTTATTAATAGTCCCAATTCTAATAATACATCTAATGATGCATGGTTCACACATGCTGAAATTCAAAAGAGACTAGAACATGTTAAGATAAACAAAGGTCCAGGGCCAGATGGGATTCATCCAAGGGTAATTAACAAGCTTAGCTCAGTGATTGCCAAACCTCTCTACTCAATTTTTCAGGATTCATTGAGGTCTGACATGGTGCCGAGAGACTGGCGAATTGCTAATGTGGTGCCAATAATCAAAAAGGGATCCCATTCTCTGCCTCAAAACTATAGGCCAGTCAGTCTGACTTTGGTGGTAGGAAAGCTTTTCGAAGGATTAATAAAAGATAGGATACTGGACTTCATAGCAAATAACAATACTATGAGTTTGTGCCAGCATGGTTTTATGCATAATAGATCTTGCCAGACTAACTTAATTTCATTTTATGAGAAGGTAAGCAGGGACCTCGATTATGGGATGGCTGTGGATGTGATTTACTTAGACTTCACTAAAGCATTTGATACAGTGCCACAAAGAAGGTTACTGGTTAAATTAAGGAATCTTGGCCTGGAACATAGTATTTGTAACTGGATAGAGAACTGGCTAAAAGATAGACTACAAAGAGTGGTGGTAAATTGAACATTTTCTAATTGGACCAGTGTTGTACCACAGGGCTCTGTACTGGGTCTCTTACTTTTAAATGTGTTTATTAATGACCTAGATGTGGGCATTGAAAGTACGGTTTCCATTTTTGCAGATGATACTAAATTGTGCAGAACTATAGGTTCCATGCAGGACGCTGCCAATTTGCAGAGTGATTTGTCTAAGTTGGTAAACTGGGCAACAAACTGGAAAATGAGGTTCAATGTAAATGCAAGTTTATGCACTTTGGCAAAAATAATATAAATGCAAGTTATACACTAAATGGCAGTGTGTTGGGAGTTTCCTTAAGTGAGAAGGATCTTGGGTTTTTTTATAGATAGCAAGTTGTCTAATTCTGGGCAGTGTCATTCTGTAGCTACTAAATCAAATAGGGTTCTGTCCTGCATAAAAAAGGGCATAAACTCAAGGGATAAAAACATAATTATGCCTCTCACCATACAGGCCTCAAAAAGGCTGAGATCTGAAACATTGCATTTCTGATGTCTACTTTTCTGTGGAGCCAATTAAAAATATTTCAATCAATTCAAACGTGGTTCATGATACTGTAGTTCTTTGGACTTTGCATACATTAAGACCCCTGTCAGGTTGAGTCTACTGTGTACTTTTCATCACACCTCAAAATGAATTTGAGAAGGTAGAGTTCTCCAATACTGTGTGTGTAACACTAATCTGGCTATTCCGACCACAGATCAGTTTAATGTCCAGCTAATGTAGAAGCATGGGTTACACTGGACTCTCCAAGCCTTTGCTAAGTGGAAGCATCCCTTTACAGATTTTGTGAAACTACAACTTCAATACTACTCTGCATGCAAAATACAAAATGATTTGGGCGCCATGAGGTTCTTTTTGTTACATAGTTACAGAGTTACATAGTTAAATTGGATTGAAAAAAGACCGAGTCCATCAAGTTCAACCCCTCCAAATTAAACACCCAGCATACACACACACACAGCAAACAAAGAACTATTTATTAGTCATAGACAATGCCCCCAAGTTTACTCATGTATGCAGATGAGGTATTAACACCAGACACACACTACACAGCTCACACAGAACTGGCAGGCTCACAGAGAGCTCATAGCTAGAGACAGCATATGGAGAGGCACATAAATCAGAGCTTCTGGTAATAGGTATTCAGCTGAGGAAGGACTCCATTAGGCATTTAAAGAAATTCAGTATGCCATCCCCATCCAGTGCACTGTTCAGGAAGCTAACTGAACACCATCCTTACTGAGGACCCTGCACTGGAGGCATTCACACACAGCCTCTGGAAAGCTACTCCCTGCTGCAAATCCTCTTTACACTATCTACCTTTCTCTCCTAGAAAGACTATTACTGTCCTACTATGGCTAAACCTCATTCACTGGGTTGCCTAGTACCCAACTTCTTTCCTCAAGAGCACATGGCCTTTCAGGTCCTTGCTGTACCCAGGCCCCCTTGGGCACACCCTGCTGGATCACCATCCAGAGGCCAAAGAGGAAGAGACCAATCCCTACACACACTATATTGCCATGTAGCAGGGAGGGGACATTACACAGGCTTTTGCCTAGTAACTGAAAAAAAACAAGTAGGGATTTAGAATAATATGGGCAGTTTAAACCCTATGGGTTCCTACATGTGCAACAAATGCACTGCAAGTTGAACAATGAAACCAAATCACTGCTTGTTTTTATGAATTCCTGAAATTTTGCCCAGGGTTAGTATATGAGTGGAGTCTTTGCAAAACACATCCTACACAGAAACAGCCATCATAAATGTGTTTACATTTTCCAGGTTAGGAAACAAACATGTTATAAATCTGAAACATCTGCCATTCCTCAATAAAAAGTGCAGGTGGGAGCATTTTCCCTTGTAATAATAACATTTTCCTGTCAGCATTACAATGTGTGAATGGGAGATTTATGTCATTAAGCCATTATGTATACCACATAATGGTTTTCTTCTGCATTCTATTAAAATACTGTTCACATTAGCCTAACCTAGCTTTCAATGGGGATTAGACCGTCCTTGCCTCTCTTACCTTGCCTGCTTGCTTCTCTGCATCCAATTACATAGTGATACTTACTGAGCTTAATTAGTTATGCAACTAAATAATTACTCATAGGCTACTGTATAAGTACTATTCCATCAGAGTGAATGGAGTCATTTTTATCTATGATCACACACAAGCATGATGTTCTAAGTAGTAAGTTGCATTAGTGTATGAATCTCACCTATTGTTTTGTTTTAGTCCATTTTCAGTATATTCAGTATATTTTCCCATGACAGTTTATTTATTCTTGTGTAGTTAATTTGAGAACATATTATGGACACTGTAGTATATTATTTAAATGACATAACCAGAATACACTATAGTAAGCTCAGCGTTGGAAAAGGTTGTTGGAAAACTAACCTCCCTTTTCTAACCTTCACATATATTTTATATTATAATAATGATGATGATAATAGAAGCCCGAATAACTATAGTTATGATTACAGTATTTGGGGAGCATTGATCTACTACAAAGAGATCCTCATCATCAGAAGCCTAAATACAGTACATGGACTCTCAGTAAGATAATTCTGAATATCTTTAAGGGGGAAAACAACAGATTTTTATAAACTTTAGCTTGTGGGATTAAAATTTTTTCCAAATATAATCAATTAGAATGTATTTAATTTTAATGAAACAATCAATTACTTTTCACTGTACCCCTCTCAATAATCTGTCTCCCTATTTTCTAATTCTGGTTTTGAAAAACCAGACACTAATAATGTATTACTTCTACCCAAAGCCTGCTTCTAGAGATGAAACATAACATGATTGGCTTCAAATCAGTACCATACTTTGAATTATATAGACTTTGTACCATAGACCATATTTTGAATATATATAGAAAATTCCACATATCCACGATATGAAGCTTATATAATGGTTGTTGTTTTTTATTAGTAGCAGTTCCCCTTTCAACCAAACTCAGGGTTTATACGCCATATGCAATATGGCAAAGAATTCTGGTTATGAAAACCCAGTATACCTTTCCTTGTGATGATTTTAGGAAAATTAGTTTATATTGCTAAATTATAAAGAAAAGTAAATAAAATAGGTGTAATTACCATATATGCCCAAGTAAAGTGTCCTTTATAGTACCGCTATATTTAAAGAAGTTGTATATATATATATATATATATATATTAATTTCTTCCAGGAAACATTTCTCAAGGTCATTGTCTTTTTTATTAAAGGGATATTATTATTTTAACACAAAGTGCTCTAAGCACTTTTAATTTTATTTTTCATTTTAATATATCCATAAATGACATGTATATTACACATTATACTGTATATTCTGTTTATAAAATGTAACTTTTCTTGCTTGGGGGAGTGCACAATTGTAAGCAGCAGCTTAGTTGTCTATGAACCTAGTAGCGAGGGTCTCTCATCTGAATTAGTTTTACATAATATTCTAGTTTAGCAGAAGGGATGTTGGTAAGAAGGGTTGCTGTTTCCCAGGACCAGAATGTAGTTAGGCAGAAGAGGCACATGCCAAGGGCACAACGTTTAGGAGGGTGCCAGCCACATACCTTCCATGTTGCCTACCCCTAGTCCAGCTGAGCAAGATCTAGAGTGTTTGCAACAATGCCATTTGCCAAGAATTTTAATTGTAGGTTGTTTTGGTTGAAGTTTGTACTGTTTTTACTGTATATGATTAGTCTACATCTAAAGAAACAAAGATATATCCACAATAGAACAACAAATGACAAAAATGTGCACTCCATTAAACAAGGTTACATGGCTGGGTGCAGGAGTCTGTAGATTATAAAACATCATATTACACTGCACTCAAAGGTCTTTGGTAATGGACAAAGAAATATAAGATGTTAGAGCCTTAGTTACTGTAGCAGAGTTGGATATATTGAGTCAATGTATTTTTTCCTTAGGAGGCAATGTGATACATGTTTCCATGGTCTGTTTACCTAATTACTTATGTTGTATTATGTGATTTTATTTGTAATTTTAACACCAATATCACAGTTTATTTCATTATCACAGGATTATGTTGGGCTTGATCTATACTATATGGTTAATATACTAAATGCTGGTGATTGGCTGTCCCTCCATTGTTCACATGATCCTATCTGTTGTACACGATTGGGTGAGTGTCTCATCCTTTTGTCTATTTAAATATTTCATTTTAAAACATTTATGGTCTTGATAAAGGTCCTAGAAGAGGACTCCAATATGGACACTGCCTTGATGGGGTGCATCATCTTATGCATACTTTGTACAAACTTTGTAACTAAAAACGTCTCTTTTTACTAAATGTACCTTTAAGTTGTGCAAAAATAGATTTTCTCTGGGGGCTATATATTGGGGAGTGTTGGGGTTAAATAACTTAATCTGTCTGATTGTGGGGTATCTAGTACACCAAACCTTTGTGAGTGGTTAATATAACAGTCGACAGGTGTTTGTACATACTGTACTCATTTTATATTTTGTTTGTTTTGTAAAAAAATGGTATGTAAAGTGTTATTCTTTTCTTTATATATGTAAAGCATATGGAGTGTTTTTTTATTGTGCTCGGAGAGGTAAGCAATATTCTAGACTGTTAATTAAACATAATCTGTTGAGAATATGGTGATATATAGCCACTTGTGCTTACATTGCTATTACCACAGAGAAAGGTAGTGAGTCACAGGTTTGTGCCCTATAGATATATTGTATATCTCAGTGGGAAGTGCAGCTCAAGTCTTTACCTGTAATTTAAAAGTTTTCATGTCTAGCAGCACTAACATTTCCCACTTGCATCTTGCATAATCGAAAAGAGTTGACAATCTAATGAATAATACCATGAATTACTCTGTTGGCTTTCAGATCTTATCGGTGTCTTGCTTATTCTTACTGCCTGTAAATACCATTCACTGGTTAGGTGAACTGGATATAGGATTAAAATCAGTTTGTACTTTACTATACATCTCATTAAATATCTGACAAAAAAAGTATAGAATTTTTGCAAATATTCTTTTTGTTCCTATTGGACAAATATAGTCTAAAAGCTGAAAAAGCTTCCTATAAAATGTTTGGTCATTTTAATGGACATGTATGTATGTATGTATATTTTTATTTATATAGCGCTCCTTGAGGGCAAAGCACTGTACAGTAACAATAATTTAGTAGTACAAACAAGGGATCACTGCATTAATCAGTAACAATAAGTGCATTATTATAAATACAGTTTGCATAAATATAAAATATAATTACACATTGTTGAGACAAGATGATGGGGGGCCATACCCCTTGGGGCTTACAGTCTAAATGGGAGGGTAACATAAAGACACAATTTGGAGGGGTAATAAAGTGCTTTTTACAGTGGGTGAAACAAGTGCCAGTTCAGGTGTTATCCAGGTGCTCCCAGAGGTAGTCTCTGAGTTTTGTTTTAAAAACATTGAGGGAGGATTCTCTCCGGAGAGATGCAGGAATGGCATTCCAAATATAAGGAGCTGCAAGAGAGAAGGGTTTGACACGGGAAACAGCAGTAGAAGTGGGGGGTACAACCAAGCGGTTAGTCTGAGAGGAGCGGAGGTTTCGGCCAGGAACATATAGAGAAACAAGAGATGAGATGTAGTTAGGTGTAAAGGAATGAAGGGCTTTGAAGGCTACGAGGAGAAGTTTATAAGTTATTCTCTGTTTTATCGGAAGCCATGATAATGACTTTAACAGGGGAGGGGCCTGTACCCTTTTGGATGAGAGAAGGACAATTCTGGCAGCAGAATTTAAAACAGACTGTAGAGGGGAGAGATGGGAGTTAGGCAGGCCTGTTAGTAGAAGGTTACAGTAATCTAGTCGTGATAGGATGAGAGCATGCATGAGTGTCTTGGCTGTAGCAGGTGAAAGGAAGGGACGTATTTTTGCAATATTACGTAAGAAAAAGTGACAGGTTTTGACAGTGGCGTTAATATGATCAGAGAAGGAGAGAGAGGAGTCAAATATCACCCCTAGACAGCGTGCTGAGTTGACCGGGTCAATGAGCATGCCATCAATAGAGATAGTAAAATGGGGAGTAGGGCCAGGTTTAGGTGGAAAGATGATTAGTTCAGTTTTTGTTAGGTTGAGTTTGAGGTGGCGCTGGTTCATCCAGTTGGAGATTGCTAGGAGGCAGTTAGAGATTTGAGCCTCCGTTTCAGCTGAAAAATATGGAACGCTTCACGAATTTGCGTGCATGTTTAAAATGGCATGTTATGTGTGTTTTTGCATCATTTGTAGTGATGGGCAAATCTGGGGTGTTTTGCCGAATTTCCAAAGAAATTTGTGAAACGGCAAAAAATTTGTGAAATACTGCAGCGTCTTGTTTTGGACACCGGAGTCCGTTTTTGGATGCAGGCATCTGTTTTCCAGAAATGGACACCGGGGTCCAAAAACAGATGACCGCATCCAAAACAGGACTCCGGTAATTTTCCCCAGGTGAAATTTTACTGGCGTTTTGCATGTATTCACCTGAGGCGGGAATTCGCCCATAACTACTCATTTGACCTCATATTACCCTCTCCAATTGAATGTGCATTTATGTGTGTGTTGTCAATAATCTTCTTTTGAGTATAGTAATCTGCTTAAAACAGTTGTATCTCTCATTAACATCAAACGCGTTACACTGTATAATTCTTTTAACCTATGATTAAGTGTCCATGGAGATAGGAAAGGTCTGTGTGGAGCATTGGTCCTTTGAGTGCCTACAATTCTTTTAACTAATTGCAGACAATATACATGTAAGAAAAGAGCCTGTTCTCACAAACATTTAAATATGTTTGAACTATAACAACAGGCTTTATTAAAGAGTGTTTCTAAAATAAGTAGTAGATTTTTAGCCCAGATTTCTCCAGAGATAATCAAATCTCTTAAACAAGAAAATCTTGTATTCCAGGCTCTATTTTACCAATATGTCTAAAGCAGCTCACTCCTTGGTAAGATGTTGACATATGATCTGGGAAAAAACACTCAATGATGAATGTTGAAGGTTAAAACATATATTATATTTGTTCATTGGTCAATGGCAAAGCTAAAAGTCATTTGTCTCTGATAAATTAAATTCCTACTTAAGACTGTAAGCTCTACAGATCAGGAGCCTTCTATCTCCTGCATCACTCATCATTTGGCACTTAACCTTTAGTTTAACTGTAATTATATATAGAATAGAAAAAAAAAATTATAGATGACATAGATAGATGGATAGACAGACAGACAGATAGACTAAACCCTGATATACAGCTATAGATAGATATACATTTCAACTGTCTATATAGTATTGAAATGTATCAAAATTCCATATAAAATGCTGAATATACTGTGGCAGCTGTTGTCTATTATATCAGAAGAAATATTCTTATAGCAAAGAGGTTATTAAGAAAGAAACTTTATGCCTCTTGGTCCACAAGAATTCAGAGGACTACGAATTACCTGGGATCTAGGGTTTGCCAAATAAGAGGCTTTTTCAATAATTTGGAGAACCATGCCTTCAGGATACTCAAACTATATTTAAATACTAAGAAAACCAGGTGGCATGTATTTATACTATCATACATTTATGCATTGTGCCATCGAGTAAAAGGTTCTACCTGGATTTCAGGAGGTTTATATGCAGCTGAGAGCAGGAAGTATTGGAACATCTTAAAATGAGTGTGGTTAAACTATTGTTTAAGTTTTAACATGTAATTAAAAGTCTTTGGGGTAATAAGGCTGGTTACTGCCAAATCGCAGCATATCACCTTAAATACAGAAAGTGCAATGCATAGTTTCAATCTGGATGAACTTTAAAATGAGACAGAAACACAGGGCAATATGCATACACAAAAACATCATAGTCAAGCCTGAAGATGGCAGCAAGGTAATTAAATAGGTAGAAATTTAAAAAATGCACATGGGCAGATGGAGGAAAATGCCTAAAGCCAACATACAGTATACTAAATTATAAGAAGGTACACAAGGAAATGTCAGTTGAGGGACTAGCAAAATCAGCCTAGTATAACTTTGTAATTAGAACTTTTATCAAGCCTAGGTTACTGACTTATGAAAATTTAGCTGGTGAGCTACCCTACTGGCAAGCTTTCATCATTTACTATTAAATCTATCTGCAAGGGAGCCTCAAAGGCACAATGGCTTCACAGTTTGAGGCACACTGCTAGAGACATCAGCAACTTAGCTAACACTTGCAACCCCCCACTAAGTCCACATAGTGCCCATACATTAATAACCAAAACCAATAAATGGAATGTTTAGCCTCTTAGACAAGCTTTTAATAAAACAGAGAAGGAGACATTCTTGACTAAGGGTGTCTACACATATATCTAGCTACAACTACAACTGCAACTGCACCTCCTACCATAACCTGAGAACTTGGGGAATGATTGATTAAAAATAGGTATATTATAGAGTAATAACTATGTTACAGTACGTTATAGTAGTATAGATGGGAAAATCATCACAGAGATGATTATGAAGTGACTTTCCAATGAAGACAATGATATGAGATTGTGGATTTTCCCCCTGTATTATTGCATTTTACTTTGACATAGAGGTTATGCTTTATGAAGAGAAGAGCAGCTGTCAGTTTCCCTTGAATATCTCTTAGTTTCCATTTACTCCATTTCACTGTTCTCTCTCCATTTCAGTTTCTTTCTTTCTTATCTTCTGCCCCTTCCTTGCTTTCTCAATAAATGTAGCAAGTGGCTGTGTGTCACCAGCTTTCAGTCTGAAAAGCTATCTGTATCTGTATTTGAACAACTGCTATACTCTGTTATTCCCATCGCACAAAACTAATGCAAATTGTGTCATTGTGGCATTTATCCCCCTCTCAGGAACTTGATAAATGGGCCCAAGTGAATTTTAAGCAGAATATTTTTGGAGAGCAGATAGCTAATCTCAGTAATTATTAATACAGTATGCCATACAATGTAATGTCCTGGTATAAAATAGCCTGCAGGATTGGACTGTCTGTAATAATTGATCATAATAATGAACATACGACATGACTCATACTGTCAAATCAGCAGGACTTCCAATAGCTTCCTGAGTATTAGCAAACCAGTATCACATATTAGTGGTAATACATTTTACAGGATATTTTGAAGACTATGGCAATTATTTTATTCTCATGCTTATTCTCTAGAGGGAGGATAACAATCTATGGTGCCTCTAAAAGCCTAGTCAAACATACTAATTTACTGTACATGATGTATTTGTGTGTGTGTGTGTGTGTTTATTATCCATTTAGTGATGTGCAGTTCTGTAATGACTATGACAATTATCTCAGTAAGTAAGGTGTCACAATAGGATAAAGAATAGTTACTGTACTAGTGTGTTTCATCAAATTTTCACATCACAATTTTACATTTCAAACGGATTAATGTATTGTTCATATAAACAACAGATATACAGATATCAATTTCAACCTCCAAAGAGGCAGATGAGGAACATAAATCTTTGTGGTGTTCTATAAAATTTGCTCTGCAGCTGTATGTGGAATCTAGAATATGAATATATTACATGCACATGAATTCCTTAAGGAAGAAGCTGAATATGTCTTGTCTCTGATTCAATGCTAATCCTCATTTTTTAAGGGATCCAGAGGGCACCCAAAATGGCGTGAGCTCATTTTAACATATCACATGGACCAGACAGGAATCTAAATTTAGAGGGGGCAGGCTAGAATACATCAGCCTTGCAAATGTAATAAAATAGGTTTGTCTAATTGGCATCAGGGAGGATTCCAGATTGCATGTGGAGCACAGGATGAAAAAGAAACAGCCTACTCTCTGCCTAATCAGTTTGAAAAAAAAAAAAATTCATCCCACTTGCAGAGTATATGCATTTGTTTATCCTCAAATGTTTCTGCTGTCCCAGCACCCAACTTATGACATATCTTAGATAATATTGGGTAAAAAAAAAATACATAAATATATACCTTTTAGTTAGCCAATCACTTTCTTTACAAACATAGACATCATTTAAATAGAGATAGGAACATGTTCATACATACAGTATGACAATGAAAGTCTATGGTCCATTGAGATTAAGCACAGAAAATATATCAAGCGAGAGATATACCGTGGCTGAAAAATCTAATCGATGTACCTCCTGTTTTATTGGTGAGGATAGAAGATGATAGAGATAGATTAGAAAAGACCTATATAATATAATGTCCACAAGTTTCTGATGCATTTCCAAATAATTACTGATAAAGACTGCTTACTTCGTAACTAGGGAAAATGCAGCACACAGCCATAACAAGGGTTAAGGTAGCAAGGTGCAATAGAACAGTCCTTTAAGTAGTCCACTGGCACCCCCAACCTGTGAGAGTTAGAGCCAACAGCTTCTTGTTACATTCCTGCATCCAATGGGCAGTAAATGCCATCATATGGAAATATGTGAAAATGCATCAAACGACTAAAGAAAATAAAAATCCCAGTTCCTTCCACAGCTACTTGAAAATGAAAGAAAATCATTTCCCTTTCCCCTCCCCTGAAATGTGTATTCTCAAAGAGCACAAGGCCAAGATGGAGAGGCGCCCGTATCAAATAGCTGACTGCTGATGCTACCAGCCATTAAAAAATAGACAGACAAATAAAGCATCATTAATAATGCGTCTGAATTATTAACCTGTTCTCCATAAAAATAAAACAATGACTAATGAGGACAGTTTGTACAGTAAGTGCAGTTCTGCTTTTCCTTGAAACAATACTGAAAACTGAAAAGAAGAAAGCTTGCTTTATTTTTCATTGAATGCATTTTGTAGTCATAATTTCTAGCGCCTTCTTGTTCAGATGAGATGTAATACAAGAGGAAAAAAAAATGCAATGCCAGTCAAGTGGTGTAATATCTGAGTTGGGTGTAGCATAACTACAGAAAAAAAATGCAGTCCTTTATTATACCTCAGAAAATGAACCATCTGTTTCTGTTACATAACTAAATACCCCATCACAATTGTAGTCTGTGATATACAGAACAGAACAAACACCAAACTATTTTTTACCTATTGCTTTGCAGTGATTTTATGATATGAAATAGCTCAGCTGAAATCAGTTCCATCATGCATTAGCTGCCAAGAAGCCAAATGCTCTATCTCTTGCTGCACCAGTAGGTTTTCTCTCTTTCTGATGGACCAAAATGAAAACAGTCCAGTTTAGAAACAATAGAATACAAAGGTTGCATGGAAGAACGAGGCTTCAATAAATGGTTTCTGGATGCTATGTAACCATATACCCCCTTTCCCAGCTAGATTAAGTGCTCATGTATAGATTTATTTTCCATTTAATAGAAATGATTCTACCAGTACATCATACAAGGAGCACCCTTGGGCATTTCATCTCACTCTAACAAATGCGAAAAAAAGCATGAATAAGTAAAGCAGTCTGCAATGCAGTTGAGACATAGGAAATAAGATCAGACCAAAATATTACGGAAGGATTAAATGTTTACCTGATGCCTCCAGAGTAAAGAGGATTGCAGCTGCACTTTTTACCTGCAGATAAAATTATAGCAAGGTGCCTCAGGGTGGATCTCACAACCTTGCTAATTGGCTTCTGGTAACTTCTGTGCCCTTTGCCATCACCCAACGTTGGCATTCTAGAATGGTAGACTTGATTTTCACCCAAGGTATATGCTTGTGTAATCCAAACACCACTTTGCATTAAAACTGATGGTGCATGAGCTGCAAGGAGAAGAGCTTTGCAAAAATCATCTCCAGCAAAGGGACAGTATAGGGAAACACCATCTGTGTGGCATATCCTTTCGATCACATCACCTCTGGCGTTCAGCCTAGTAAAATCCCAACAATTTAGTGTGGATCAGACATAATGATGCACAATTAAGCAATAACAACAGTTTAGGGCAATCCCACAAGTAAACCAAAATGATACAATGAACTTTTTCCAGCGATTGACATAGAGATTTCCAAATCTGGGCTTTGACCTTGCTATGCACCTGATTCGGGTTAATCCTCAAACCATTACTTCCACCCAAGCTTCCTTGTCAGACTGTACAAACACTCTGGCCAGCACAGCACCCACCGGTCGAAGAACCATTCATCATTCCTGGATGCATTGCTCTTGTAATCCAGTGTTCAGCAGCTTGTGGGTGTCATTATCTGGGCTGGATCGAATTAAACGCAGCTGCCAGACCTTGGCTGGGAAACTTAGAAGCGTCCGGTTCGCTGTCCGAGGTGCTGAAGGTCAGAGGCAGCTTTGAGACTGGCAATCTCCTATTCTCCCCTCCTGTTTATACAACGCATCGCGCTATTTTCCCCTTGCGTTCGAATGGGGGTTCTGCTGCTCAAATCGCTAAACAGGATCAGATTCACAGCGTTTTCTCTACCAGCTCTGTAAGCAGAAAACACCCAGACGCGCTCGGATCCCACTTCACCAGCAAAAATGTTATTAAGAAAATCCGTCCGATAGGCGTCCGTGCAGCTCACAAAACCAACACCCCCTGCTTTGGTAACACAACACACGCATGCTGTCCTCTAACCAAATCAGTGCTGCAATCGGGTTTCCCGAAACCAACGGGAGAAGAGAAGTGGCTGTGGGCGCTTCTTACCCGCTGCTGACAAAGCCATGCCTGCGCATTGAGGCAGCCTGGCGAGGAGCTTTTTGCTGTGCATTAGGCAAGCCTCCTCTGCAAGCCTCCTCTGCAAGCTCAGCCAACGTCTCTGCAGTGAGAGCGATCAAGTGGCTGAGATAGGAAAGTCAGATCAAATCTCAGCAGGCAGAATTGTAGCGCTGCACCTTGCACACCCCCCAGTTCAGCCTCCACGCTGAGTTAATCCTGGGAGTGATTGAATGCCACGTACGAGTGTCAGCTCCGCGGGAGGGAAAAATACATCAGAGGGAAAAATGTAAAGTATACGGTTGAATTGATTCAAAACGCACCCACCTCCCCTCCGCATCCCCCCTCCTTGCTTCACCATATAAGCTTTACAGCCTCATGATCACATTGATTGGCCACGACCAAGTGTAGATACAACCTAAGCAAAATGCCAAACTGAGCAGCCATGGAGTTGGAGCTCATGTGAGCTCTCATGGGATTAAGAATTATGATTCTATTTAGCACCCGAAAAAGTCAATCCGAGCTGTTGCCCCAGTTAGATAAGGCAGACTGAAAACCTTGCCGCCTTTAACTGATGGGCAGGAGTCAGGACATTGGCTTTTCAGCTTGAGGAGTTCAGTTATAGAGCAAACTCATGCACTCAAATAATGTAAGGAACACAACTGCAACAGTCATAGGCTATTCTGCCTGCTGAGTAAAACAGATGGCAGGTTATAACCCAGCAATCAAATTAGTCAAATTGCCTACTGGCGCTCCATGATTTTCTTTTCAATAGCCTCCTGCAGATAGCGCCTTAAATGTCAACCAAGTTTCTAACTGCAATTGCCGGGCAAATTAAACCCAGTGACTAGGAAAGCTGATGTGCAGACAAGGGTTGACTTCAGAACCTTGAAGCAGCAGCTAGTTGCAATATCTGTGCCACGTTCCACCATGCTCTGCACCAGCGCACTTGACACTTATTTTAGGCGGAGCCAGAGCACAAATAGGGAGCCAATCAGAAAAAAAAAATAATCATTCACCAGTGCATAGAGAAATGAAAACAGACTGGGCAGGGCACAGAAATGTAACATGCAGTTGTGTGGTTCTTAGGTTGAAAATCATCTTGACGCAGCGCAAGCCTCCCACCTTCTTATTGGCAGCTCCTGCACAGCCTTCAGTACTGTGCCACCTACAGCGCCGAACTCAACACAAACTCCACAGCTCATTTGCCGAGACAAATCGCCGCTTTCCGACTCTGCACTACAGATTCCTTGTGTCTTGTGTTTCAGCTTTGTTTCCTCCACCCTCATTGAATTTAGAGATTTTGCCATATTGCTGTGATTTAAGTGGATCGGATTTTCCTTCATCTCTTGTGCACGTACAAGAATTTACCATTAACTGCACTGAGTTTTAAGAAATCCTGACACATCATGGTAGGACAAGCCTTATACTTTGTTCAATTTCTCATAGAAAACCCTATACTATCCTAATACTGTATAATGTTACATAGTATTAGTGCAGCCAAGCTGCTAGTGTAGAGATAAGAGGCAGTGCATGTGCATTGTACTTTGTTGTTTTGTTGTGCTGTTCTATCAGGGATATTCCTATATCCTAGACCATGCTTTTAAAGGATTGCTGTCTCGCCTTCTGCAAATAAGGGATCCTATTAGTTTTTTTTCAACCAGCTCCACCTGTAATGAAAGTTAGAATGACAAATGAAAGGCAACTGAGATGACAGACAGGCAAATGCCCCTTACATGTTGATCAACCCTTTCTCTGTGCTTACAATCCAAAGGGACAATGTACAGTGTTGGGGATAACAGTACTATAATGAGGTATGTGCTCATGTGAATGAAACATGTTGCATGCTACAGTCTGCTTCCTAGGTTAGTTAACTTACATCTACTCACAAAGTTGTTGGTTCCATTATATTACTAAGACTGTAACCTCTATGGGCTTCATTCCTCAGCACTCAAACCTGAATCTAACTTTATTTTTATGTATATTTTATTTTATTATTCACCCTCTAAAAATTGCAAAATGGGAGGACAAGTATTAAGGACAGTTAGGGAGAAATTTAAGGCGAATAATTATTTGTTGTCCTTGTTACTCATGGCACTATAAACAACAGAATATATTTTTATATGTGGATGAAGCAAACATTGATTTGACATCAAATAACAGCACAGACAAGGCACAATGGAAACACCATTCAACATGATTGCAATCATCTGACAGCAAACATGAAACATGTCTCGATAAAAAGTGCTCAATATATTGTTAAAGTTATTATGAACCAAGGTGTGTGTGTTACGGCAGAATTAATTGTACATTCTTTTGCACCATTTATGTTAATGTCAAATTTTCTTAAAGGAGAATTCAACCCTGTGATAAAAAAAAAACCTGTACCCTGCACCCTATGTAGACCCCCTCTCCAAAGCCTAACTGCCCCCCAGGGAAATGCCCCATACTTTATAGTTAAACCTCGGTGCAGATTCAGGCAGCGGAGTTGCATGCAGTCATTTTGCAGGTCTTCGGTAAGTTTACTGGGAGATCCATTTCAGTGGTTGCGCATTTGTCGCAAACTGGGAAATTGTTCCAACCGTGCATGTGCCACCACGCCGATCTTCCGGTCAGCTTACAGAAGACCCACAAGATAGCTGCATAGAGCTCTGCTGCCTGAATCTCTGCTGAGGGGTAAGTATAAAGTATGGGGCATTTCCTGGGGGGGGGCAGTTAGGCTGGGGGGAGGCTGGAGGGGGTCTACGTGGGGTGGAGGTATTTTTTATTACAGGGCTGAAGTCTCCTTTAAAGTTTTTACAGACACAGCTGCTAACTTGTGCAAATGAAGCTGCCTTTGACAACCAATCAGATCTTCACTTTCATTTTCTATTTTGTATCAGACTAATTAAAACAAATTGATGGCTGTTTGCTATTGGCAACTGCAATTGTGCACTTTAACAACTCAGTGTTAAGTTTCCCAGGCAATGCTAAACATTAATATCAGTGTTTAGTAACTTTGGTAATTGTAAAGGATCAAAGAAGATGATTCCTGAAATCATTTTCCAATACTTAAATGGTACAGTATCTGTATACCATCATAATAGCAAATTTAAGCATTTAAGCAGGGGCAGACTTCACAATTTATATACATCTGGGGCTATGTTATAAAAAGGCACTAAGCTTGTGCTGGTGTAGTACTAGTCACCTGTTTAAAAGCAAACATCTTATTGGCATATTGGTTGTGATTGGTTACTGCACCTGGTAGTACATATTGTGGAAATCATGTTGCCATTGTACATTTATGCACAAAATAATGTGATGCAGGCTATCAAGGTCTTGTGGACTGTTACAATTTGACAAGCGTGTATGTCTTCATATAAAAACAAGACTTATTTCCTATAGTTTATTTCAGTTTTATTAGTAAATATTTTATCTTATATACTCTACACTGGAGGGCACTGTGCTTACACATGTCTGAAAAGACACCTAATGGCAGTAACATGGGTACACTCTAAGCAGTGAGGGCATTTAGCCACTTGCAGGCACTGTCAAAGCAGCACCAAGAGGCTGCTAAAAAACTGATACTTTGATCCATGTCCTGCCAATCATTATGGCTATGGATGCTAATTTGACAGCATGTCAATAGTAGTGCTGATAAGCAACAACTTGGGAACACAACAACAAAGAGATCATTGGTATCTGCATTCCTCTTGGGGTCACTCAGAATTGCTATACGTTCTGCTCAGGTTCCTAAATGTGGTAGCAATTATAGGATTTCCATTTTGGGCTATACCATACAGAAATAATTTTAACACTGAGCTCTGGAAATTACACTACAACAAGCTCAGCAATAAGCTGGAATGACACTGAAACTATGAAAATAACCCCTGCGTTGTGGTTAAAAAACAAGGTTAGTTGTGTCTGAAATTGGAGGATCTAATTTAAAGCATGGTGCACTGAAGAATGCCCAACCTGTGGATTATACATTTTATTGCTTGCACATATAAAAATTCCTAGTAAGTATGCAATCTTTTGCAGTATTAGTAGACACATGAACAGCAGTCTGTTGCTTCCTACTTTAATTAAGAGAAGAACGCAATTTATAGCAATGGTAAAACAGGACATTAAGCTGAGCCATTTTATAAAATGAAAGATATATGTATTTTTCAAAATAAAAATTGTGCAAATAAAAGAAGAAAATCAAATAATAATTAAAATGAGATACAGTGAAAATTAAGGGACAGGCTGAACCTGTATGAAACACTTTCCATTCAATTCAAAACACCAGTTATGCTATAACTTGTTGCTTGATTTGCAGTTGTATGGTCATAAATTCTGCATTTGTAAGAACAACATTAATGACCAATGTTTACTTTCTAGGTAAAAGTAAGCAGTACAAGACTAACACTGTGGCACTATAAATCATTTAAGTTTCATTGTGGAAAGTAGCTTACAATGTGTGTAATTTATTTATACTTACCCTCTACTGAAAAGCTCATCAGTGGTTGACATTGGAATGTTTATTTTATATGAAATGCCTATTTATGATATGTATTATTGGTGATTAATGGAGCTGGGCATTATGAAACCTAAAACCTAAGTACATGGCTCAAGTCATGTATGCCATTTTGTTGTTACAGTCATGTTATCCTTTCAGGGAATCAAAGTGAATGAGTAGTACAGATCTCATGAGACTATTCATTTTCTTGTAAGTCACCTCCAGGAACAAAATGTTATTGCTCGTATTCAGTGCCATATGATGTCCCAAAGCAGATGCTATGTAACAAGTTAGGTTTTGAACTGTCAGTTTATTTTTTTTAATTATATTTTTATGCAGCATTTTTCAAATTTGATTATTCTTTCAGAGTGGTATCAAGAACACTGTATATATATATACAGTATATATATACAGTACATATATATATGTTTGAAGAATAACGGCACTCACGAAAAAATGAAGTAAATGGGAGCCTGGGTGTGCATCTCAAAAGATAATTTCGGTATATTCCTGAGGAAAGAGAGGCACTCACAGGTCTTACAAAACAAAAAAGAAGTGTTAATATGGACACAAAAAGGAACTGACGTATCAGCTGGAACCCCAGCCTTTTTCAATGTGAAACCACGCTGTAAAGAACCAGTAAATATACTGTATAGGGGAAGGCGAAGAAGGAGAGTGACGAACAGGGAACTCTCAGGATGTATAAAAATCATAATATTTATTATAAATGAGTAACGTTCCCTAGCCTTTCTCAAAGCAGCAAACTGAACATTAAACCACCTTTAATATACACTGTGGTGGGAACAAACAGCTGGTAAAAGTCACATGATCAGTAATTCAAGTACTATTAGTACATTCACTTTAAATATTTAAATAATCTAAAATCCACATAGAAACCAAAACTGGACAATATTGTCTAGTTTTGGTTTCTATGTGGATTTTAGATTATTTAAATATTATACTACTAATACTACTTGAATTACTGATCATGTGACTTTTACCAGCTGTTTGTTCCCGCCACAGTGTATATTTAAGGCGGTTTAATGTTCAGTTTGCCACTTTGAGAAAGGCTAGGGACCTAGCCGAAACATTAGTCATTTACAATAAATATTATGATTTTTATAAGTCCTGAAAGTGTGGACCTTTTTTAGTAGTTATGGATAATTTATTAGCACTGCACCCAGGCAAATTCAAGCAACATTATCTAGAGTGCTGATAACCTTATATCCTGCACATAAATCTAGTCATTCTGAAATCAGTGTTTGTATAGTTGAACACTGGAATATATTATTAACAGACTCATAATTCCAACAGTGCTTCAATGAAAAGATTAAAATTGCTTTTAGGAGCCCAAGAAAACCTTGTAATATATACTCATTTTACTATAAAGGCTTACAGTGGAGTGAGTAAGGTCTTAAATCTAAATATATAAAGTATAGATTCACAAACCAAATCTGATTTGCATGTGTAAATTTGGTAATTCACAGAAATACGAATTGTAACCCTTAGATGTGGGCAGTGTGTTATTTGCATGTGTGTAGAAATGACAAAATCAGCTATGATATGCATTTAAGCTGTTTATTGCTAGTCCCTAATATACAGTGATTTATGTGGCCATGTTTTACAGTATGTACCCTTAATGACGTCAGACGTCACCAACAAAAAACACTAGGGTCTGTGAATTTTAATGTTTTCTGCTTGGACTCGTTGATAATAAAAGTGATAATAAAAGTATTGATACTCTGTTTTTTTATATAGACCATTTTAACTCCCTGTCATGTAGTGTATGAGCAGTATTTCAACCTGCTACAATATTTCACTTCAGAACCCCTTTTATGTTTTTTTTTTAATTTATTCTTCATATACCAATTTTTAACTTAATTTCCCTCTTGCTACATGTACTGCCCTATTACTTCCTTCTTTTGTTACTTTATTCACTAAATTATTGTCTTATTTCTCTTCTTCAATCTTTTTTCTTTCTCTCTCTTATTTCAAACCTCTTGTCGCCCCGTAAATCCCCATCTTTCGTGTATGTTCATTCTTTCCTGCCAGTGTTGCTACCTTACTTTAATAAACATCTTATGTTATTCGTAAACTTCTTCCTCACTTCAGTCTCTTCACCTTCCTTTGTTTCCCAGTTATTACAACCATATTCAGTTTTCCTTTAAAGATCATAACATTAAGCAACTATAACAATGAAGCAATTATAACATGAAGCAACTGTTCACCTTTGATCCCACTACTCCTTTCCAACAGTTGGATTGGGATATTGACTTTTTTAGATTTTGTAGACTTTTATGTTTAAAGGATATCTGTTGTGACAGTCCTGGGGAGATGCAGGCTACACATTTGAAATATAAAAGTTTGTTTAAGCCCTCGTTGACAAATCCAGCTATTACATTTTTTCAAACAGGATGTTGAAAACAAAGTATTTCCTATTATCAATGCACAAAAAATAAAGAATATTTTGACTAAAGCAGATACTATGGCTATTAATACTCTGTTGGACGACAGTCGAATTATGATTCACCACGCGGATAAGGGTGGGGGGATTGCTTAACTATGCAGGTTATCACAAGAATATTGTTGTGCAATTATCAAATTTAAATGTATATCATGCCTTGATGGTTTTCCCATTGATTCATTCAAAAAAACAGGAAGATCAGTGCATTAAATTGGCTTTTGATAGTTGATTAATTACTGAGGAGTTGAAACCCTGCAACACCCCCTGGACGGCCTATAGTCTCCAGTCGCAATAGTTTATTACATCCCATTGGCATATTCATTGACACTATATTACAACCTATTGTGCAGGCCACTCCAACATACCTGCACGACACTCCACATTTACTCACAGTGGCTAATATGGATGTTGTCAATTTATGTACATGCATTCCGCATGATTTGGGTTTAGAATCTGTTCACAGATCGATAACGCAATCAGATGAGTATTCGGGTCCTGATATTGGCTTTGTTTTCAACTATTACAAATGTGCCTCACTATGAACTATTTTAGGTTTCGAAATTAATTTTTATATGCAGGTGTCTAGTACCACGATGGGAGCATCCATGGCACCTGCATATGCCAATCTATTTATGCACCAGTTTGAACAGAGTAATATCATGCCCACTTTTGGATCACAGTATTTGTTCTTTAAACATTACATCAATTAAATTTTGATTGTGTGGCATGGGAGTGAGGCTTCATTCATGGCAATAGTGGCTCATTTAAATAGTTTGGATAGTCCAGTGAAGTTTACAGCCACCACCAGAAAAAATACTGATCGCAATACATTACTTCCTTTTCAATAGTCAACATCCAGAGGCAATGAAAACTTCCCTCCCCATATCACAATTTTGCAGAATGTTGCGGAATAATTCCACTGATGAGAATAAAAATATACAGCTTAAGGAGATTGAAAATAGATTCCTGGCATGGGCTATCCGCAAAGATTACTTAAACAAGCCTTATATAAAGCCAAGAGAAAGGTGACTGACAGTAATAAGAGAAGCCAGGGTTCACATAGACTGATGTTCTCTACACAGTTTGCAGGAGTGTCAAGGAAAATAAAAAATGTGATATGTAAAAAATGGAATGTAGTACAGGCTGACAGTGGGTTAAAACCTATACTACAAAGCCCCCCCATGATGTGTATAGATGAGGGGTCAGTCTAAGTAATCTGTTGTTTAAGACAGACCCGATAGGATGTTACCAAAAACCAGCAACTAGTTGGCTTGTGAATCAGAAGAATGGGTGCTACAGATGTCCTAATTGTACATCATGTAGATTTATGACTCCAGGCCAGAGCTTTACACATCCCCATACAGGTAAACTTTTTGCCATTAGATCGCACATTACTTGTATTACCACACATGTCATTTATTTGATTACCTGCTCTTGCAGTCTTTCATATGTAGGAAAGATGGATCAGATTCTGCGCCTCAGAATGAATGGACATCGTTCGGCCATTAGCATAGCTTTAAGGGATAATTGAACAACAAAACCAGTGGCTAAACATTTTTAGAAAAAGGTCATAATTTATGTTTAAATATATTGGCATTGACCATGTACCTCCTCCTAGGAGAGTGGGTGATACTAGGTCAAAAATGCTTTTCCAAAGGGAGTGTTTTTGGATTAGAAAAATTAAATACTTTATCACCACATGGTCTTAATGAGCAAATATCCCTTACATGTTTCTTGAATCACTAATTAGGGGCAAATTTACTAAAATTCAAATAAAATCCCTCGAATCCCCTCGAAATTCGATAAGTATTCGACTAGCCTATTATTTCCTTGATATTTGATTTCTCGATGAAATCGTACAATCAAATACTGATCAAACACCTGCTTGAATACCATTCGTACGATTCAAACAATTGAGGCGTTCAATCGTATGAATGGTATTCGAGCAGGTGTTTGCAAAAGAAGCCTATAGGGGGATTCCCATAGGCTTCCATTGGTATTCAGTAGGTTCAATCTGGCGAAGTAGGCATTCGAATAAATGTAAAAGTTAAAATCCTTCAATCATCAGATGGTGGAATGATCGAGTATTTGATCTGTTCGATAATTCGAATATTCGGTATTCGATGATCAAAGTTGCCAAATTTGCATATTCGATCCTCCGAAAATACATGCGATCGGAATTCGATCTCTTCACTTGAATTTTGTAAATTTGCCCCTAAGTAATTTTTCTGGATGTTTAATTAAGATTGATACATAGTAGTGGTTGGTTAAAATGAATAAAATACATATACAACTGTGTTGCCACTTGTCAATTAAGAGTGGATATTATATACTATGACATTCTTAAACTACAATGTATCTTTGTGACGTGAGTCGTGATTTCACTTCCTGTTGCATTTTTTGTGTGTGTGTGTATAAAGCTTTGTTTTTAACAATCGGTGGGATCTTGATAACGGTCCTAGACCCTGACTGAAACGTTGATCCTCGCTTTATGCTTTTAATGTTTTGACAATAAATTAAGACGTTTTAAAAATTCCAGTGTGTGCTGCTCACTAACAGGACTTGTATGTAGATAAGTACGGTATATACTCTGCAGGATTCAGATACACTATTGTTTGAGTGTTAACTTAAAATGATGCCAGTGCATAAGTACTTTGGCTTAAATGAATACTGCAGCTGCATAGCATATCAGATATCTTGCAGTGCTCTGGGATCTACATAATTTGTATTTTTAAAGTTAACCAAAAATTATAGCTCAATCTGTATTGCACCTTAAAAAAATTGTATTGCTAACTCCAATTAACTTAATTTATGAACGCTACGAACAAATATGTTATCGGCATAACAATGAATTTCCTTTATAGTCTAAACTGCTCACCCAGTCACAACTTTGACCTGGGTGTATATACCCCAGGTCCCACACTTGAGGGTTCACATATGCTTTAACCAAGCAGGAGAATGCACTCACCAAATATGATGAGTGGTCCGAGTGCATCGCCCCAAACATGCAGTTGAAGGTGAAATGCAATCAAAGAATTATGGCAAGCATTCCATGTACCACTAGTAGAATAAAACAATTGACTTTATGTTAGGACATGGATGTTTTTAAACAAACAAATACAGTTAATTGTTTTATTCTACAAGTGGTACATGGAGTGCTTGTCATAATTCTTTGTTTTGAAAGTAAATGTCACATTCCTCATCATTGCACAGTTCAGTTTTTTTCACAGTACAGTGTTATTTAGTTTGCTCAGTCCTTCTAATGCTATCCTGGATATGTATCTGCTTGCTGATGAGTTGCTATCAGTTATGATAGATGATGATGATAGATATATATAGATAGATAAATAGATCGATAGATGGATAGATATAGCGTAAAGGAGTTAACATTCTTGTAGAATATGGGACATTTTCACTTGCAGAAAACATATTTCTATCAAAATATACATGGAGTAGAAAAAAGAACAACAATGTTGAATTGTGTCTTGTTGACAGTAGCGCAACAAAGAAGATACAGTATAAAAAATATCTGATATTGGGCCTAAGGCTAAACTGCAGGTCACCTACTACAACAAGCATAAATATGTATCCTGATCCATTTTCCTCAGAGCTGTGCTGAAGAAATCAATTTGCTATAGTTCTGTGATGATGCATCCAATTTTGATCTGTTATCGGTTTTGCTGGTACTGTCATTTACCATAAATATAGAGGCTGTGGCAAACAGCTATAACATATACTATACCTAGGTTTCTTATTTTCCTTTGTAAAAATATGATTGTGCAATATGGAAAACATTATTATAAAATTATTTGAATTGCTATTAACCATGCATTTTGATTTTTTTTAACAGTCTACTTGGTTTGGTTAGCAAGGTTTGTTTTTCTTTTAAATATACATTCATCATTCATCAGGTGGCATACTAGAGGCTTTCTGGATTTTTGGTTTGCAACCTGGGTGGTCTGAAGCATGTTAGGTGTATTTTCTGTAAATAAAAGTTTTAAAGCTTGGATTTGTGGAGGTGCAGATTTTACACTCTGATTTATGTTGACTTATTGTGCTATCTACAGAATATTTACTATAAAAAAAGTGTTATCCATACAATTCTAGTGATGTAAAGAATAATATTAAAGGCAAACATCAAAACTCTATGACAATCTGCAATTAGTCTT
This sequence comes from Xenopus borealis, assembly GCA_024363595.1. Taxonomy (NCBI): domain Eukaryota; kingdom Metazoa; phylum Chordata; class Amphibia; order Anura; family Pipidae; genus Xenopus; species Xenopus borealis. The sequence goes on along the minus strand of CM044446.1, from coordinate 67,324,757 downwards.
TAAATTTTACTATGTCAAACATTAGGTGTTTTCTAGGGCAATAAAAGCAAACCTTTCCATTCCAAGAGTTTTTAGGTTGTTGGTCAGTGACTTTGACAACCCGATGGGTTTTTCAGTTGCTGGACGTAGGCAGAACAGATACTCATACAAAATGTATACTATTTTAAACAGTCTCTTTAGTTATAAACAATATTTACACCTCTAGGGGATCAGACAAAACTTTACCCTTTTTTTCTGTCTGTGACATCATCCAACCCGATTACAGGCTGGAGAGCCATCTAATTGGCTGGGCACCTCAGTGCATCCCTGGAAGAGGGGGAGTGCCTGACTTTGGACCAAATGTACAGGGTTACAGACAAAGCTTATAAAAGGACCCTAGCTGCAGCAGCCAGAGAGATCCAGATCTGTGGAGTGTGACAGTGATGCTAGAAAGTATTTTCCAGAGAAAGGAAAAGGACTGCGTTTTGCTCTGCTTTGAATAAGCATTTTGAGCTTTAGGGAGAGCCAGTTTCCATCTCCTGCCTGTGGATACTTTGACCACTGTGTGATTCCCCAGGATAGGTCTTGCTAGTGCACCTGCCATGTGGGAGTGGCTACTAACTCTAAAGGGGAAGGTACCTTGGGGCAGGTAGCGCTACTTGGGGACAAGTACTCTTGCACACTAGCCTCTTCCTAAAATGTCTAGTTTAGGGCCCTGGATTGCAAAGGGTAATTGCTATTTAAAGAGACAGTAACCAAATTAGGGTTATACACCCTTTTAACACCTTCTTAACACTTGGAACACTTGCAATACTCACAAAATAGCCTCTAACTTATTGACATTTCAAAGTGATTGAATAAAATGCCTTTACCAGAGTAACCACACCAACTTAATGTATGGGCAGACAGGAAAAATCCTAGTTTTTCCAAGCCATACAATTTGGCCTAACACTAGGGTTGCCAAATTTTTTGAAGTCAAGTCCAACCCTACCCCCAAGTGCCCTTAACCTTACTGTAAATGGCCTTCAGGTGTCACTGTGCACAGGACTTGTACTGTGCATACACAGGACTTTTTGTACAGCTTGAAAGTGAAAGTAAGAAGTTACTGTTGTTGTGTAAGGCCTGTATGAGCCTGTTAATAAACCACTGTTATTCTTTTCTCATCCTCGGCTACCAAACATAAAAAATGGTGACAAGGATGTCTTTTCTACCTCTGCAGCAGCCTGCAGCTTTTCTTCCAAACCCTGGTGAGCCTACTATACCTTTTACTGCTTGGATTTGCATGTTTGAAAATTACATTATTGCTGCTGACAAAGGGGAGATTTCTGCTGCTAGAAAGCCTGCTTTACTTATTCACTGCTTTACCTGATGAGACTTATGAAACTGCTCTTACTGCTATAAAGAACTTTTTCATGCCAAGAGTAAATGTGGTTGCTGAAAGATATAAATTCCTCCAACATGGACAACGTAATGTCGAATCCACAGAACACTTTGTCACAGGTTTGAGAGAGCTGGTTGTTACCTGTGACTCTGGGAATTTAACAGATGAAATGCTCAGAGACTAAACAGTTGAAAAAACACTCTCACCTCGTATTAGAGAGAGACTGTTCCTAGAGCGGGAACCCCTGCAAAGGCTATTAGAGTTGCTAACCAAATTGAAACATCAGTGGCACAGGCTAAAACTCTCAGTCAAGGAACTGCTAGAAATGTACAGATTGTGAATTCAGCACTGTGGCCTAATAATGCACAATCACAGGAAAAATACAGTGCCAAGGAAAAGGATACACCTACACTGGAAACTGTGCAGCAAATACAAATAAAAATACTGCTTTTGCTGTGGTTCAACACAACACAATGCAAATCCTGTTACATGTCCTGCAAAAGCTTTACAGTGCCGCAACTGCATAAAAGTAGGACATTTTACAAAGGTCTGCCGTAGTTCTGCTAAAGATGTTTATGAAGGATATTTTCTTGAAATACTTTGCAAAAGATCCACTTGTTGCACCTGCTCTGAAAATGGTCAGTTACTTAAAGAATCCAATCCGTGTGCTTGGTTACTTGCCAGTGACTGTACAATATGAATCAAATACTGCAAAATGTGACTTTTACATTGTGAATAAAGGCACTGCTATACTTGGAAGGGATCTCTTTGCTGTAGTAAACCTACAATTAATTGATGGTCTCATTACTACAACACCAGTGCCTGCCACACAGCCATTGTCTAAAATATCACCACAAAGCAACACCTGGGTCAGAATCTGCTCAACCTGGCTTTGAAATAGTGAAACATCTAATTGTGAACAGTCCTGCGCTAGCTTTATTTGATCCTGCACTACCCACTGTGGTTACTACAGACATTTCAGACTCTGGCATTGGTGCAGTTCTCACACAGATCCATGCTGATCATACAGAGAAAACTGTTGCATTTGCATCCAGAACACTTACAGAGACTGAGTGTAAGTATTTAATATTTTTAGTATTTAGTAAGTTTTTCAACTGGTGAAAAAGAAGCTCTAGCGTGTGTTTGGGCAAAATAAAAATGGAGAACCTACATATGGGGTAGAGAGTTTACCTTATGTACCTTATGTCCTTTAACTACACTACTTACAACAAAGGCTCTAGAAAGAGCTGGAATGCGTATACCTAGATGGTCAGCAAGGCTACTGAATTTCAACTACAAAATGCAATACAAACCAGGTTTGAAAAATGTTACTGCTGTTTGTTTGTCACATTTACCTTTACCTGCAGCTTCTGATACACTGGATGAGGACATAGAAGTTGTAGCATTGAATTATTTACTGTCATCTACAGTTACAGCTGCTGATTTTAAGCAAACTTGCCTCACATTTACAATTCAAGTAAAAATGCGGGACATCTTACAAAGCAAATGGCCAAATGCTAAGAAGAAACTCAGTCCTGATCTTCAACCTTACTACAGGCATATTCTGCATCTGTCAGATGGACATCACTTGGAAACACCATACAGACATGACTCCCTTTTTAACCATCCTGGAAATACAGCTACATTCCTAGGGGCAAATTTACTAATGGCCGAATTTTTTAAGTGAAAAAACTGCGAAATTTGACCATAAAAGTTTTTTTTTACTTCGATTGAATAGGTTAATTTTCGATCGGATATAAAACTTTGGCAAATTGCCTGTAAAGGCTTTGGGAGGTCCCCCATAGGCTATAATGGCAGTTTGGCAGGTTTAATGTGGCAAATAATCGAATTTTAAGTTTTTTAATGGGACAGTACTTAGAAATTTGAATTTTTGGATTTTCAAATTTTTTCAATTTAAATCGAACTTTGGGCTATTTGATTCAAAGTAGCCCAAAAATACTTTTAAATTTGAGTTTTTAAAATTCAAATTTAATTCAAAAATTCACTTCGACCCTTAGGAAATCTGCCCTCTAGTGTATGTATTTTATTCAATATTTTATTACTATGTGAAGGTGGGTATGTTATTGAGATGACTTGTTAGCAAAAGACATATTTTTCTTGGAGAAACAGTTGTTATGATAAAGGTTACATCTTACTTAAATCTAACAATTTATACTTTTCCCTGGAAGAAATGGTTCTAGTAATAAAATAACTGTCTCAGTGTGTTTTGCATCAGAGAATAAATATTGGGATGGTTGAAGTCACAGAAAACTAGTGCTTTTAGCAGTGAAACACATTCTGACATCTCAACACATCTATCAATTTAGGTAAATGTGCCAAATCATTAACACTTTTCTGTCTTCTATTTTGAATAGGAATTAAGAGAACTTCTGAGAATCTTTCTGGATTCCCTAGTTATATACCTGTTTAAGTATATGTATTCCTTAAATATTGTAGAATTGGTTGCTAACAGCATGTGTGACCTTCATAGAACATATGCTCCCCCAATAACTAACTATTATTTGGGCTCTGTAAATGGAATTCAACTTGCCCTGTGCTAACCTGTAAAAACTAGTTTACATATTCTTAGTGCATTGTCATATCCATTTTAATTTTTTTATTAAAAGCCATTTCCACTTCAACATTTATTCTTTCCAGTATGAAAGGATATTAAGGTTTTTTTAATCTGTTGCATGTTGATTCATTGAGATTCTAAGGATAAGGAACTGCATGGAGCACAAGACTGTCATCTTTGCTTAAGTGGTTTACACACCACACACACATGCGCATACGGAGCAGAGTACAGATACTTTAACAAATTCGAAAATTTAAAAGTGCCACTGGTATCAATTTTCAGAAAAAGGTATAAATTAGGAAGACCATTTTCTGCATCCTGAACATGCATCCTACAAATATAGGGATTTTAAAAAAAAAAGCTTTTTATACAGTCCACTCTTTCTTTGTCATATCAGTGGACAAAATGTTTGCTTTTAAAGTTCAGCACACAGTTTCAGATATATGTGACATTTCCTGTGCTGATAAACCTATTAAAGAGCAAATCCAGTGTTATCTTTCTAAAAGGCTGCTACAAGCAGTTGTTTTCAAGCAGTCAGGAGATTTATGGAGATTGCATCTTATGTTCCATTTGTTTGGATTATGTCTAATTTAAATAATGACCTTTGAGAATATTTATGAATCATTTATATTTGCAGTGTCTCATTTTCCAGATTTTCCTTACTAAGAGCATCCCATCAAGCAGTCTTGCAGCATGATGAGGCCTTGTAATTTGATAACTGGTCTTTGCTTCAGTTTCTTTGTCATATTTAATCGTTGTTTATTGCACTTGACCTAAGTGTCACATCAGTCCGGATTTCCTAGGAAGAAATATGACTTTGGTATTTTATATCATCTTTAAACTGAAATGTAAAATTTTTTTTTATATGTTGTCTTCTCTAGCAAATAAACAGCTTCCAATATATTTGTAGTCCTTGCTAAGACTGGACTGTATAAGTGCAGGATGGGTCACAGGATGGAAGAGTTTCTACCCTCAAGCTATATTGTTCAGCACAAGATGGATGACACTCAAGGATTTCTCATAGAGCACATGAATTGAAATATATAACATATAGGCATCTCTATTAACTCAACCATCACTTCACAAGGCAATGAATGTAAAAGGGAGAGGCTGTAAAAGCACTGTAAATGCATTTATACAAAGGTCAGCCTTTGGACAACAGCACATGCTAAAAATATATATTTACATAGTTAATTGGGTTGAAAAAAGACAAAGTCCATCAAGTTCAACCCCTCCAAATTAAAATCCAGCATACACACACCGTTCACTCTTTCACACAAACCGTATATGCCCATAGCTATACTAACTGTAGAGTTTAGTATCAAAATAGCCTTTGATATTATGTCTGTCCAAAAAAATCATCCAAACCCCTTTTAAAAGCATCAACAGAATCAGCCATCACAACATCACCCGGCACATTCCATGCATTCCACAACCTCACTGTCCTCACTTTGAAGAGCCACCTACGCTGCTTCAAATGAAAGTCCTTTTCTTCTAGTCTGAAGGGGTGGCCTCTTTATGGGTAAAAAGGTCCCCTGATTAGTGATGGGCGAATCGTCGACGTCTCGTTTTGGATGCGCCCGACGTTTTTGAATGCCCAACACTACCCCTGATATTTGTCTATAATGTCCTCTAATATATTTTTAAAGTATAATCATGTCCTCTCACAAGCACCCTTTTTCTAGAGAAAATAACCCCAGACTTGACAGTCTACCCTCATCATTTAAGTCTTCCATCCCTCTAACCAGATTAGTTGCACATCTCCAGCTTATTTATATATCTCTTAAGGACTGGAGTCCAAAACTGCACTGCATACTCCAGATTAGGTCATACTAGGGATCTATAAAGAGGTATAATTATGTTTTCATCTCTTGAGTTTATGCCCTTTTTTATGCAAGACAGAACTTTATTCGCTTTATTTGATTTAGCTACAGAATGACACTGCCCAGAATTAGACAACTTGTTATCTATAAAAACCCCAATTTCTTTCTCAATAAAGGAAACTCCCAACACACTGCCATTTAGGGGCAGATTTACTAAGGGTCGAATTCTCGAGGGCTATTTGCCCTCGAATTCGACCCTTCTACGATTTTATCGAATGAAAATTCAATAAAATTGTAATAAAATTCGATGGTTTTTGGACGTTATTCGATTTCTCGATAAAATCGTACAAATGAACGATTTTACAAAAAAATTGTAAAAAACTTAGGTAGGTTCAATCTGGCGAAGTAGGCAGTCGAAGAAAATTTTAAAGGGAAGGTACATTGATCATCGAATGATCGAATATTCAATCATTCGATCTATTCGATACATTCGAATTTTGCATATTCGATGATCAAAGTGGCCAAATTTGTATATTCGAATATTCTATAAAATCGAACAATTTTATTAAATGGGCCCCTTAGTGTACAGCTTGCATTTATATTATTTTTGCCAAAGTGCATAACCTTGCATGTATCAACATTGAACCTCATTTTCCAGTTTGCTGCCCAGTTTCCCAACTTAGACAAATCACTCTGCAGAGTGGCAGCATCTTCCATGGAACCTATAGTTCTCCAAAATTTAGTATCATCTGCAGAAATAGAAACCATACTTTCAATGCCCACATCCAGGTCATTAATAAACAAGTTGAAAAGCAAGGGACCCAGTACAGAGCCCTGCGGTACACCACTTACCACCACTCTTTGTAGTCTATCTTGTAGCCAGTTTTCTATCCAGGTAAAATGTTCCAGGCCAACATTCCTTAAATGAACCAGTAATTCATGTATTGGAAGATATTTTTAAAGGAGCAAAATAGTTACAAATTGATTTTAGGGGGTTATTAATTAAAGTCCATTTTTTTCTGGTTGGATTTTCAAAGGGAAAAACTAAAATTTTCTTAATTTTCTTGAGATTTATTAATAAAAAAATACATCAACTCAGATCTGCTTTATGAGTTTATGTCAATGGCAGATAATTTGCAGGTTTTGGATATAAAATCTGAAAAAGTTGTAGTTTTGATGACAAATAAAAAAAATGGTACAATTCAGTGCCACACAAGAATTTTTTTGAAAATGTATTGATAAATAGGGGGAAAAGTCTGTGTGGAATTGGTAGGCTTGGTTTTCATGAAATAGCATGAACATTTCGGATTTTGATAACTAGCCCAGTATCAAAAATTCTTCATACTGTGAAATAATTTAAATGATGTATGATTTATCAAGAATCAATTGTTAATGCCAGAAAAATTTAATTTCCATTGAAATGTCTGGGAATTCTCCAGTAAAACTTGGATTAGTTTCCAATTCAAACTTTAATAATTCAGTTAGTTCCATAGAATTTTGACTCTGCTTTTAAGAAAACATTTTGCTTTTGTAAGAATAAATATACTGTTTAGTAAATGTCCTTTTACATTTAGTCATGTTATATTGATTAGACTATCTTCTTTTCTTCTATGTCTGATAAAGTTAACAGACAAGGCATTTACTTACCACAAAGTCAGTGTACAAAGTGTACTTTCTGACTCAGTCATTTTGTTTTTTACCCACAATTCCGAGTTTTATTTCTCATAAATCCAGCATCATTGTGGGGGGATGTGGCTGATGCATCAGAATTTAAGTACAGGAAAACAAAGGCCAAAAATTCAGATTCTTCACACTCAGCTTTATTTAGCAAAAGAGTGTCTTTCTAGACAACATGTTCCGTTGGTGTTATAAACATATACATCAAATCTATATAAACATTTTGGACCTTCCCTTTCTGAATGCTAACATCAAACTACCATTGAGACAACATATTAAAAATCAACTGGCCAGTTAAAATGGAAATAACAAGCAATGCATATGTACATCATCTCCAAAGCCATTAATTTTAGTAAAAATAATAGCATTGACCATTTGGTCCATGTGACCATTACAGCGTCTCCAAAATGAATTACCATGGGTTGATATTCAGGTGGCCAGGCAACAGGTTGATTGTTAGCTGTATTTACCCATCCAATATCCCTCACAGATTAATCTCACAGACACATTAGGCATCTACAATGGTGAATTAAACAACCCCTGATTGGAACGGTCTTACCAACACATCACTGGCTCCAATTGTACTGAATGTGGGAGTGTTGCAGGTGTCTTTGCAGAACCATTATATCACCTGCCTCAATTTTCTTTTTCTCTGTAATAATAAAACAGTAACTTGTAGTTGACTGCAACTAAGATATCAATAAACATTATTGGAAGCAAAATCAGCCTATTGTTTTTTTTTATGTTTACATGATTTTGTAGTAGACTTAAGGTATGAAGATCCAAATTATGGAAAGTTCCGTTATCTGGGAAACCCCAGGTCCCTAGCATTCTGGATAACAGGTCCAATACCATGTAATACCCGTATTCCAAACAGCAGCTTGTGACTAATTTTTTTTAAACAACCTCTTCTTCCCACTTACCCATGCTCTGTTTCTGACATAAGTCTGTCCATTGCAGAGGTCCAATAATCCCTTATCAATACCACTGACATATAACAACAATTTGCAATATTGAATGGTCACACCTGCAATGTTTATATATATATATTACTATTTTAATACATGTAATCCACACATCATACCTCCAAAATGCAAGGAACAATTAAAGGCACAACAAGGTGATAGTGTGCTGGTTATTCTATAGGCATATTGGCTCTTCATCCATTGAGGAAGGGCACTGCGGGAACCCTAGAGCTACAAGTTGGTTTGAGGCGGTGGCTCTCAATTTACAACATTAGGCAAGAGGAAGGCAGCGACAGCAAGTGCAAGCATACAGGCATACTCATGTTAACACATTTTAACACAAGCACATTTTAACAAAAGCAATTAATGAATGGGATTTTTGATAGAGCTGACTATAGGGAACGTCTCATAAATTTCCCTTATGGGAGTCTGTTTTTAAAAAATAAATAAAAATATATGTATATATTTATGTAAACAAGTAAAAATAAAACAAAAGAAAAAATAGAATAGAACCACAGAATAGAACAAATGTAAGGGTCATGCAATATCATACTACATTCTCTCGTTACTGGCAATCACTTTTAAATCTTGAACAGAAGACTGAGCCACTGTGCATAATGTCATAAAGGTATGGTTATTCTATCCTTGTACTGATTTTGTAAACATTTACTTTTTGCTTGTTTCCAGTCTCCTTTTGCTATATATATATATTCTGAAATCCAGTAAAATGTTTACTTATTTTTTGCCCAATATAACTAATTTGTTTCACACAAAATGGAAAGGTTCCCATTTTTAAAAACATTTTTATCAATTGTACCATTTTGACTATATCCTCTATAACTTTTTCTTAAAATTAAACTCCAAACAGTTAAACCTAGTGAATTTCTATAGAAGTGAATGGGAATATTCTCAAGCATCTAGACTTAAGCACTACAAAGGCAGGTTTGGGCATATAATGTTCCAGTGTTCTGAATTGGAGTTAGATATCTATTTAAGGGTAACTAATAGTCAAGAGTAAATCGGAACCATTTTGCATCACCAAAACAGGAAGGAAGTTGTTCCTGGTGCCTCTGACCTGTGCGTTAAGCTTCTGTTTGATCCTGATTATTGTGTCCTGACCCATGCCTGTTTTCTGACTACTGATTCTGCCTCATCCTTTTCTGATTGATCACCCAGTTTGACCCTTTGCCTTCCCTAGTTATTTGCCTGTCTTACTACGAATCTGCCTCCTCCTGCCTGTACCTTTGGCCTTAAGACTTTCAATACAGTCATGCCCATTGCTGGCCAGAACTCTTGCCCTGTACCTCTCGTTTAAGTCCAGGTGGCATCTGAGTAGCTGAGGGCTCCTCCCAAAGCCAAAGGCAGTCACATTACTGGTGAAGCACGAGCCGAGACCAGGGTGCTTGGCATTTGTTCTGGTATTGGGTGCCAACCGTGACAGATCTGAGTTTTTTTTATGAGCTTTTATGCTAGCCACGTCAAAATCAAGTACATTATGTCTATTATATAATATCTCATTATAACACAAAAAAAGTCAGTTAGTCACACATTTCATTTTATAGCCTGCTTTCTGGATAATAGAAGCCTGTGTCAGTTGATTTGACTGTTTCAACACATTAGAGCAGTCAAACAGAATTGTACTGTTTGTGGTGGTAGCTTTCGCACTTCCCAGCAGCATTATTAAGCACTATAACCCATCTGAATCCTTGATGTAAATTACATGCAGGGTGGCCTGACTGTCTAATTCAGATTACGTTGTTAATAATTAAAAAAAAATTGATGTAAACTTCAAATTAACAATTAATATTTGAAGTCTAGTTGTTTAGTCTCAGTATTACTAAAACCAACTTTAGGAATGGTCAGCAAGGATTTTGGGAGCTATCTTGTCCAGGAGCATCTACATATACTAATTTTTTACACCATGCTCAAGGCACATAACCATCTACATCGTCCTCTAGGGAAGAAGACTAATATCCCACTGTGTTGCTGAATGATACCTACCATCACATGCCACGGTTAAAGGAGAAGGAGATAGAGTTCAAACTACATGGGATTCATCTTTCTGATTTCTACAAATGACAACTAGGGTAAGAAGCATTCCCACAACTGGACGGAACAACGCTGACTTTTGTAGAAATTAGTGTCAAATATTGAATGTGTTCCCATGATCTGATGTTATCGGTAACTGAAGAAAAGGAAAAAAAATTTGTGCGGACTGAGATTGCTTCTTTTGAACAGGCTAATCTTTTGGCATTATGGGCAGATAAAGAAATGACATGGCTTGAAAAATTGAAACAGCAGCTGATTCATTACATAACTGAACTAAACTAAATTTTTATTTTTGGACTTAATTATTAATTACAAACAGAAAACATTCCTTTGATAGCTGCAACAAACATTGGGGTTTAAGTGCATTACATGGTTAAGGGGGTCATGTGATGATATTCTAGGTCAACAGCCTGTTATAGAAGGCACCAACCTGTTATTCGTTTAATGACATTTGTTCCTGGCAAATAAAGCTTAATATAATAATAACTTATTGTGATATATGATTAAAAGATATTAACCATAATTTATTATCTGTTTTAGACTTGGAGCTCTTCTGAGTCCCACTCTCTTGACTTCATGATAGATAGCCACAGGTTTCAGAGGAGCATGAAACTTAAAGAACATTTTAGAAATAATACTATCACCAATAGTACACCTTTTCAGACAAAAAGTGTATTTGAACCCACCAGCACCACTCAGTCCATATCAGTTTTTACTCATCTGCTTATTGATGAGTCTTCAACATAATACATAAGAACAATATTTAGGGGCACATTTACTAAGAGTCGAATTGATTGAAGTGAAAATTCAAATCAAATTCTAATTAAATTTTGGGCTTATTCGACTATCGAATAGACCAAAATTAGATTTGAATTGTTCAAATTCAAAATTCGAATTTGAATTAGATTTTCGAAGTACTGGCCCTTTAAGAAAAAATTTATAGCATAATTTGGCAGATTAAACCTACCAAATTGCTACACAATCCTATGGAAAGCTCCCATATGATTTTTCTAAGTTTTATTGATCAAATAAAAAAAATGTGACTGATTGCTAAAAATCATTCGAATCAATCGATTCAAACGATTTTATCGATCAAATGTTTTATATTCGATTGTTCGAAAAATCGAATTGCATTAAAACCCCTCAAATTTGAAATTCAAAGGGTTTTAATTCGACCTAAATTTGAGGGTTGGATTGGAGGTTTTTTTTAATCTTGACCCTTAGTAAATGTGCCCCTTAATGTGAAGATTGAATTGCTATCAGCTCCCTAGCTGATAATATGCAGTTGGTGATCCATCCAGTGGACAAGGTAGGTGCTATGGTGCACTTAAATTATATGGACTGTAGGGGTGAGGCATTACACAACTTGCTTAAAATTCATAAAAATCTTGAGTCACCATTGTGAGTGCCTGCAATGCAGTGTAACAACCACTGGCAATGTATGTTATCTACAACCATCAGTGCTGTATCTTCCCATGTATATCAATGACACTGGTGATTTTTTGCTAAAGATTAAGGATTGCACACCGCTACCACCTAATATAATATTGGCTTCTATGGATGTTTCTTTATTATATAAAGTTATACCCACTGATGAGGGCATCCAGGTGTTACAAAGTGCCCTGACTCAAAATTCTAATTTAAATAGACCTAGTACCGAATCTCTAATGAAGTCACTGGAAATTAGTGATGAGCGAATCTGTGGTGTTTCGCTTCGGCCAAAAAAAAATTGTGAAACGAGTCGCGCTTATGTTTTGTCGCATGCCCAAGTTGACGCACGCCCAAGTTGACGCGCGTCAGAATAGTTTTGATGTGCAATGTAATAAAACTGCCATGTAAAATGAATACCCCCAACGGTGACTTTTTTTGGAGGGACATTCCCTCTTTTGACAGCGCAAAATGCAGTCCCTCATTTCATTTGTATTGGAAAGTTCTCTGCTCGGAAAAAGAAAGAAGTTTCTAACTTAATTGGCTTTTGGCAGAGAGCCTAGAAGAACAGCTAACAGGTGCAAAAAAGATGCTTTTTAACAATTTTGCTATAATAAAATAAGTAATTGATTGTATTTGTAAGAGTTTAGATAAGGAGAAATATTTTCAAACTTTCATAACCTGCCAAATTTGGTAAAACGAACATGTTAATTAGTGGGTGTGGCCACAAAAATGGGTGTGGTGAAAATGTTGCAGGGCTTCGAATGGAAAAAAAAATTTCTGTCCCTCTTTTTACTTCCAAAATGTTGGGAGGTATGGAAATGTGAAAAAAAAATTGTAAAAAATGGCATCTTTTGCTTTGTGTTTGAATGTGCTGAATAGCATTGGAGTCAATGAGAAGAGCAATTTACACACGTGTTTCACTTAGTATACACACATGCCCTGCATTGTTACTGGACTCTTATCTTTTCAAAAGAAAAAAAGGCCTCTCATTTTGCCAGCTTCTTAAAAACATCTGTGATTATTATTTAAAATAGTGAAACATTAAAAAGGCATATTTTAATATATATTCATTTATTTTTAAAAATATTTTTCACTGCACAGATTGTGCTGTTTTGAAGTGAATCGACGAACTAAACGTGCGACGAACTCGGCGCGCGACGAACTCGATGCGCGACGAAACGAGAAGGGCTGTGAAACAAAACACGCGGCAAATTTTCGTGAGTGTTCCACCGAAACTTTTGCCATCAGCGAATGTTGGAAATTTGCCGCAAATTCGCCTAGGGCGAATTTATTCGCCCATCACTACTGGAAATGCATATCATTCACAATAAGGTATCATTCAAAGCTGGACAGTCAGAGTAAATTACCAGAAGTATATATTTAATTAAAAGAAAGAAGGAATGACAATATCGCACTGTCTTTCCTTTTTTGATGTACAAAACTCCACGGAACAAAACAACTTGTATTTTAAGATTCTGAACTTTAACATGTTATTATATTATGTCATTACCACACTGAGGCTTGTTATTTGTCTGATATGTAAAAAGCTTTTCATTTAAGGGTTGTATCTGTAGGTGTTCAGTGTAATTATTTCTTTAGTAGCAACAGCTCTACTGCACATAATGATAATAATAATGATAAAACGTGTACTTTGTTGTTTTCTAGTTTAAGGTATATATTCAGTTATTTTGAAAATACATTATTAATATATCAATATATATATTATATATATTAATATATTATTAATATATATAATATATATATTGATAGCTATCCCCAGTAACAGCTTTATAGCAACAAATGTTTTTTGCCAGATATTGGCTTCCAGCTTGGTCAGGAGAGGGAAAATATGCAGATTGCTGACCTATGTATGGGACTTTAAAGAAGTTCTTCCCAAATGATACATATGTAATCAAAAGGCTGATTTATCAAATATTATGGAGGGATAGATGAAAAGGACTGGAACATCCCACTGGCCAAGAATTGGATGTGGTCCCTTCCGAGTTTGTCTGCATGGTTCTCTCATATGATCTTACCATGGGTGGAGCAACTATTGTAAACCTTAATATGCATGTATTGTATTTTACTGCTTTTATTAGACTCTCACTCACTAATATTGTAATTTTGTGTTTCTTTTCTGGCTGGATACCAAACATCCAAGCAACCAGAGTTTGCTGTACTGCACTTTTTTATTTTGCTTGAGCTATATACATTGTGAGAGAATTCTTCAGTCTAATCATTGATTTACTGAAACCAAGTTTATTCTCACTTCTTAATTAACATGTGGGCCAGTGATGTCATCTTTGCATATTGAGATAATATTGCTAGCAGTGCCCTGGCACATTTCATTGTGGCTGAGGTTTATTGCAGTGTGAACATTTGATAAGTTAATTTTGGTTTGGATTGTATTTAGTGATGGGCGAATCTCCCGAGATTCGCTTCACCGAATTTTTTGGGAATTTCTAGAGAAATTCGCGAAACGGCGAAAAATTCGCGAAACGAGCAAATTCGACCTAGGCGAATAAATTCGCCCATCACTAATTGTATTTAATTATTGTAATGCTATTTGTGATGAACTATGATATTTGAAGAAATATCAAGATGCAACAAAGCATTTTTTTCCTATAGTAAAAAATACTGTGGATATTGAAGAAAGTTTAGTGATAAAATGGTTTTGTTCATAATAGGTAATAATAGATGTAGGCCACAAAACTATTTAGTAACATGCTACCTACTACTGTAGTTATAATACCAGGGGCATGTGATGGTTGGTTGTTTTCATGGTCATTTCCATTTTCTTTGAGATTATAGTTTGAATTAAAAGTAAATGCAGGATATTATAGCAAAGCAAAATATCAAATACGCTCCTATTTATGACTGTGTATATGCATTTTACAGCAGAATTTGTAATTTTTCTTCCAATATTTTTTCTTGACTGTTAGCTTATTTAAGAAAAAAAGTGAAAGAATATTCTCGCTCAACTTTTTTACTCATAAAAAAATTTCCACACCAGTGAGAATCAAGTTGTTTAATTAATTTTCAATGAGATTAAAAGCTCGAAAGCTTTAATAAACCAATAAAATAAATATATAATCAAAGCTGTCAGAGACAATTCCCATTGAGTTCTATTGAACCTTGACAGCTTTTACTTGCCATGTTTTTTCTAGTGACTTTCCTGGTTTTATTCTTGAATAAATGGTGACTATTTGGGGTTCCAAAGAACATTCTTAAGTATATTTGTACTTGTGTTTTTTTTTTTTTGCTGCATTTTTTTCTTGAATTGTGAAAATCTTAATCAAATAAAAATTGACTCAATACATATGAAATGGTACCTTCATTTTACACATTCACTATTTGGTCTGGCATGTTTATCTTCTATTTGCTTTAGTTCTGCAAAGATTCTGTGAAGTTATCACTTGGTTAGTTTTGGTTCCAGCCATGCCAAAACAGCCATTGTCTAGTGTGTTTATGATTCCATTTAAAAAAACCTGGAAGGGTAAGGTGAGGATTTGGTAGTCCAAACATGGGTCTTAAATAACCTTTAATATACAAAGACGTCTCTTTGGTTTTCATATATACTGTTTCTGACCCTTGCCTGTCCTTGACCCTTTCTGATTCGCTCCTAGAACCGACCTTGCCTGATTGCTGACTATTATTTTCAATTCTGTTTCTTACTCAGATACCAAATGTGACACATTTCTAATAATAATTCTAAGCATTAAGAATTTAAATTGTTTGCAGTTTAGGTTGAATCAATATAACTTTATTGCTTAACCTAGGTTTAACTTGTGAATAATCATGTATTTAAATCTGAATTGATTTAAAGTTTTTTCTTCCTTACCTCAACTTAATTTTGGGCTCTCTTTCAGACTCACCTTACCAACACTGCTGACTAGACAGCCACCTACTGTCATTGGAAGGAAATGGTCTTTGTATGGGGGAAGAATAGTGGAGATTTAGGGAGTCTTAGGCTCCTCAAAAAGAGATCAGCTGCTATATATACATATTTAATGTTTTCCACTGGAAACACTTTTGTTGGTTTCTTCCCCCATCAAAAGAACTTGGACACAAAACCTGCAATTACCTTTTTATACCTAATCAATGTAACTGAATATAACACAGTGGAACTACCAGGGTACCGTTATCTTGTGTTAGGGAGTTGCTATTCCGTTACCTTCCCATTGTTCTGTTGTTAGGCTACTGTGGGGCGAAGGGAGGAGGATGATTTCACTCCAACTTGCAGTGCAGCAGTAAAGAGTGACTGAAGTTTATCAGAGCACAAGATACATGACTTGGGACAGCTGGAAAACTGACAAAATGTCTAGCCCCATGTCAGATTTCTAAATTAAATTAAAAAAACACCTGTTTTTGCTCTTTTGAGAAATGGATTTCTGTGCAGACTTAACTAATCTAAAGCAGCAGTATTAACTGATCAGTTTTGAAATATTTTTTTTTACCATGACAGTATCCCTTTAATTACACCTCACTAGGTCAATCTACTCTTACATTTGACCAACTAACAGCAGACTTAGAACTACTTTAGACTAATAATTTCTAGATTTCTGTAGCTTCCAACAAGACCATCTAGCGCTACCAACCTAATAAATTGTATTGCATTCTTATTTCTTTCACTTAGCCCAAAAGTCCAACCATCAACAATGGAAGTATAACGGAGCAATGTAAGGGAGGATAGGTGAGGATAAGTTAAGCAGCATGATTTGCAACAGACTAAGACATAGAAAGAAGACATTTAAGATGGATCAAGATCCATCAGTGGCCGATGTGACCCTCATCTGACAAGATTTTCAAATCTGTCTGATAAATGTCTGGGCGATTTTGTTCCAGAGTGCCATTTGGGAAGGCAGTTGAAGGATTGCCAATACACAAGCAGATAACCTGCAATCTTGGTCTACAGTGGCCGGCACTTTAAACTTACTTGTGTATGGTCAGCATAAGTTACAACAGTTAAAGCAGAAATAAGAAAATATATTACATGGCAGATTTTCCCAGTTCAGGAGATACAATTGAAAATGAGAAACTAAAGCATCAAAATTAAGTGACAAGAATGTTATTTCATTTGTTAAACTGTATTGTTTACTGTTGTCATTGGCTAGGAAATATATGTTGGGTAAAAAAAAAATTCTAAATTGATTAGACAATATTTCCTGTTATGTGATGCTTTAAATAATTCACTGAAATCATTTCTGGTTGTGCACTATGCATATTATGTTACAATGATGTCAAGAAGCGCCTGAAATTACTGAATTGCATTACAAGAGTCTTCCCACTAGAATACATCTATCTCTTATGTAAACCATTTAGCAGAACAATAAATATACACCATGACAGGAAAGTTTTAAGCTATCATTAATCATTGTATATGTGTCACTGTATATATGTATCACTCTCCAGCAGTAGTGAAAACAATGGGAACAATGTATAAAGATTAACTGGGATACGAGACCAAAATAAAGTATTTTGTAAATATTTTCTGGTTGTCAAATGCATATAATCCCTTGCTTAGTGTTATCCCATATAGCTTCAAATGTCCTTCCAATATGGGTGCCTCACTTTTGCATATATTTGTATTTATAGCCCCTTGTCAGAAAGGGTTCAATTAGTAATTTGTTGATAATGGACCCTTCTGGGGAAGACCGTGGATAGATAAGGGGCATGTTTACTAATGGTCTAAGTGAATTTTCGATTAAAATTAGAATTTTTCAAATTCAAATTTTGAAGTAATTTTGGGCTACTTCAACTATCGAATATCCCAAAATTTGATTTGAATTGCAAAAATTAGAAAATAAAAATTTCGAAGTACTGTCTCTAAAATATTTTGAATTGAACAATTCGCCACCTTAAAGCTGACGAATTGCCATTGTAGCCTATGGGGGACCTCCTGGAAGCTTTCCTGAAAGATTTTCTAAGTCCTGGAAAATAAAAAAAATACTCTTGAAAATCTTTGAATCATATGATTCAAATGATGCAATCGTTCGATTCGAACAATTTTAATTTGATCAAAAATGGCCATTTTCGATCAAAAATTGTTTTTAATTTGAAATTTGAAGTGAATATTTGAAGTAAATATTCAAATAAAATTCAAATTTAAAATAATTTGAATTTCAAAGTAATTTTGGGCTACTTCGACTATTGAATAGGCCAAAATTCGATTTGAATAGAGAAAATAAGAAAATTCAACAAGTTGAATTTTCAAAGTACTGGCCCTTTAAAATCCTTCGACTTGGCCACTTGGCCACCTTAAAGCTGCCAAATTGCCATTTTAGCCTATGGGGGACCTCCTAGAATCTGTCCAGAAATGTATCTAAGTCCTAGGAATTCAAGGGATTTTGCACAAAATCCTACAAATCGTTCGATTCTAACGATGTGATCGAACAATTCCAACGATTTTTATTCGATCGAAAAAGCCTTTTTTTCAAAGTTTTTTCACTTAAAAAATTCGGCCATTAGTAAATCTGCCCCTAAGTGTTCAAGAGGGGTTGAGGGGATCTTCTCTGTCCACTAGCAGTATGGGGCAGTGTTTTAGTTGAAGGTATTCATGCCACAGTAAAGAGAGACCTGAGCTTTAGAATTCAGGACAACATATCACTGGCCCAGTCAGTTAGTGATGGGCGAATCTCACCCGTTTTGCTTCGCCGAAAAATTTGCGAATTTCCAGTGAAATTCGTGAATTGGCGAAAAAATTCACGAAACGAGTCGCGCATCGTTTTTTGACGCGCGTCACGTCGTTTCCGTCGCGTCATTTTCGGCGCACGTCGTGTAATTTTCGACGGGTCGCGTCACGACGTGCGACTCGTTTTTTTTGTCAAATTTTTGCTGGCGTTTCGCGAATCGCGGGAATTCACAGCGAATTCGCCCCTGGTGAATAAATTCGCCCATCACTACTCATAAATATTTCCAAAGGATAAAACTGACTGGAACTGGGGAATATCCAAGTTGGATATTAGTAGAGAGGGACTTGACAACAATTTCATTTGTATCTAAGTTTCCATCAGACTTTTAAGGTATGCTCCGTTGTTTTAAGAATCAAGACCTTGGGTCTGTCCGTCCCTAAGACAGACCAGACCCAAGTGTTGAGATTGTATGTAGAAACTGTTGGACTTCAGTGTTTGCCCAGTTAATCAAGGAATCTTTATTGATTATTTATTTTATTTTATTTATTGATTATTTATCTTAAAAATATATTTTGCTGTTATATATTTTCATATATATAATGAAATGTTCAATGTACAATAGCTCCCTTATTGAATGTAATTCAGCAAGGAGAGTGTTATGGCTTCCCAGCTGACAGATGAGGAACCAATGATATAAAAAATTTTGACAGCTTTAAAGAAGTTCAGGTTAATAAAACTGCATGGTTCCCTACTCTGGATTCCATTCTCTGTATTCTAGTGTGACTGGTGAAAACATTATTGATGCCCTCTGGTCCTAAAGAGCTATCTGACATAGATGTGGGAACAATGTTGATAGCAGATGGATCACCTTTCCAGTAACACACAGACACTATGCACTTGGTGGAGAATAGTTAAAGCAGATAAAGCCCTTTTAGATCTATTCTCCAAAATATAGTTCAGCAGCACTCCGATGTTCACAGTCGACACCCGATGCTACAAAAAGTGGTGAGCATTATTTTACAGCACTACTTGTTGTTACTGGTTCTGTAATACATACTGCAGAGAATGTTTTGCTTGTTGTGAGTAGGACTTCAAGCAGATAATAGTCTTGGGTTATGTAATAAAATAATCAATTCTTTCTATAGTACTAAGTGCCTTTTCCAACTAGGTGTTTAGTGGTCAAAATCGTATTGGTTGTTATGGTTTACTGCAACAGGTTTTTAAAACCACAAAATAAACTCTCTAAAACATAAATTCAGAATTTTAAAAGCATAAACAAAAAAGCATGAATTAAAATTCTGAATTGATTAAAAATGATGAAATAGGATAAGTACAACTCCCACTGACTTCCACAGGACCTTTTTTTTGTATTTAAGTATTTTTCACTTAATAAATGTCAATTTTTTAAAGAAATATCAGAGAACCAAAAATTTTTAGAGATTCTTAAAAAAATAGAAATTCTAATTTTGGAAAATAGGCCCCATAAGTAACAAATAATTTACATCATATTACGTGGCATATTAAAGAATCTTACAAACTGGAATATATATTTAAATAAATATTGTCATTTTACCTCTTTTCCCTTGAGCCCCCATTTTATGATATTCCCTGTGCTTCCTCAGAGATCACCTGACCAGAAATACTTCAGCTCTAATTGTAACAGGAAAAAGTGTGGAAGCAAAAGATAGAGCTTTGTCTGTTTATGGCTGGCCCTTACGTCTTAAAATGGCAATTTTCTAACCAAATTGTATGATTTATAGCTGGCCCTTACTTCTTAAAATGGCAATTTTCTATCCAGATTACCCATTGGCACATATTACTAGTGATGGGCGAATTTATTCGCCAGGGGCGAATTCGCGGCGAATTCCCGCGATTCGCCGCTGGCGAATAAATTCACGAAACGACCACAAAAAATTTGCCGCCAAAAATTTGCCGCGCTAAAACAAGTCACGTGTCGTTTTTGACGCGATGCGCCGAAAACGACGCGACACTCGTCGAAAAGGATGCGACGCGCGTCAAAAACGACGCGCGACTCGTTTCGCCAAATGGCGAAAAATTTGCGAATTTCTCTGGAAATTCGCGCATTTTTCGGCTAAGCGAAACGCGGCCGTTTCGCCCATCACTACATATTACTAAAAAGGTTTATGAAATGGGTTCTTTAAATGAAGCAGGGTTTTACATATGAGCTAATTTATGCAGTATATCTTCATAATTTTTTTACTAATATGTGTGTTGATGTTGATAAAGTTTGTTATAAAAGAAGAAGCACAGAAGTGGAGATTGATGTTCAGTCAGAGAGCCATGCTTCTTTCATGCACTGTATTTTAATAAATAAATTGCTGTTGCAAAGCCCAGAATCTCATTATTAAGAAGTACAACAAATGGCACCATAAGTGGATCCACTCAGCAGCAGAGCCTGAATCATGTCAGAACCAGTAAGAGGTACAGCATGCCCATCTCAGTCTGTGACTGTAGCAGTCCCTGCACAGATAGTGACAGGTAGTGTACATCCACCTGCTCCAGTTAAGTTTGTGGGAAATGTTGGGGAAGCATGGGAAATCTTTATGCAGAGACTGTTACTATACATGAAACCTCAATTTGATTCCCATTAATATTTAAGAGTAATGGTCATATATAATATGTATCTAATCCATGAGCCAAATAAAGTGTGGTGCTACTAATATACTTGAAGATCTGTAATTAAAAAGGATTAATTAATAAATAAGTTAATATGACCAACATTAAATGTGAGTTAAAAAAAACTTATTGGTAAAATCCAATAAAAATGGAAAAATTAAGAGTGGTGGAGCTGTCCCAAAGAGAACTAACTGCCTGTTTGTTGTTCTAAAACCTGGGACACCACAAAGTAAAGGCAGGACAGGGTAACCAGGACTGTGGCATTGTAAATTACCTTGCCCTACTAACTTATGGAGAACTACTGCAACCCTAAAAAGCCACAAATCCTCAGCCCCTTAGAAAGGAAAGAAGCATTAGAGTAAAAAGGAGAATGATTATGCAATAGGAACAAACACCTCTCACTCGTAATCAGACCCAGACCGGATTGGTAAAATAATTGTAAAGTATAAAGTCATATAATAGAAAAATTTGCCAATGTGTGTTTTTCGCTAATGAGCTTTATCAAGGCGAAAGCTACTAACACTATAACACTGTCCAGTGCACAGAAAGTGGCCCTTTTGCTAACAATTGCAGCAGAAGAAGATTTGCAAATATTTAATTCATTTCAACTTGATATAGCTATAAGAATTTATCAAGCAACTGATCTCACAAAACAGCAGCTCAAAGTGCAAACAGGAATAAGATGAGATAAGAAGGTTTCTCAACTCAGAAGAGTGGCCACAACCTCAATCACACCAAGGGCTCACACATGTAAATCTGATTTTAAGAGAGGAAAATTGATGCAAGATTTACCAAATACGAAGTCTGTTATAATTGTGGCAACACTCATTCATTTAACTGCCCAGCTTTTGGTAAACAATTCAAGGAGAGCTTTATCAGACCATGCTCCCCTATATATATTACTTAGCACTGTGCCCAAGAAAGGACAATTCCCTTGGAGATTATACCCATGTGGCATCCAAGGCAGTAGCCTGGGGTACACTTATTTCAGCCATTAGCAGAGTGCATACTGAGGCTTAACAGGTGATTGATGATGCAGAGGAAGAGGTCCAAAAGACTGAAAAGGTCCATTGTGAAGCGGGTGACAAAACCACACATCAAACATTAGTATTAGTACAGAGAAATTTGGAACTAGCACAAACAGCCATAACCAGGAAAAAATTATTATATGTAGCTCAGAGAGAAAAAAAGTATTCTCTAATTACTTTGCAACCCTAAATACCTCGAGGGCTGACTGTTCTGACTTGGAGCTAGAGCAATCTCTGTAGCCAATCCCCTTCCCCTTCTCACTAATGTAGAATCAATTTATTTGGATAGTCAGATCTCACTAGGGGAAGTGGCAGAGGCCATTTGTAGCCTCCCTACGGGGAAGAACCCAGGTCTTGATGGTCTGCCAACAGCTTGGTATCGGCTCCTTGGGGACGCACTGGCTCCACGGCTCCATACTACTCTGTTAGAGGCCAAGAATGTAGGTACTCTGTCTCAATCCTTCTACTCAACACTGATTGTAGTCATATTAAAAGAGGGGAAAGATCCAAACCTGTGCAACTCTTATTGCCCTATCTCACTTATTAATAAGGATGTTAAAATTTTGGTGAAGATTCTCTCTAAATGCCTCAATAAAGTGATAACCTCGATTATACACCCAGATCAAATGGGCTTTATGTTTAATAAGAGCACTGCTGAAAAAAATCTACTTAGACTTTACTCCCATTTGCAAATAACCCACTCCAACGAAGGCTCTAGGCTCATAGCTGCGCTAGGTGCAACTAAAGCTTTTGATTCTGTGGATAGCCCTTGAAAGCTTTGGGATAGGCCCTAACTTTATAACCTAGATCAAACTTCTCTATTTAACCCCAATCGCACTGGTCCGGTCTCTAGAGGCACTAGGCAGGGGTACCACCTCTCTCCTCTGGCGATAGAACCATTTGCTATCATGATCTGGCAGACACCAGAGGTTATAGGCTTCAAGTGTGGGAGATTTGAGGAGAAAATTTCATTGTATGCAGATGACCTCTTGTTATTTCTGGCAGATCCACAAGATTCTCTCAATGTGGCACTTCAATTGGCAGATACGTTTGGCAGTTATAGTGGCCTGGCTATTAATGAAGGGAAATCAGTCCTGCTCAACCTAGATATGGTGAGAAGAAGGAAATAGGCAATTCAAGGACTAAGATGGGTATCTAAATTCCGGTACCTAGGTGTGCTTATTTCGAAGGATATGCAAAAATATATACCAGATAATGTTGATCCAGTAATACAGAAGTTTAAAATGGCTTCTTTCTAATGGGTTGCCTTGCCGCTAACAATATGGGGTAGAGATAACCTAGTTAAAATTATATACCTTACCTTTTTTGTTTTTTTTGCACAATGCCCCAACATGGATCAATCTGCAAATTTTTAAGCGTATTGATCCTATTCCCCTTTGTGTGGGAAAATAAACCTCCCAGGGTGAATAAACTTGCACTCGTGGCCCCAATAAACAGGGAATGACTAGCCCTTCCGCACCTATAAATGTATTACTATGCTAGCCAGCTGGCCTTTGTGCAATCCAGACCCTGAAAACCCCCGTACACCATTACATGTCACTGTTGGAGGCTCCTTAGAGGCTATAAGAAATGCACCCTACAGAACGGATAAAGATACCCCTGAACTAACCCTCACACTAAGATGCCCACAAAAGGCATGGACACTTGCCACCAAGACATTAACTAAAGCTGCCTGTTTGCCCTCCCCCCACACGCCACTATGGAGAAACTCCAAGCTTTCTCACTTGGTACACTTTCCGGATTTTCATTATTGGCACAATCTATGGTTCCGTCACTTATCTGATGTATTAATAGACAAATCTCTCCCAACCATCGCTCAACTGACACATTAGCTGGGCCACCCACATATAGAGTGGCATAGATGTTTTTGGTTGTGGCATACCCTCACAGCTCAATTAGGCTCCCTTGCTATAACCACTGAAATGCCGCCTCATGAGGCAAGGCTGTGGGACCCTAACTCAGAGAAACTTCTTTCTGATCTATACAGGATTCTAATATCCTCTCTTGGGAACCCATTTATGAAGGCCAAAAGTAAATGGACTATGATTATCCCCACTCTTGATGATGACACATGAGAAGATGCAACAGGGGATTTGTATAACTTCTTGGTCTCCACAAAAGATAAGATGGTACAATTTTGGATTATCCATTGCACATACATCACTCCACATAGAATCAAAGTTATGGGCAGGAGTCCAGATGGTAAATTTCCAAAGTTCCAGCACTTAGACATTGACTTCTTTCACATTATGGTCTTGCCCAATCGTACACAGATTTTGGGCTAAAGTAGTAGCCTATTTAACTAATGAAATCCTCCTTCCTGCTGCACTGACCCCTGAGAAATGCCTGTTAGGATTAGTAAATGACCTAGCATGACCTGTCATTAAAAGGAGTGCTGTCATTAAAAGTTATGGAAGTGAAAAAGATGGACTATAGATATTGATACAAATGGTTACCTGATGAAAGGGATACTGTCATGGGAAAAACATTTTTTTCAAAATGCATCAGTTAATAGTGCTGTTCCAGAATCACTTGAACATTTACACACTGGAGATTATGTCAGAATTTGGAATGGATCTACCTTGTATGAAAAAGCTCAAGTTCTACGCCTAGTCTCACCTCGTTCTTTATCTGTTATAACCAGTGGTGGAAAAAAGGTGAAATAGAAGGCATTTATATATGATTTCTAAAATACCAAGCCTTGCTCATTCTGATGGCCAGCACTGTAAACAGTTAGAGGAAGCACATGACCAGGATTTGATTCACATGGAGCAGCATCTACCAGTGGATGTTTATTGGCCAGAAGACAATCTAAGAAAAGATGCCACTTGAAATAGGTAGTCAGTAGATTAGTAGATAACAGTGAGGACAACCAGATAGACACATCAGAATCTTTTCTGAGAGATACTGCACCCATCCAATGAACACGAAACTCAGATCATGTCACAGTTATAAAAAATACAGTGGACATAATCAGGCGCAAGCACTTATTCATAATGTGCAAGCACGCTATGGCCATATCAAGACTAGTGTTAAAATGACATGGTCAGTTGTTACAGCAATATAATTATAACAACTACTAATGGTTTGTTGTTATTACCACCATTGATGTTAAAATGTTAAAAAGGGAAGGATGTGTTGATAATTGTTGATGTTAATAAAGTTTGTTATAAAAAAAAGAAGCACATAGGTGGGGCCAACCCACAAGCAGAGGAGATTGAGTTGTACAGTCAGAGAGCCATGCTTCTTTCATGCACTGTATTTTAATAAATAAGTTGCTGTTGCAAAACCCAGTATCTCGTTATTAAGGAGTACACATTATGTCACATAATTTTTTCTGTCCTGCCTTTAGTTAAAGGGCACCAATCCTAAGTAAAATCATTTACTAAGTGAAGACACTAAGGGGCAGATTTACAAAATTCACATTCAGGGGCTGATTTACGAAATTCACGTGAAATGATTGAAGTTTGATCGAATTTGATCGAATAACGATCGTACAAATTGATCAGTATCCGATCGTACGAATTCATCGAGAAATAGGATATCGAGCAAAATGATAGCCTAAAACAATTTGATAAGCATTTGATGGTCTAATACTTATCGAATTGCGATTTTGGTCGAATTTATTTTGGGGAATAATAGTAAATTTGCCCCTCAGAATTCGAAGTTCGATCGAATTTCAAAAAGATTTGAATTCAAATCTTTGACTTTGCAAATTAGGCAAATTTGACCATTGAATATTCAAATTTGAATAATTTGAATATTCAAATTTAATTTTATTCTAATATTCGACTATTCGATGGTCGAAGTACAGTACTTCCCCTTTAAATTTTTATTCAACCTCCTAGTTCT
The DNA here is from genome assembly GCA_024363595.1 of Xenopus borealis. Lineage (NCBI taxonomy): Eukaryota > Metazoa > Chordata > Amphibia > Anura > Pipidae > Xenopus > Xenopus borealis. Next base: position 67,298,707 of record CM044446.1, on the reverse strand, counting down.
CCAGATCAAAGCTACCAAATTGGGTATCATTATGTTTGATCGTATAAAAAAACTAGTGGTGGAGTTTACTAAAGCTAGGCATTCTCGGTAGAATACCCAGGGCAGTGCTACAATCTGAGCATTCTCGTGAACTTATTGGCATGTTATAGTCACAATATGGAATCCCTCAGTGAAAGAACCCATTTGAAAAGTATGGGATTTAAAAAAAAAAAGCTGTTTATTTAGTTTGATTTTAAATGTTGAACTGGTAAGATTGTTAATATGTGTTTGATTTTGGCTGTGATTGGTGCCCTTTGAGGTGAACATAAATAAACCTTTTTCACTTATATTAATTTTCCTGTAAGAGAAAAAAGTATAGCAAGAGTCAATCGAACGAATGATATAATACTTAAATACAGGTATACGTATAATCTGTTATCCAGAAAACACATAATCAGAAAGCTGTTAAATACAACTAGATTTTTCTTTAGTGTCCTATTAATACAAATATGTCTTTATTTATATCGGATTTTATTACCATGGATTCTATAGGATTACCATTGCACCTGATTTAAACTAAACAAACATAACGCCACTTTGACTGCAACATTTTGCAGCGAATTCGTCGCAGGTGAAAAAATTTGCCCATCACTATTCGCCAGATCAAAGCTACCAAATTGGGTTTGGTTATTTTTGATCAAATAAAAATATTTGATGGAATGGTTAAAATTGGTTGAATAGATCGATTCAAACGATTTTATCGATCGATCGAATATTTGCTATTCGATTGTTCGACCAATCAAATTGCGGTAAAATCCTTCGAATTTGATATTCGAATTCTAAGGCTTTTCATTCCCCATCATTACAAACTATTTAAACAGAATTTTCTGATAAGTGGCAGTACAATTACATATATATTGCTGTCTACAAATATATAATTTATTTATTATAATGTATTTATTGTTATTTTAATTAAACCATTAGACTACATTAATTGTAAAAACTAGAATTTTTTGTTTAGATAAAAACAAATATACTGTATTTCACCAGACCCAGAGCTATTGCATGTTTTAAGTAGCTAATTCAACCCAGCCTGCGTATTGTGCTGCAGCAGACTAATCAATTTGAAGTTGGATGTCTGCCTATGAAATCCCCAGTGCTTTTAAGCTGGGTTCTAACACATTCCAGAAGTGCTTGCCCCTTTGTCTTGTGCTGATGAAATAAGTTTCCATTTATCTGCACACAGCACAAAATATGATATCTGTTGAAATAAATAGTTTTTATACTGAGCACAATGTGAGACTGACCTAAACTACTACAGTCAGCAGTATACTGCAAATATATGACAGCTGTTATATATATATATATATATATATATATATATAT
>CM044446.1:67237921-67280443 GCA_024363595.1 Xenopus borealis | reverse complement strand
TCGCGCGAACTAGTTCGCCGGCGAACAGTTCGCGCCATCCCTAGTTAGGGAGTGGCAGGAGGCATAGGCTGCAACAGGTGCTTGTCCATACCAACTGTTGTATAGTATATGGTAAGGGTTATATTTAACCTGCACTCCTTGATACTGTGGTCTACGCCTCATAACAGATTTTTCATCCATCTCAATGTGTGGGCAGACTGATAAAAGTGCTGTCTGACTGAGTACTACTTTTTGCATGAAAAGCATGTGTTATGAGACCTTTGAGGAGCATAAGATTAATTTATGCTGTCAATGGAAATCAGGGAACTAGAGTTTCATAAATGATAATTCAAGCGCTTTAAGGTCTAACGCTTTAATCACAGGAAAAATATTACTTGTATTTTTTTAGCAAGGGCATCAAAAAGGTTTGCTAGATTGACTTACTGTGCTAAAAAGATGTCTGAGTTAAGATATATATGTATAGAGAGAGAGAGATAAAAAAAGGAAGTTTAAATACAGTACTTAAGGCTAATATCGATATGTCAAAAACTAAGTTATCACTGGGATCCTTTAATTAACATCCATCCTAATGTGTTGTTATTACTTTTTAGTTTGATCCAAACAGTTGTTGTGATTATACTCTGTAGGAACTGCCTTTTTCAGATGAATTATACTGCATCCTTTACAATGTATACATCCAGCTAGATAAATTACCCATTACTTGGATAATAGAGCTCAAAGGTTTATTATGACAATGCACAAAGGTCTTAAATAAGATACACAAAAAAATGTACTGTGGCATATTAGTATACAATATCCCTTAGGGGCATATTCATTATGATGTTTAAGAAACAGTGGGATAATACACCACACATCGCCAGGCTGTGTGGTGTAAAAAATGGATGGTATTTTTTATGTTTTTTTCTGAGTCATTTCTGCCAGAATCAATGTAAAATAGCAGTGGAGTTTGCATGACTTAAACTTTGCATAACTTTAACTTGTGACATTGCCTTTTTTTGATTCTTCAAGATTAGAATTGAGATATGAGAACAATTTTGGAAAGGGTAGCCAAACATATGAAGTTTTCTATTCTAACCAAAAATGAGGTTGTCTCAATAATAATGATAATAATAATAATAATGCCCTACTTTTTGGCGAAGTTCAATACAATAGATAAGAGGTTGAAAAAAAACATTGTTTTTTTTGGGGGGGTTACCCTCCTTCCTCCCTACATTTCCTGACATATGGAAACACTACTATATAGGGGGCACATGTAGGGCAATAGGACAACTTTATTTTTTTTTGATTAAAGGTTTCCTGGGCATGTGTAGTGGCTGTAACATACACTTCTATGATATTTTGTAATTCGCGCCATATGCAAATTAGGCTTCGCTAGCGTAATTGCGCTATGCCTAGCGAAGTAACACTAGCGTAAATACGTTACCGTTTGCTGACCAGAGCGTAAATTCGCACTTTAGTGAATTTGCGTAGCGCAGGCGAAAATTCGCCTGGCGAAGTGCAGTGAACACTCGCGAAGCCTGCACTAGCGATTTTTCGGATCTTAGGGAATGTCCCATAATGTGTGTAAATATCGGTACTGTATCTATAAATATCTAAGTATTTAGATATATAAATATATATATGGATGAACATATCTTTTCACAGTGGAAATGACACCCATATACTCCAATGAGAAAAAAAAATGTTATGCATTATTTCTCAAAATTTGTCTCCCATAGACTTCAATGCATTTTGGTATTTTTTTTTATATAAAAAACATGGGGGTGCAATGAGGCTGTGACCACAAAATACATATAGACAAATACAAAAGATCCTCTGCACACAAACCATTATCTATATATTTAAGATATTGAGACATTTTGTGCAGCTACCAAAAAATGTCTTACCCTTTAAACAAAACAGGGATTGTTTGTCCATATATTGCAATATATTTAAACTGGCCAATTACGTCAAAATCATCCCATATCTGGCCAGTCCCCTTCCCAGCTATAGCCAGGTTATCCCACTGCTGTCTAATAAAAGGGCAACCGGTTTTGGGAGTTTAACTTTGAAAGCAGCAAGTAAATTGCAGGTAAAACTTAGTCCCTTTTGTAAAATGTATAATGAAGCAATAGAATTATTAATGAATGAGATGCAATTTGAGAATAGGACTGGCCAGATACGGGATGACTTTGACGTAGTTGGCCAGCTTAAATATATTGCAATATATGGACAAACAATCCCTGTTGTTTAAAGGGTAAGGCATTTTTTGTTAGCTGTATGCACAAAATGTCTCAATGTCTTAAATATATTTATAATGTGTTGAGTGCATAGGATCTTTTGTATGCCTTCCTCTTTTTAGTAGCTTAAGGCACAAAATGTTTCAATGTCCTTAATATATTGATAAAGGGTGAAGTGCAGATGATCTCTTGTATTTGTCTCTGTGAATTTTCTGTTCACAAAATCATTGCACACCTGCTTAATGTTTTTAAAACTTTGTGGGGAGCACAACTTTTCCTAATTTGTTATAGTTCACATAGGAGCAGTGACCAGCTCCGTGTTGTAGCTCCCAACCCTTCCCAGCTATAGCCAGGTGATCCCACAGGTGGCTAATAAAAGGGCAACCAAGTTTGGGAGTTTTACTTTCAAAGCAGCGAGTAAGTTGTAGGTAAAACTTACTCCCTTTGTAAAATGTGTGGATATATATATATATATATATATATATATATATACACTAGTGATGGGTGAATCTACCCCGTTTCGCTTCGCCAAATTGGTGAAAAAAAATTCAAAAATGACACGCCACTCGTTTTTCGCCAGCGCGGGAATTCGCTGAGAATTCGCCCCATGCGAATAAATTCACTAATATACACATTTTCAAAGGGAGTAATGCATATATATGCATAAGCCAATAAAGAAAACCAATATGGTAGCCTGGGTTAAATTGCTAATTGAGAAAATTTGAAGTTAACAAGAAAGATGGGACAAGAGAGAAGCAGAGAAAGCAACTATAAGTCAAACAAGACAACAAACTGAAACCAGTGGCTTTGAAAAAAGTGTGTGTATCATTCAACAAGCAAATGGGGTTTGACTCTTGTCAGTTGTTACAAGTAAAGAAAGAGGTTTGTTATCATACCGTTTAATGCAGAAAATTGTGTCAGTTCTGTATTTAATACTTCTTAGATATAGAATCCTGCTAAAAAGTAGGTTGTTAGTCATCTAGCGGTTGAAAAATAGATTATAAGATGTAGATCATTTGACTATGCAGGTAGAGTAACTCCAAGTGTGTATTTGTACAATGTTATTGGTTAAATTAAGGAATGTTGACCTGGAACATAGTATTTGTACATGGATAGAGAACTGGCTAAAAGATAGATTACAAAGAGTGGTGGTAAATGGAACATTTTCTGATTGGACCAGTGTTTTTAGTGGAGTACTTCAGGAATCTGTACTTGGTCCTTTGCTTTTCAACTTGTTTATTAATGATCTGGAGGTGGGCATTGAAAGTACTGTTTCTATTTTAGATGATGATACAAAATTGTGCAGAACTATAGTCTGAATGCAGGATGCTGTCACTTTGCAGAGTGATTTGACTAAACTGGAAAACTACTGTATGCAGCAAACTGGAAAATTAGGTTTAATGTTGATAAATGCAAGGTTATGCACTTTGGCAAAAATAATATAAATGCAAGTTATACACTAAATGGCAATGGTGTGTTGGGAGTTTCCTTAATTGAGAAGGATCTAGAGAGTTTTGTAGATAACATGTTGTCTAATTCTGGGCTGTGGCTACTAAAGCAAATGAAGTACTGTCTTGCATAAAAAAGGTGCATAAACTCAAGTGAAGAAAACTAAATTGTTCCTCTTTATAGGTCCCTGGTAAGACCTAACCTGGAGTATACTGTACAGTTTTGGTCTCAAGTCTTTAAGAAGGATATAAATGAGCTGGAGTGCAGAGTAGTGATGGGCGAATTTATTCGCCAGGGGCGAATTCGCGGCGAATTCCCGCGATTCGCCGCTGGCGAATAAATTCGCGAAACTGCAGGAAAACTGCAGGAAAAATACAGGAAAAATTAGCCGACAAAAATTTGCCGCCAAAAACGAGTCGCGAGTCGTTTTTGAAGTGACGCGCGCCGAAAACGACGCAACGCGTTTTCTCTGGAAATTCGCGAATTTTTCTGCCAAGCGAAACGCGGCCGTTTCACCCATCACTAGTGCAGAGGCAGACAAAGAAACCGTTAACAGTATAGAAGACATATTTGGAAGGTACAGTAGACTGTCAAGGTTGGGGTTGTTTTCTCTGGGAAAAAAAATGCTTGTGAGGGGACATGATTATACTTTACAAGGACATTAGTGTACATTATAGACAAATAGCAGGGGGGCTTTTTACCCATAAAGAGGATCACTGCACCAGAGGTCACCCCTTTAGACTAGTTGAAAAGGACTTTTATTTGAAGCTACGTAGGTGGTTCTTCACAGCAAGGGCAGTAAGGTTGTTAATACCTTTAATAGTGGGTCAGTGTGTATGTATGTATGTATGTATGCTGTGTTTCATTTGGCAGTGTGTTGGGAGTTTCCTTAAATTAGAAGGATCTAGGGGTTTTTCTCAATAACAAATTGGCCCCCCTTGGCCAATGTTTTTTTCAAAAAAACATTTTTGGCCCCAATTTTTTTAACTTCTAAGGGAGGCCCTGGCGCCAATGTTTTTTTTTTAACTTATAAGGGATCCCTGACCATCAGTATGTGTGGGGGGGCTTATTTTTTTAGCACTGATGTGTGTGTGTGGTCTTTTAAGTGTTATGTGGAGTGGGCGGGATCAGGGGTGGGACTTGGGTGCCAGGGTGGGTGGGAAAATTTTGTTGTATGGGTCCCCCTGTGATTCTGTGATCTAATGGTGGCCCTGTGGGTATATATAATTTATGTGAAAGTATGGAGGGGTGTGTGTATGGAGGCTTAGTTTTCATTTGGAGGGGTTGAACTTGACTGACTTTGTCTTTTTTCAACCCAATTTAACTGTAACTATGTGCCTACTTTTGTATTTGAAAAGTTTAACAAGGTAGCTCCTGACTCAGCTATAGCTCTAACTGCCTGCACACAAATAGCTGAAAATGCATAACTTAGGCAACAGAAATGTAGTGTAGAGTAGTGTGGTAGTAGTATTCTTATTTATTAGGAATATTTTCCAGGAATCCTTTTAGTCATGAGGATGTTATACGGTAAGGTTGGTAAATTATAGTAGATTTAAGCAAAAATGAGAAGCATAAAATAAGATGGGAAATATGCATGAAATAAGAGGGGACGGCGAATAATTGATGCATAACCTTTTCCTAAAGTGTATCTATTGTATGTGATAAGGTGATGGAAGGGTCAGATGGGTGATGTGATGTTACAGATAGGGGAATTAAGAAATTGTCATGTTTTTGAGATGGATTAAAGATTAAAGGATTAGGACATCGTTCAAATTCATGGGCTACTAGTAGTTTAGTTTAGAATATTGCATTGTTATAGTGAATATCTGTGAAAATTCCGATCTGTGACATAATGGTAAGCAGCTGACATTCATTTTAATATATATAGAGAGAAACTGATGCCAAGATCAATATAACATAGCATATTCTCCTGTCACAAAAATAGATTTTGAATGACAACATAAGCTGATGTAAAGTTACTGGTACTGTATTAGTTTGATAGCAATAAAAGATGACATTGGAAAAAATGGAGTATGACACTCTTTGTTCTCCTTTAGGACAGTTTTTAACCTGAATGTTTGTGGATTGTTGGAGGAAACCAGAGCAATCACAGGAAACATGCACAGTTCCTTGCTGTGGTCAAAATTGATCCTAGGAACCTGCTTCTGCAAAGAATTTGTTCTGATAAATGCACCACCCTTGCTGCCCAATTTGTCAGCTGCTTTCAAACTGGCAGTTCCAAGAACTATAATGATGAGGTTATTGGTTCATCCATAGCATCAAATCCATTTTTACATAACTTATTTTGAATTTTAGAATTGCTTGTCTCATTTCAAACAATAAAATATAATTGTTTCTGCTTCTGTTTCCCCTAGCCATTGTGTGAATGACTGGCCACATTGTACTCAATTGACTGAAAGTTTTGCCATTGAGACGAAATCCCCTGATACACCGGGTAGTAAATTAAATATTCCATACCATGGGCAAATAATAAGATTATAGATCAATGGAGGGCACTCCTAAAATTACAAAATACAAAAAGGTTTATCTGCTAAAGTCCCAATCACCAGCACTTGGGCATATAGTGAGGTGCCACAAACCAGGGGTATACCTACTATGGAACCCCAAAAATACACAAATGTTGTATGGATGTGCACACTCAAATAAACTCTCAAGGTATACAAGTGGAGTTTCTGTAAGTTATTTCTTAATAAAGGCCTTTCTATTTGAAATTTTAATTTGTCTTGGTGTTTTTATTTCGTTGATTTCTAACGAATTTTTTTGTAAAAAATTTTGATGTTACTGTTCCTTTAAGTAATAGTAACCAAAAACTATTTTTGACAGTTAAATATACAGAACCATTTTCTCTGGGACTCTAGGAAAGTCACAGTTTGGTGGTATGTAAAACAATTATTTGTTGTTATCTGAGACAATTTTAAGATGTTGAATCAGGGAATTCCCTTTTAGTACGCAATCCTCTTGATATAGGAACTGAGCAATTTTTTCTACATTAAGGGGTTTCACTGTTTTTATGTACTTTTTTCTTTAGCTGCAAATGTTCCATCTGTCTACAATGTTCTTGCAGCAACCATACTGTAATTCAATATCTTTAAAAGCGGTTAAATCTAAGCAGCACATTTTAATGCTTATTCAGTAATATCTGCACTCTATACGGATGTTTTAAAGACAAATCTTTTCCAGATGCCCTACTAAGCTTTCTGTTTGGACAGTGTTCAAAAAAGGATTTAATGTCTCAGTCTAGTTGATGAGATTAATGGGCCAAAAGAAAAACACATTACATTAACCTGTGTTTAATCGCATTATTCTCAGTTCTTTGAGAACAAAGTGTTTATGTTAGGTTACATTGTATAACAGAATGTATAAGGATACAGAGCCCTCACTACTTAATGTAATTATATGTCTCTAATAGATCTAAGCCCTCATTCTGTATCAAACACAATGTAGTACTCCTGAGATTCGTTGTGGCTTTGAAATTAAATTTGTTTTACTATAGATATTCTTTAAGTCATGAAGAGAGACTATAAAATATGGTGAGGGTAAATAGGTCTACATTTTAATTTATAATGCAAGTTAAAAAAGCAAGTACATAAAAGCTAAATAAATAACTACAAAACAAATTAAAATATACAGGATATAAAAATGTAGCTAGGCTTGGGAAGTATACCTATTTGTAAGCAGTGCTTCTCTAAACTTTATTTTTCCTACAAATATTTAGTAAAATATGTATTATATAATTCCCTTTTGCCTTATTTTTAATGCCTATGGCCATACTAGCATTAATGTTAGTTAAACTTTGTTTCCTAATGTGTATCCCTCAAAATTCTTTTCCACAATAAATGCTATAATGAAAAGATTTATCTGGGGCCAATTCTAGAGTTAGTCACAATGAATACTCTGATAAGGACAAACCAAAAAGGAGGACTGGTTATACCTAATATGTGATATTGCTACCTCTCAGCCAAGATGTCACATATCAAACCTATGATAAATCGTCCACTTTACCAACCTTGGGGCAGTACTCAACAATTCTTAGCTAACTTGTGGCTGATTTTTATTATTGTGCATGAGAAATCTGCCAATTCACGTTCACAAAAGCAGGGTTAAGCAGTACAACAAGCACATGGGGTATAAAGCAGTAATAACTGATGAGAAAATAGTGAGAACAGCCCACTCATGATGGGTAATAATCTGTATAAAGGGACAAATAATATAATATAAAACATCAACAGCACCCCCCTCTTCCTTAATATTCAGAGACTAACCTAAGCCAGGTGGGTGGAGGAGGGTAAATGGTGGTCCAATTAAGTAATTAAAGACTGTGCTCATATCATGTCAAGACCCTGCTGCCAGAAGTGTAAGGGTTAACATCAGCTGCTTCAAACAGGCTGCTTACTGGAAAAAGCAGCTAAAAACTAACAAATTGACTGAAAAGGATAAGTATTTGTAATTAGCTGTTTTTTTCTATTAAGGTGGTATATTTAAATACTGTGGTTTCATTTTTTTATATATTTTTTTCAGTTTTTGATACTAAATAGCAAAGTTTGGTGTGCCATTGTGCTTACAGTAAGTTTGTACAACCTGCGTTACTTTGCAGTTAGTTTTTCCTCAGTTTGAGAGGGTGGGGTTTGATTACTTGCACCTGAATAGACTGTATAAATAGAACCCCTGAGACTCCAGTGGAGCTTTCTCTGGGGTTTAGCTGCTCTTAAGTGTTTGCGCTTTAAGTGGGGGCTTTGTACTGTAAGTGGAGTTGCAAACTCAGGAGTTAGTGGGGGATCTGTAAGTGGAGTTACAAACACCAGAGTTAGTGGGGGCTTTGTAAGGGGAGTTGCAAACGCAGGAGTTTCAAACTAAAGGAGGTTCAAACTAGGTCAAAAGTTTGTTCTAAACCCTAATTTTTTTTTAATTATTCCTGTTTTGATCTGTAACTGGGATAATGAGTGCTAGCAAGATTGAAGGTCTGACACAGTGTCACAGTCTGCCATATGTATGCAGATTTGGAACAAGAGATCCAAACTGCTTACCTCTGTGGTGGATGTGAGCAAATTGCCACTTTGGAGGCTCAAGTTAGAGCACTAGAGGAACAAATTGCAACACTGCGGTTGATTGACAATCTTGAAAGGAGTCTCCTGCTCACTGAGCAGGGCCTAGCGAGGTCAGATAGTTTGGGGGGAACAGAACAGCAGCAGGATGTTGAGGCAGCTATCTGGGTGACAGTTAGAAAATCTAAGGTGGGCAAAAGGAAAAGGGAGACTGATCCTGGGTTTATACATCCCAACAGCTTTGCCAGATTGTGTGAAGATGATGGGAGTGTGAACTCTGGATTGGCAATTCTAGATGGGGCTGACCTCTCTAACTGCCGGGAGACCAGTTTCTCTAGTAGTGGTGGGAAGGAGAGCAGAGTCACGCCTAAGCAGATTGTGGTTGTAGGGAATTCAATTATTAGGAAAGTGGATAGGGTAATCTGTTGTCCGGATCGCTACAACCGAACAGTTTGCTGGTGCCAGAGTTCGACATGTGGTTGATCGGGTAGACAAATTATTGGGTGGGGCTGGGCATGACCCAACGGTCTTAGTACAAATCGGTACTAATGACAATGCAAGGTTATGCACTTTGGCAAAAATAAAATAAATGCAAGTTATACACTAAATGGTAGTGTGTTGGGAGTTTCCTTAACTGAGATGCATCTTGGGGTCTTTATAGATAACAAGTTGTCTAATTCTGGGCAGTGTCATTCTGTAGCTACTAAAGCAAATAGGGTTTTGTCCTGCATAAAAAAGGGCATAAACTCAAGGGATGAAAACATAATTATACCTCTTTATAGATCCCCTGCATCTGGAATACAATATGCAATGCAGTTTTGGGTTTTGGACTCCAGTCCTTAGGAGGGATGTAAATGAGCTGGAGAGAGTGCAGAGACATACATCTAAACTGGTTAGAGGGATGGAAGACTTAAATTATGAGGGTAGACTGTCCAGGTTGGGGTTGTTTTCTCTGGAAAAAAGGGGACATGATTACACTTTACAAATACATTAGAGGACATTATAGACAAATATCAGAGGACCTTTTTACCCATAAAGAGGATCACCGCACCAGAGGCCACCCCTTCAGACTAGAAGAAAAGGACTTTAATTTGAAGCAGCGTAGGTGGTTCTTCACAGTGAGGACAGTGAGGTTGTGGAATGCACTGCCGGGTGATGTTGTGATGGCTGATTCTGTTGATACTTTCAAAAGGGGCTTGGATGATTTTTTGGACAGACATAATATCAAAGGCTATTTTGATACTAAACTCTACAGTTAGTATAGCCATGGGTATATATGGTTTGTGTGAAAGAGTGGAGGGGAGTTTGTGTGTGTGTTTGCTGGGTTTTATTTTGGAGGGGTTGAATTTGATGGACTGTCTTTTTTCAACCTAATTTAACTATGTAACTATGTAACAAGATAGAATTGTAGCTACAGAACTGCACATGCACACCCTGTCTCTGCAGCTGGTAGATATAGACCCCTGTTTGCACCATTTGTCCCTAGGAAACTGTTTGATTGGGAAATATGTCATCCTGTTATTAAAATCATTGTGCCCTCTTTACTTATGGTAAATGTTTTGCTAAGGTTATAACAACTTGGACAAATTGATGTGACATTTGAAGCTCTCCGTGTCATGCTTGCTAAGTGTGACATTCTGACAAGCTTCCCAAGATTCCAATGTTTTGTCTAGTAAATTATGCAGTTATTCTGAAGAATCTTATCTTGGAGTCTTGCTTAATAATAAGGCTCTAGTAAGAAAATTACCAACATAACTCTAACCCCCCTAGGGAGTAACCAACTTTTCCTTGTGTGGCCAAATACAGTACTCTCCACAATAGTTGAAAGCTTTTAATGAAATCATACTGTCCAAGCAATCCTGTATATATCAGAGAAACTGGGGAGGAGCACATAGGTATCATTGCAGATTACCAGTGGCAGGAAACACTGAGGGGCAGATTTATCAAGGTTTGAAATGAAAATTCAAATGAAAAAAAAATTGAATTTCAAAGTAATTTTTGGGTACATCGACTATTGAATAGGCCAACATTCGATTCAAATTGAAAAAAATTGATTTGAATTGAAAAATTCGAAGTTCTGTCTTTTTAAAATTTTTAAATTGGACCCTTCTCCACCTTAAACTTGCTGAATTGCTGTTTTAGCCTATGGGGGAACCTCCTATAACCTTTAAGAAGTCAATTTGAAATTTTTGAGAAATCAAATTGTTTTGGAGGAAATTGTACCTTTTGTAAAATGTATAATGAAGCAATAGAAAAAATATACTGTAGCAGTGCAAAGAAAAAATATATAAATTCACTTAAACGTTAATATGAATTAACTGGTACAGTAGCTAAGACACCCTATTTCATGTATACTGCTATAGTGGTAAGCACGCTATTGTGCAGTAAATACCAAAAGGTAAATTGACCAAATATAGTATGTAGTAGTATAGGCCCAGCAAGACCAGGAAAAGATTTGATATAATGCAATATATAAATAAGGCATTCCTATTTAGTTTGCAAAGTAGTCTTTGTAGTCTTTGGCAGAAAATGTAAGACATTTGATAAGTGCAGAGAATCAGTTTTTGTCTGCCACCTCTGATAAAGGGGTTTTATGGTGAGCAAAAACAGTCTGATTTGAAGGTAGTTACCCACCTCTCTCCATAAAATTATACTGCATTTTATTAGATACATTTACATACATTACACACATTTCATTAGATAAATGATGAGTTTATCTTATTAATGGAAATGTCATAAACCTTACCTTTACTGATGTGCTTTGTGGAGCATACTGCACCTTACCACCTACCTGCATCAATTTTTAATAAGTGCCATTAAGCAGCTTCACCAGGCTTCATTTTAGTGTCCTTGTCTAACATGGTCCATTAGCCATGGAAAAACCATTACATAACTTAAATTGCTGACTATACTTTTTTTTATATTGAGCACTTCATCTGGCAAGTAGAAAGCATTCCATCTGTCTTTGTTCACTTTAAAGCACTTCCTGTTTCCAAACCTTTGCACATTTCAGACTCCATGTTTTGTTATTCTTACTTACTTTAGCATTATCATAATGCAGAAACATGCAGAATTTAAATGTGTGTTTATGTGTATATATATATGCAGCAGGGAAAATGTGAGTTTGAGCAAGTATATTTGAAAGCAGTGCATCTAAAACTGTAAGACAAATATAATGCTGATAATAAAGATATTTTTTAACATTTATTTATCAAAAATCAAGTTTGCAGAAGCATAAAAGCACAAATTTAAATACTAGCACTACACTATGCAAGTATTTTCCAAAACCTCAAACTGCTGAAATTTATGAAACAAAAAAAAAAAAATTACATAAACTCACCTGCAAAAACCTGCCAAATAATAGCTGGTGATGTTCTTGTCATGAACGGCACCCTAAATCCAAAACTGATGCTAGGCTTCCTGGTCTCGACTCTTTCTTTCACATCAGGAGGAGCCCGTGGTTAATTGGATTACGCCAGATCTTAAGAGGAGCCAATCAAGGGTTCTGGACGATCAAAGGCGCACGTTCGTTAGCAAGATTTTGGACAGAAAAACACAGTTCTTAGAATGAATAGAGCATAGTCAGACAGGCCGGGTCAGTGCAGGCAGAGTTCAAGTTAGGTCAAACAGGCCGGGTCGGTGCGGGCAGAATTCAAGCAGCGTCAGACAGGCAAGGGTCAAAACCGGTAGATCAATCAGAAGGGTCAGGCAGGCACAGATCAGGATAATGGAGTTTGGAATAGACAGGCAGGCAATGGTCAGGATTACGGAATACAGAAAAGTCAGGCAGGCAGGAGTCAAGACAGGAATCAAAACAGGACAAGATCACACCCAGGAACTAACAAGTTAAATATTTTTCATTTCAAAATCCCTTTAAATGCTTTTTTTTAATTTGGCGTGGTTGCAATGCTGGCAACATTGCACATAAAACCCGGAAGTGCGCACAGCACACCATAGAGGAATCAGCAAAGCAGAGAAAAAGATCAATGCGCCAGCCCACTAGTCCACCAGGGTCAGTCCTCACAAGGATGGGCCACCGGACCCCCCAGCTATGTCAAGAAATTTTAGATGGAATTGTCTCCTAAGGTAATCAGCCCTGACATCAGAGTCAGGAACCCAAAAATTCTCCTCAGGTCCATAACCTTTACACTGTACCAGGTATTGCAACTTACCCCGCACAAGGCGAGAGTCAAGAAGTCTGTGGACTACCAACACAAATTGATTGTGTTTGTCTCAGATTTTGTTTGTGCTGTGTTTTCCCTCAATCTCTGTAAAACATATAAATCAACTAATTGCTGGACATGTCTTTTTCTGCATTTTCCAGCAGTTATGCAATTTTATCACCAGTGAGTCACACTGCAATAGTACTAAGAGATTTTTTTGCCCATGGTAATGCCAGATTCGTTGAGGGCGTCATTACGCTTCATGTTTGCTACACATGGATGACAATTACTATTCAGCTTACAGCTCTAATACAAGATTTTAGCTTCAAGGCAAATTAAGCAAAATCTAAAGCTCAAAGTAGTATTTCAAATGTAAATAAATATATTTTGAAAGCATTTTAAGAAGCACAACTTCTCACTATATATAAGCCATGCACATTGCATATGGGTTCCTACATAACCCTGAAGGTACCCGAGTCATTAAAGGTCAGATGGGCAATATGGATCAGGTTTTACTGAAAGCAGTCGGCATTCATTAAAACAAATGACTTAACCCTGTAAATCCTGATCTTGTTCCTCTGTGACCTTAAATGCACTTAAAGTGCTGTCACTGCTCATGGACAGCTGCAATGAGTCATACATAGGCAATTCTTGCAGCCTAACTGACTACAGATCTGTTCATTTGCCCCCAGGCACTTAAGTAATGCTGTGCATCATTATGCATGGATGCACTTAATCTTGAAAATTAAATTGGATATTGACAGGTGCTAAATTAAGAATTTATTTTTTCATCTAAACATAATTAATTAGATTAAAATAGTGAAAACATGATCTCTATACAATTAGCATATAACAAATCCCCTTTGAGCCAACATAGATTGAATTCATATATTATAATTTCTGTGAGTTTTTATCCTCTTAAACCGCCTCCCCTTCATTGTGTAGCTCCAGTGTTTTACTTGCTGTAGATTGAGATGATCCGCAAGCTATAGATTCACATGGTTTCATGTAGAGTAAACGTAGGACCCCCACCTTGTGTTAATGTGGTGTTTATAATATGTATTTGTCAATAAATATCAATGAGTCAACTAATGTTTCAAATCTTGTTTCTTTAGTCATTAGAATATACAATGCTAAGGAGGAGCACAGCACACACAGGTGTTTTCATAAAAGACAAAAAAATGCAGACCCATAATAACAGATTTCTAAAACTGGAGGCCATTCTACATACTGTAATACAAAAAAACATATTTCAAACAATTTTCTTTGTTTTGTAAATATTACTTTTGTGTTGCAATGTTATATGGCTGCATAATTATTAAGGCTGCAAAATACAGTAGTTCACCAAGACAAGTCCTTCACAAAAAAACCTTTGAATTGCTGATAGGGATAGAGAGGATAAACACAAGCAAAAAGATATAATACATGCTTCTTTTTAATTATCTTTTTATTTTGTAGAATTCCTGGGGGCACTATAGTATGATGGATTTTTCTGTCAGGAAAGTGTTATCTTTTGTTGTCATCTATTGTAAATATTATATTGCCTCACTTGGATTACATGACACATTTTGTTTTTTAATAAGAACTTACAATTAAACACATAAATGTATACCTAGCCTAAATTCAATGCAATTAACAGCTGAGCCATGATTACAAACTTGATATACCTATGATTGCTTTATAAATTTGTTACTAAAAATATCTGATATAAGTATTCTAAAACAACTGGACTTGTTGAGTAATTATTGAAGACGTTTCACTACTCATCCGAGCAGCTTCTTCAGTTCAACTGACTGGTATGGGAAGTTCTCGGTATATAACCTCTTCCACTAATCCAATCACAATGGCACATTGTAACTCTTCGAAGAGGTGACATCTGAATTTGATTCTGTGTAGTTACTGTGGTGGGATTACCAATGTGTCATGCAACTCTTAGACACAGGTGTTACTTGTGTGAGTTGCATGAATGGATGTGTGAAGTGTTCTGAAACCACTTTGGTACTGATGTGAGAACAGCATTGTATGTAGCAGACAGGTGGTGTTGAAGGCCCCCACCTCTATTCAGGGATGGTTTTTCTACCTTGACATGAATCGCTTCTTTCACACCTCTTTCAAGCTCCTCGGATGAGTAGTGAAACGTCTTCAATAATTACTCAGCAAGTCCAGTTGTTTTAGAATACTTATATCAGATATACCATGACCTGGATGAATGAAAATCTTCATAGTTTTACTAAAAATGTTCACACCTTAATAATGAAAGATTGTGAAGCCAAGTTTGCGCCACTAAATACATTTTATGTGAAGCTTAGCATATCTATAAGTATGCAAATCAAAGCAAGAATAAGCACGTATATTATTTGAGATCAAAATAAGAAAACAGGTGCATTTTCCTACAGTGTTTTGCCAATAAAATTCCAACTGTAAGGGGCTGATTTACTAAATTTGATGAATTAGGGGTATAATAAATCCAGTTTAACAATTTGAGTTTTTCACAAAAAAATTCAGATTTTATAGTAAAAAAAACAATTTTTTTTCTGAATATCCTATATAATAAAGTTCAAGTGTCTCTGCGTCCAGTCCCTGTGTTCGTGGGATTGCACTACTGCGCATGTGCCCCACGGACAGCCAGCGTGAAGCGTCTAACTCTAGTGCAAATTCACCAGCGTGACGTCAAATCGTAACCGCAAATTCACGAAGGACTCTGGCTAATTTACGCTAGCGAAATAGATAGACTTGCGCAACTTCGCACCATATATAGTCTATAGGAGATGGCCTTTCCCCAGTTTGGAGCTTTCTGGAAAACTGGTTTCCGGATAATGGATCCCATACCTGTACACAGTTACTTTCTGGTGACTGAAATTTGAAATTTAAGCTAGCAAAAGGCAGAAGAGAAAGTAAAATAATTAAAAACTGCAATAAATTTTAAAAATAAGACAACTTTTACTTCATAATATCATTACATGATATAAAAAACATTATTTAAAGGCACAGTGCCTTGTATATATAGTGTGCTCTTTATATATAAATATGTTTGCTTATATTTACTCAGGTGTAAATAAAAAGGTATGATTAACAAATCTCTTCCTTAAAAAATAATTATTATATTGGCTTAAGAACATCATTTTAAATTTAATTTTAACATCAACTACAATATATCCTGTAAAACAGATGCATGTGTAGATTTCACACTGAGGCCTATTTATTATTACTAAAAAACGAGGAGTGTGTCCTGAAGTTCTGTGTTTTCTGCAAATGCCTCTGCTTCTTGGTTGCACCTCCGCTTTGGGTGCCAATTAGGCTCAATATGAAAATCAAAGCAAGAATAGGCACTATAAAGCAGTGTAACTGCAAATGTGCTTTTATTTGCCACACAACATGTTTCGAGCTTGTGAGGCTCTTTGTCAAAGAGCCTCACAAGCTCGAAACATGTTGTGTGGCAAATAAAAGCACATTTGCAGTTACACTGCTTTATAGTGCCTATTCTTGCTTTGATTTTCATATTGAGCCTATTTATTATTACAGTGCAGCACCTAATCTGATGCAACCAAATGACTGGTCCGTTTGGTGAGAATTGTTGTACACATAAAAACTGTTGTGCATCAAAATTATTCAGATGACTCATTGACTTTAATGCATTTTTGACAAAATAATCACACATAAAAATTGTCAATAATGTCAAGATTGACGCGTCAAAATGATTTTGACGCACATTGAATTCAATGCATTTCACAAATTTTTCACCATTTTTCGCCATCACAGTGGTTTGGGTACCAGTGGAATACCAGCAAAGCCATCAGGACTCATATGAAATATACTTGCTATACCCAATGTGCGGGTGGTCTGCAGGTCCGATTTTAAGTAATTGTTGGTCTTATCGTCAAAAACTGCACCCTAAATGCAGAACTGATGCTAGGCTCCCTGTTTTTGGCTCTTGCTTCTGCCTCAATCAGCCGCCTTTCACCTCAGGAGGAGCCCTTGGCTTATCGGATGCCACCAGGTCTAAATAAGAGAGGAGCCAAGTGAGGGTTCTGGACAGGGCACAATTGTTTGTTTTGGACAGAAAGCACAGTTCTTATAATAGATAGAGCATAGTCAAAAAAACCGGGTCAGTGCAGGCAGAGTTCAAGTGAGGTTAGACTGGCTGGGTCGGTGCGGGCAGAGTTCAAGCAAAGTCGGACAGGCAAGGGTCAAAAACTAGAATCAGAATGGTCATGCAGGCACAGGTCAGGATAACAGAGTTCAGAATGGGGGGCAGGCAAAGGTCAGGATAACAGAATATAGAATAGTCAGGCAGGCAGGAGTCAAAACAGAAATCAGATAGAATCAGAATTGCACCCAGGAAGCTACTAAATATACCCAAACAAGGCACAATGAATTTTCTACACAAAGCCGATTCAAATATTAGAATTTTGAGCCATTGATGAAGTTATGACGCATTCGCCGTGTCAAAACCCGGAAGTGCAAGCCTCGCGTGCCATATAGAACCCGGCAGTGAAGGAAAGAGGATCACCGCGGCTGGCATCCCAACCAAAGAAGCGGTGGGTGTCCCCGCTGGGCCACTAGACCACCAGGGTGAGTTGCTACACTTACAAGTTGGGGGATGATTCATATATAATGTCAGTCAGAACCACCAATGACTGCAAAAAGTAAATAGCCTTGAGATTGTCAATGCTGCACTCTATACCAGATGTTCAACCCTGAGATTCAAAATTGTCATTCTCCCTTAAGTGACATCCTTTACTGATCTTTTAGTAATAAAAGTGAACTTTTGCATTTTATTGGAATAATTTAAAAAAAAATTTCACTGTAATGATATGCAATAGTAATGAATGTATCAAATGTCTTCAAAAATCCAACAACCCTTATCAGCAAAAATATAAAGAATTTTATTGTTAAATCAGTTTTCAAAATTAGCCACTGCTTTTTGTACAAGCAATGTTTTTATCAACAATGTCAACTTCAATGTCAGTGTTTATGTGGTCTCTTTAAAAAATCAATTTCTGGTCTAAGTAGAACCGCAGCCAACTTGGGTGGCATCCTAGAAATCACAAACAAATGAATTTGCTGCCTTGCTTTTTATAGCTTGACCTAGATCGATTCAGGATGAACTGACATATAAATCTATGAAAAGTGTTAAGGAATAAAATTATAAAATTGCTCAAATTTCCTGCATTGTAGAGTGACCACAAATAGGACTAAATGAAGATTTAGACAAACATGTCTAATATGAAGGACACTGCAATTTGCATAAAATATTTAGTTAGATTTTCATGAAATGCATTCCATACTGCAAATATCAGAACTTGTACCATGCTGTTTCTAAATCCTGGTTTACTACAGTAATATTATAATATGAGTGCCGGAAAGAACACACACACACACACAAACACACAAATTCTATTAAACATTTTCAAAAAAAAGTGCAAGAAAAAACTGTGATAAAATTGAGCTTCATTTCGAAAAGTGTGACTTTTTGGAATTGTTGCTCTGAAAACTTGACTTTATCAAATTGTTGCCCCGATAACACAAATTTATCATGTTATTGAACTAAATCTAGGATAAACAGCCTAAAACTATTGAGAATCCTGAAGGTAATAAGCATTCCAGTTGTTAAAGGGACCTTCTACCATTGACTTCTACATTATTTTGACAGGTTTTAGCTCGAATATTTTCATATTCAAATTTTTAGCAGCTTCGGAGCATAATACTTTTTGAAAAATTCTAGGTTTTTTTTCCTCTAAAAGTTTTTCCCCTTTAAATTTGACCAGAAAATTTTGAAGTTTAATAAATAGGCCCTACAGTCTGCTTGGAGGCTCAAAATGAACATTACCTGCTGTACATGATCAGCACTCTTCAACTTCTACACAGGTATATAAGAATTACATCTTTGTGGATTGCGGACAATAAAAAAGATATGTTACTGCTACTGCCTAAATGTATTATTTAAACAGTAACTGATTGCATTTATGTTATGTTCTTGGTGAAACCAGCCAAATACCAAAATATAATTTTTTTTTGGCAGAAACAATTGTTTGCACTGATATGCTGTTTCTTGTTTTCATGCTTAAGTTATTAACCATGTGGGTGCTGGATCAATCCTTTTTATTTAAACATATTTCAACATTTCAGTATGGGTTCTGGGACCTTTTTCAAGAAAGTACAGAGCCCCCAAAAACAAAATAGTGTTTGTACTTTTGAAGCTCTGTGGACCTCTGCCTTTTAATGAATGAGCAAACATCTGAGTTTTTTTTTTAATTATGTGCTTATTCAAAGTAGGTCAACAAATTACTCCAGCAATCATTTCTGCATAAGGGATATACCCTTGTTTAATGTCAGCCAAAAAAGGTTACAACGTTTTGGGGGCGTACCCCTTCATCAGGTGATCTGTGCCACCCACCTCCACCCTCAAATGTGAAAAAAACAACTTCCACACGCCCTGACATTTTTAAAGACAAGATTAACCTCATAATGTTAGTTAAATATACACTGAACAAATTCACTGAAAAATAAAAAAAACCAAAAATAACCATATATATATATAAATGTACAAAGTTCCTTCAGTTCCTCCTATACCCCAAGCACCGTATAGGTTGTCGAGAGACCAGGTGTGCACCTGCAACCTTTCCTGTATTAAAAGTAGAAAATACTCTAACCTCTAATACCTAATACCTCAATGGTTACTGAGCTTCCACATAATATATAATCATGTTAATTAGTGACAGGTGAATCTGACCCATTTCACTTCACCGAAAATTAATTAATCATTGAACATTTTTGCAATGAAACTTAGCAAAACATTTTGTTCATCACTAATGTTGTTATACCTGCTTTTCTCTGCAGTCTCTTTGATACAGGGAGAGTGCTGCTTCTTTGACTAGAATGTGTAAATGTGCATCTGTGATGTTGCAAAATTTAGCTGTATTAGTAGTATATTTGTGTTTCTTTTTTAAGTTAAAATACTCTATAGTAAAAAAACTGCTGAACTATGAACTATATGTAAAGCAATATATGTTGCAAACTGTGCTTGCTTTTCCCAATCTCAATTCTTTTCAAATTAGATAATGGAAATTAAAGTTCCAGTAACAGCTGTAGTTCCACAGGTAAGGCATCACTCATACATTATTGACCAGGGTTAGACGACCTTCACCTCTCAAGCTGCTGGAGAACTGCTAATTTCAAGACCCCCCACCAGTTTACCTCAGGCTACAGTACATATATATATATATATATGTATATAGTATATATATAGTAGCGAGTAACCAGGTCATCAACTTCAAATCCAGCATAGAAATAGTGAAAACATACATCTGTGCTTGTGTACATTAAGGGGCAGATTTACTAAGGGTCAAATTTGAGGGTTAAAAACCCTCTAAATCTATCATTGAATTTAAAGGGAATTAAAATCCTTTGAATTGGAATATTGAATTTGAAGGATTTTACCGCAATTTGATCAATCAACGATCGAATAGTAAATGTTCAATTGAACGAAAAAATCATTCAAATCAAACGATTTGAATGATTTTAACCATTAGATCAAATTTTTTTATTCGATCAAAAATAGTTAAAACCAATTCGGTAGGTAACTAGGCAGTTGAATAAAAAATTAAAGGGCAAGTAATTTGACTGTCGAATATTCAAATAGAATTTTATTCGATTCGATTGAATTTTCAAAATTCAATGGTCGAAGTGGCCTTCAAAAATATTCGAAAATTCTAATCTTTTTGAAAATTCAATCGAATTTCAAATCATTCATGTGAATTTGATAAATCTGCCCCTAAATGCACTGTTGGTCAACACATTTGAGCATTTTGGTCAACATTTTTTATTAATTAAAAATTGCTTAAGGGACAGGAAAAACTAAATATTTAACACATCCCAATGGGACAGTCTTTAATATGTATTTGGGATATGTCTATTTTTACACTCGATTGACGTTGGTACCTCAATCAGGAGATGATGTAATCACTCCACCATTTTTTGTCTCTGCCTTCCTCACACTTGTCATGGAGCATGCCTCTTTTCTGTGCCATATTTTCTAAGTGGGTCCAGCTTCAGCTATAATTGCTGAAGTTCGTGTGGTAACCAGCGCATCATTGCTTATTTTGCACTTTCGGTGTTGATGATGAAAAAATGAGGAAAAGAAGAGACTTCCTAAGCGGTTTGAGAACTACAAAACAGATTTTGTGGAAAAGTAACAGTACCCAGATATAAAGTTAAAGGTTATAAAATATCCTCAGTTTTTCATTAAATATTTTTAAGGTAATATATCAACATTTACTCATATTTTGAAATGTAACTGTATTATAGGTTTATATAATAATGGGCCAGATTCAGCTCCACAAGAAAATATTATTTTATGGTGTATCATTTTAAAACTTAAAGATGAGATTCGATTTGAGGAGATTGTTTTTCCTAAATCAATTTCAGTCTTTCCCATAGTCTTCAATAGATTTTCCATTATACATTATAGTGACGTAATGTAGTGCTAAGCAACTTTCCATTGCTTAGAAACTTTTTATTGGTTTCAAAGTTATGTGTAAATGTTGGACTGGGATGCCAGGGGCCCACAAGAAAACATTAGCCCACTTTCCAAACTAATTTTACTCCTCTCTTCACTCAACCTCTTTATTCCCATAGTCTTTTATATCTTACTTTATATCTATATTCTTCCATTATTACACATTTTTTCATGATAAAGGAATAGGGACTGGCCATGCAATAGGTTAAATGGTTAGAAGCAAGAGAGCCCACTGACACCTGGCCCACCAAGCGTTTTCCTAGTATCCCGGTGGGCGAGGCCGACACTGCCTACACCCCTGTCTCTGACTCCTGAAATGTTACAAGCCACATGACAAAACACTGGTTTCGATTGCCGTTAAATGTACAAATGACTTCAAAACATGCATTCATGTATGTTGGAAAGTGTTTACAATTAAACATTTCTTTCATTAGGTAAAAAAAATCAGGTTTTGGGTGAAAGCAACCTGGTACTATTTATTTAAGAGCCTGTATTGACCAAAGCACTTACATTTAAGGTGTTAGTCATCAAAAACTACCCCAACCAAATCTGCACAGACTTCCACGACCCCACCCCCCCCACCAATACATTTTTCAGAACATTTCTTGTGCAGGAAACTCAATAAAATCATGAAAATATTCAGATTTGTCATAGAAAACTGTGACTTTTCTGATTTGACATCAGGCTTTTTTTATTTGACTCCTGAAACCACAAAATCTTCAGATTATTAAACAAAACACAGCACAGATCTGGATATAAACAGGACATATACATAGAAGGATCCAAGGCACACAGGATTTCAGCAAGCAAGGAGATCCTTGCACGTTTATTGCGGAATGGTGCAACGTTTCGGGGTCACACCCCTTTGTCAAGCAAAGAGCACCAGGTATCGTTACTTATTTTCAGGGTGTGCGAGTCCCTATTCTAATTCAGTATAAACAGGACATATGCCATTGACCTCTACATGAACTTGGTAGGTCTTAATCGAAGTACTTTGTTATTTGGACTTTTAAAATCATCAAAGTTTCATAAATTACAAAAAATGTTAGGTTTTTTTTCTACAGAAAATTGTGTTTTCCTCTTTAAAAATCTGACCAGAAAAAATAGAAAAATCAGTCTTTACTATGCAACCCCCAAAATGTTACTACAAATTTTTATAGTTTTCAGGGGGGTTCTTGTTTTCCTCTGTATTACTTTACATGTATTAATTTGAATATTATCATTTAGGGTGTTGAGAGGTTCAAAGGAATTCAGTATATCAGCTAATATTACCAAATGGATTTGGTTAAAGTGAACAATGAAAGGCACAAAACTTTTTTCTATTTTACTGAACAGGATCTAATACCCTACAACAGTTCTACTTGACAGTACACCTAATTTCAATGGAATTAAAACTTTCCTCCACACCTGGAATAAAAAAAATAAGCACCTGTTTGAGGCCACTAAGAGCAACATCCAAGAGGTTGGTGAGTTATTTGTTGCTTGTGAGCCACTGGTTGGGGATTACTGCCCTACATTAACTCCACAGTTGGTGGAGGTAGCAATATGTCTTTTGTTCCCCAAATGGCAAAAAGGGAGCACCTCATATTTATATGAAGATCATTTTTACTTTCACAATATACTTATAGACTATATTTAGGTATCATTCATCAGTATTTAAGATTATAATTTACTAAATCTAGGGAAAGAGTAAAGGGTTATTTTCTTAATAGGTCAGACATGGTTTAGAGTTATTTGGTTTTACCATGATTCTGAAACATCCAACTATATTTTTAGGTTGCTGATGATACATGTACTAAGTCCCTTGTTGGAATGTATCTATAATACAATGCATTATCCTTATTTTAGAGCAAGTTTTGTAATAAAATGAGGGTGGGAGTTTAGAAACATTCTGAAACATTCAGAAGCATTCTGAATAGTCTTTGGGCACTAATAGCACAACAGGTTTAAGAATTGAGTTATCAACCTATATATAATTAGCAATATAACCTCCCATTTCTGTTACAATTGCCTATCTCTATCAATCATATGTTCTGGGTTCCCCACTTTTGTTTACTATACTGCTCCAAAATTATCAGAATGTATGGCTTTTAAATTTCTTTATCACTGTTGTTATTGAAAGTTAATTAAAACTGAATCTATAATAGTGGCCCATGTGAGTTGTAATATACTTCACACTGTCACAACTCTATGTTGATTCTATGACCTGTGAAAATGTTTTAAATGTTGCTATGTGTTTTCACCTATGTTTTCACTAGGTGACATTTTCACTGATCAATTCAAAATCAACCATTCTCTGTTGGTAGAACCAATGTATTAAATTATGTACCACACATGGCCAGTATTTTATAAAGCACAATGTGTGTATTTAGTACAGAGTGGTACCAGAAATGAGGCAAAGGCACTGCACAGGTGAAAAACCTGCCTATTTGGTATACTATACAGGTAAAATACTGTATCTGACAAAGATGTTGCATTTTTAAATCTTATAATAGGGTTTTTTCTATTGTTGATTATCACTCAGTACTGTTATATAAAGAACAAAAAGTAAGACTGCCACATGAGTTAAACATCCTAAATATTTAGGGCATGCATTCATATTAACATTCAGATATGTTATTTTCTTACCATAAATTCAGTTTTATGTGTGCATTTCAGGCAGCAAAAGGAAAAAATCTTTGTTTAAAAAAATGATTTCCCCTGTTTTCCTTGGAGAACATATTCTATGGGATTACTTTCTGATGTGTCAAAGGCTTGTCTCCATACAAGACTGTTTGCCAAGATGCACAGGAATGGCTGATGTACTATGGATATTAAATGAGGCAAGAGATTTTAGTAATTATGTCTCAGATGATAAGATAAATCGTGATGAAATATTCTAATAATAAAAGTGCTCATAAGATTTGACAATGTTCAAAGGAAGAGGGAACAATACAGTCCCCGAACTGACCCAGGAAATGTATTTGATAAAGGAACATAATATAGTAATATTTCCCTTTAGAATCATGTTAGCTGTCTTGTTGATTGATGTCAGAATCTCTGTAAAAACAGAGAATTGCACAGGGGTATATCTTATCTTGTCATTTGCAATTAAGAAAATAAGGATTTCAAAAAATGATTTAAGAACCCAGCAAAAGAAAAGTATTTTTAAACAGGAGCACAAGTAAAGCAGAAGAGGAATACATTTTGAGGGAAGTGAGAATTGTGAATAACTACTGGTATATCCTGGGGGTTCAAAGCTTGGAATGCAAAAAACGTCTTAAACTAGAAGGCAATACATCACATTGAAAAGAAATCCTTCCTTATTGTTTATAATACTACATCATAGCCATATACTATATTATATAATTATTATATAATTAGAAAGTATTGCTTTTTATAGAGTTTTGAAGAAGGATAACATTTTTAGCCCTCCCCAGTGATAAGCACAATAACTGTTGTTTTTGCTTTTTCTCTAAGTCCATTATATAGAGTGACATAGTACTTTAGGTTGAAAAAAGACACACAGTCATCAAGTCCAATGTTGTGGTCTAAATGAAACCCCAAGACCCCAAGATGGTAATTTGATCAGTCCCTTAATCAATTTGTACAAAAAACATTTTGGTGACCCTGTATTTTCTTACTCACTAAAAAGACACCTGACCCTTTATGTCATATTATGATCAAACCACTTTTCTTTTAAACTCCATTGATGCCTTTGTGCCTGCTGAAACAACTAACAGTTAGTTAAAGCATCAGATAATGTATTGCATTATCCCCTGTACTGTTCTTTGTGGTTTTTTTTAACATTCAGATATTTTTATTAGACTAAAGATAAGGTGATCCCTTATCTGGAAAACCATAGGTCCCGAGCATTCTGGATAGCTTGTCCCATATCTGTATATTTAAACATAGATATCATTTCTCATTTTAAGAGCCTTCTTCAGTATAAAAAGTCCCAAAATACCAGCCGGTAACAGGAAGAAGTGTAAACGCAAAAAAAAATGTATGGTTTGTTTTATTTGTTTGTGTGCATCATCAATCTCTTTTGTCATTAACCTACCCAATGTGCAAACATTAAGGAAATGCTTGTCACGGTCTGTATGAAATGGAAACATTTGCATTCATAAATATAAGAATAAAAATAAAAGGGTGACTGAGACTGGGTTCTTGAATTTTTCATGTTGTGTCAAATGTTTAGGGAATCATTATTGTCCATACAAGGAAAAGGACTGAGAGGAAAGGAAGGACAACAATATTTTGCCATGTTTTGCTAAGAAATAAATGCCTATAGGCCAAACTTAAATGTGTTTTCAATGTAAAACTTTTTTGCCTTTTCATGTATTTCTGAAATGGATCAGATTCACCCATCATAGGTAAACTAAAGTTAACATGTAATCTATATGTTTATAATATTAGCAAGTCCTAAAGTGAAGATACCAGATTGTTATAAGTTAAAGACAATGAGGATAGTGATGGGCGAATTTATTCGCCAGGGGTGAATTCGCAGCGAATTCCCGCGATTCACCGCTGGTGAATAAATTCACGAAACGCCAGCGAAATCTCGCCTGGCGAAAATTCACCCAAAAAAACGAGTCGCGCATCGTTTTTGACGCGATGCAACGCCCGACTAAAACGATGCGACGTGCATCGAAAACGACGCGCCGCGCGTCAAAAGCATGCCGCGACTCGTTTCGCGAATTTTTCGCCAATTCGCGAATTTCTCTGGAAATTCGCAAATTTTTCAGCGAAGCGAAACTCGGGAGATTCGCCCATCACTAAATGAGGCATCCCACACAGCCAGGTGTACGGAGACCTGAGCAAAGTGTCTAGGATGTAATAGCAACTGGTGAGTTTAAAAATCTGAATTGATACCAAATGATTTCAAATAATTCCAAATTCCAAATAATTCCAATTACAAATAATTATTTATGTAGATTAATCTTTGCCATTGCATGGATGTCATTACTGACAATGGCAGTATACTGAATCATCTGTTTATGTGTACAGATATGGAATCTGTTATCCAGAAACTTGGTATCAAGAAAGCTATGAATTACGGAATGGCCATCTCCCATACACACCATTTTAATCAAATAATCCAAATATTTAAAAACGTTTTCCTTTTTCTCTGTAATAATAAAACAGTACCTTGTACTTGATCTAAACTGAGAAGCAATTAATAGTAATTGGAAGCAGAGCCAGCCTTTTGGTTTTATTTAATGTTTACATGAAAGATCCATTATCTGGAAAGCCTGAGGTTCTTGATAACAGGTCCCACACATGCATTAAGAGATGTAAATCTGGATTTCAATTATGTAAATTATTGCATTTTTGTATAGCACAGAAACTTGATCTCTTATCCATAAACCCAATATCTACAAAAAGTTATCTTAAAGTTCACTTGAAGTCCATTTTAAGCAAATAATGATTTTAATTTCTATTATTTTCCATAATTTATTTCCATTTTCGCTGTTATAATAAAGCAGTTTGATACATAAATTCAAATATGCATTCAAAACAATTCAATTAGAATTATTTAATGTGTACATATTTTTTAATTCCTCTAAATGTTAAATGAAGTCATTCAGTATGTTAATTAAATGAAGAATGTACTTCAATGTGTAATATATAAAATTTTATTGGGAAAGCTGAACTGAGTTGTATGTATCACTTGCATATGTTGTCACCATAGCATGGCATAGTCACTTTAACAACATAAACATTGATCAAGCACTAAACACATTCAGATTGTTTTTGTTCCCTTTACAAAGCTTTTTTTGTCCCAATATAGTAATTTATGTATAAGTAGTCTATTGCAAATATACTTAACAGTAATAAAGCCGGAAGTAAATAACAATACGGTTTTGTATCTCACTGATACATTAAAACAACCTTGTTTTTGTTCCCTTTACAAAGCTGTTCGACATTGTTTTTGTCCCAATATAGTCATTTATGTATAAGTAGTCTATTGCAAATATACTTAACAGTAACAAAGCCGGAAGAAAATAACACAGTTTTGTATCTCACTGATACATTACAACAACTAAACATAATTGTTCAAATAGCAAATGTTGCTAATGCAAAATGTGTGCAAGAATGAAAGAAACAAGATAAATACGAGATCCATGTGGCATGTTTAGAAATCAATTGCATCATCTGAGGTTGCAATTAGATCATTTGTTCTTTTTAATTAAGTGACTGTGCTGATTCATTTATCAAAATAAGACATAGTTATTACTTTTTTATCTGCCCCCCAAGCAGTCACTTTGACAGTCAGCAGTGTTTACCATCAATTGAGTTTTATGGGCTTATGGGTTTCATTATTCCAGTGACTTTTCCCAATATTCACCTTCGCTGACAGCCAGGGGTAGTTTCTTAGAGTGTTTCATGCTGTACCTTGAATGACATCAAATGCAACTACTTTTAATTTGTCTGCTGTGATAAACAATAGGCATGTGTATATTATCCTATACAAGCAAATAGAGATGTAATGATACATTAGCCTCATGATATGCAACATAATATTATTTTGCTCTTCAGAAAGATTAAGGATTACAGGGGACATTGAGGAAAGCAAGAATTCTATATGTGTGTGTGCAATCAGTGTCAATGGCTTGTTTCTGCTTTGTGTTTCTGATAAAGCTTGTCAGGATACCTTTGCACAAAGTTTTTGGAAAATCTTTGGTAATTATTCATCCAGTGTCTGTTTGTAGTATTTTCACTATGTGACTTGTTGAAAAAGTGTACATTAAAGAGGTATGGGATCTGTTATCAGGAAACCCATTATCCAGAAAGCTCTGAATAATGGAAAGGCCATCTCCCATAGACTCCACTATGAAAAAATGCAGATTTTTTAAATTGATTTAAATTTTCTCTGTGATAATAAAGCAGTACCTTGTACTTGATCCTAACTAAGATGTAAATAATTCTTGTTGGAAACAAAACCAGCCTATTGTTTTTTTTAATTTTTACATGATTTTCTATTAGACTTAAGGTATGAAGATCCAAATTACAGAAAGATCTGTCATCCAGACAACCCCTGGTCCTGAGCATTCTGGATAACAGGTCCCATACCTGTATAAATTTTGTCTTGCTTGCGTAGATATATATTCTGGAGAGGCTAATGGTGACCCTAAGGGGCTGATTTATGAAATTCACGTGAAATGATCGAAGTTTGTTCGAATTCGATCGAATAACGATCGTACAAATTTTTTGTGAAATCGGATATTCAAAATTGGCCTCTTCGATCACCGATTATCAAATAGATCGAATGATCAGAGCTTCGATAATTCGATCATTTGATGATCATAGAATTTAAAATTTTAAAGTTATTCGACTGCCTACTTCGCCAGATTGAACCTACCAAATTGTAATAGAAGCCTATGGGAAGCTGCCCATAGGCTTCTGAGGCTAAGTCCTGCTCGGATACCATTCGCGTTCGATCGTTCGAATCTTACAAATGTTTTGGACGCTCAAATTAAATTTCACGATTTTTTTGTGAAATCGAACGGTCAGTATCCGATTGTATGAATTCATCGAGAAATTGGATATCGAGCAAAATGATAGCCTAAACAATTCGATAAGCATTCGAATTGCGAATTTGGTCGAATTTATTTTGGGGAATAATAGTAAATTTGCCCCTTGGAGTGAAAACACTTAAGGAGACAGATGATTTTATTTACATGGATATCTAGTAACTATCCACCATTCATAATTGTTTTGCATGTGGCCCAGTCGTGGCCCAGTGCATGTTCTATCCTTTCTGCTCATACTATATCAAGTAAAGTCACTTCATTAAGTATTATTGATCATTGTTCAGCTCTAATGTACTACACTAGGCAGGTTTTCTCATGTGTGCTTTTCTCCTTTTCTACAGATATGTTTAGTTACTGAGAAATATGGATAGGTTTCAAAAATTACATTATCAATTACGCACTGTGGCTCTTAATATATGGTGTATTTGATAACCAGTTTTGCATAGTATAATTTCAGATATCTGTCAACAATATGGTTTGTAAAATGTTGTACTACTACTACTACAATGTTGTACTACACAACAAAACAATCTACCACTTATGAATTATATAATCATACATTCACTTATATCTTTTGAACTTATTTACAATTTATCCCTTAGCAAAGCTGCTAACCTGATTTTAGGGGAAGAAGCAGGCTGAATCATAAATAGCCAATAAGGGGCACATTTACTAAATTCACATTAAGGATTTTCAAAAAGATTTGAATTCCCAATATGCAAATGAGGCAACTTCGACCATCAAATTTTCAATATTCGACCGATTCAAATAATTCAAATATTTGAATTTAATTGTATTCGAATATTCGATGGTCGAAGTACTTCCCCTTTAAAAAATTTTTCGATAGGCACGTTCGTACCGAATTCCTTTAAAACCCTATGGGAAGTTCGCATAGGTGTTTAAAAGTTGTTTGTGATCGAATAGGAAAAATTTGATCGAAGGGTTAAAATCAATCGAATCGTTCAATTCGAGCGTTTTAATCAATCAATCAAATTTTTAATCAATCGATCAAATTTTTCCTATTCGATCGTTCAAATATTCGAATAGCAGTAAAATCCTTTGAATTCGATATTCGAATTCAAAGGATTTTACTTCCCTCACTATTCACATGGTCGAATTTCCAATTTTTTTCAATTCGAAATTCGACCAATAGTAAATCTGCCCCTAAGTGTTGATACCCTTAGATACTAGCAAAAGTGCCTCATGCTTTTAAGGGGAAAATAATTTTAAATGTAGATAAATGGTAGATACATGTAGATGTATTTTTAGGTATCCAGTTCTGGTTTGTATTTGTGGAATACATTTCAATTGTAGAGACTGCAGACTTTATTCATTAGCTGCTCTAGAAAAAGAAATGTTAACAATATTAAAATAAACTGTATTGCTTTTTAAAAGGAGGGAAATGCCTGGTCTTAATACCCAACTGTATTTATTTGTGTAAGTCAAAAACAAAATTGAGCTGTGCTCTGTTAATTTCCATGAAGAGTCTTTTTCATCTGAAAATTGTAAAATATGCAAAAAATAAAAGCCACGTTTTAGGATCAACAGTTAATAA
Source organism: Xenopus borealis (assembly GCA_024363595.1). NCBI lineage: Eukaryota > Metazoa > Chordata > Amphibia > Anura > Pipidae > Xenopus > Xenopus borealis. Next base: position 67,249,959 of record CM044446.1, on the reverse strand, counting down.
ACCAGTCCTTATGTACAGTATCTTCAGTCTTTGTATGGAAAGTGAGGTTTTAATTGTGAACAAAGACAAACAAATCTGACATCACTATGCCCAATATATCTGGATTGTTGGAAAAGTCATACAACTGGACTGAAGAATGGAGTTATAAACAACATTTTAGCACCTCACATTTACATAGTGCCATACTGTAGCTAATCCAGTTTAATGGAAATCTTATAGCCAGATTAAAATGAATAAATATTCTTTTTTGAACATAGTTGGGCATTTTCTTCAGTTCATTTGTGCTTCTCTGTCTTTAAGCATTCTGATTCTTTAGTTTGATAGGTGCAGCTGTTGCCAAGGAAATAGCACTGTTAATTACCTAGATGTGGTGTACAAAATGTATCCTTTGCTTTGATAGACAAGCAATATTGACATTTGTGGGTGTACAGTATTTATAACCTTTGAATTGTTTAAAGTGTATAATGTATATTGTTGGTTTAAAATATTAATAAGTTCAGTGAATTAATACAGCAACCAACCAGTAGGCACTAAAGGCATTGGCAGGTGAAAATCAGAACATTCAACAACCCCTAACTAATTATACAGTTGAAGATTTAATTATTTGAGTATTTTTTTGCAATTTGAGAAAATACATCTAACCATGATGAATGACTATATAATCTAATAATCTAATTTAAGGTATTGTATTTGCAAGGACAAAAGCAGGCTGTCACTGCTGTGTTTGTATAGTAAGCCTGTGTTATGTTGAAGTTGTGTAAAAGACTGCCAAAGGTTTTATTTAAACAAAGAGTCTCTGTGAAAAATACATTGATACTTAAGTACTTAAAAAAGCATCAACAAAATGAAACAATGGCAGTTTATTGATCCATATATAACAATCTAATTTAAACATGAAACAAGTACAAAGACCTCGTCCTTATCTTATTTCATTTCAACATCTTGCAAAATAATTCCTCTCATTGTGTTTCATGTGCATACTCTACAACCTCTTCTGTAGACTGAGCTTTCTTGCTTCATATTTAATTGTTTATGCCCTTTAAAACAAGTATGTTTACCAAGGCACCATGGAGAATACCTAACTAATTGCCACAGAGATTAGGCTCCTAATTATAACACTTTAGTTTACATGTCAAATAAACACATCCCTAAGGTTAGAATCAGATCATGCAGTGTTGACTTGGTAATAAATGCAAGAAGTGACCATGATTTAATTACCGGTGCACTTCATATCAATTCAGATCACAGTGTGTAATCACTTGGTACAAATCATTTATGATCACATCAGTGCATTTGTATAATAATTCATGGTACTCAAAAAAAAAGCAGTCAAAATGGATTAACATTTATACAAAGTTGTTTACTACTCTAGGGGGCAAATTCACTAAGATCCGAAAATTCGTTCGCCATACTTCACCAGGCAAATTTTCGCCAGTGCTACGCAAATTCACTAAAGTGTGAAGTTACGCTCAGGTCGGCAAACGGTATCGTAGTTACGCTAGTGTTACTTCACCAGGCAAAGCGCAAATTCACTAAAGTGTGAAGTTATGCTCAGGTCGGCGAATGGTAGCATATTTGCGCTAGTGTTACTTCACCAGGCAAAGCGCAGTTCCGCTAGCGATGCCTAATTTGCATATGGCGGGATTTAGGCTTATAATACAAGCAGATGCTACAGCCACTACATTCCACTACACAAGCCCAGGAAACCTTTAATAAATTAAATAAAGTTGTCCTATTGCCCTACATGTGCCCCCTATATAGTTGTGTTGCCATATGTTTGGAAATGTAGGGGGGAAGGAGGGTAACCCCCCCCCCCAAATAAAAAATCGATCTTTTTCAGATTATCACCCTCCAATGGTAAAACACGCCAGCGTGTATTTGGGACTTAGAAAAATTTAAAGAAATTTTTTTCAAACTCCTATCTATTGTATTGAACTTCGCCTAGTCTGACCAGGCAAAGTAAAGTCTAACGTAAGTGGTAATGTTCAGGAAAATGTTGATCTTAGTGAATTTGAGTAATTACGATCCTTCGTCAGTGCGCAACTTCGCCTGACGTAAGGGTGTGAAGTTGTGCAAGTCTATCTACTTCGCTAGCAAAAATTCACCAGAGTTGGTGTTTGTGAATTTGCGAAGTTACGAAATGACATCACGCTGGAGAATTAGCGCTAGCGTTAGACGCTTCATGCTTTAGTGAATTTGGGCCTAGATGTTAGAAATGAGCAAGCACTGTGTCTTCAGGAAGCAGGGCTGTAGGCAAACATGTGTATAGCACAAGATGAGTTCCATAGGCTACTTTCTAAAGAACTAAAATTTAAGAGGTAAATTTATCAAAGAGTGAAGTACTAGAGTGAAATTCCAGCGCTCTCCATTCAAAGTTCACCCTTTGATAAATACGCCATTCAAAATCCCATAGAAATTAATGTAGAGCAGCGGAATTTCACTCTAGTGGTGTAACTTCACTCTTAACTTCACTCTTTGATAAATATACCCCAAAATGTACTAAAAAAGGCAAATAATTTATATCACAGGTACTTGTGCCATATACCTGTATGCTTCTTGCATTTGCAGGTATCACTGCAGCCCTTTCAAGCCAGCTCCAGTGAACAGGCTGAGAGTGCACTGATTGATGTAAGGGAACCTAGACTTACCACTAGCCTGAATGTTTGTTGACTGGAAATCATCATGCAAAGAGCCTCCAAGACTTTCTTGAAAGAAAAATATACTATATAGTATACTGTATATTCATTAACTGTATTTCAGTTTTGCAACTTCATGATAAATAATTCTCTGACCACTACCAAAAAGGTTAATTCCAAGCAAATGTTCCATGTTTTTTTCCACAATGCAGTGTTTTTCCTACAATTCCAGCAATGTTGCATTCACCATTGGGAGTTGCACCAGACACAATTACAGCCTATGCATCAAACTTAGCATACTTACTGTACTTTGATGTGAATCAGGTGAGAACTTTTCTATGTCCAATTAGCATCATTCAGTGTGTTAGTGATGTGCAGGGCCACCATAAGAAATCATGGGGCCATAAAAACAAAATTTTTGGGGCCCCCTGGGCCACCCTGCTGCCAAAGCCCCACCCCTGACCCACCCACTCCACATCACAGTTAAAAGACAACACAGACATCAGCGCTAAAAAAGTAACCACTCCACACAAGTTATAAAAAGCTATTGATGGTCAGGGCCCCTTTATAAGTTTAAAAGAAAAACATAGGTGCCAGGGTCCCCCATAAAGTTTAAAAAAAAAAAGCATTGGTGCTAGGTCCCCCCTTACAAGTTAAAAAAATTGGGGCCCCAAAAAATATTTAAAAAAAATAAACATTGGTGGCAGGGGCCTATAGAATATTAAAATAATACATTGATGGCCAGGGGATTAAAAAAACACACACACACAAATTGGTGTTCAGTAGAATTTAACTCATGGCTTCAGGACTTCAACTTCACCTCCTTTTATGACTTTGGGTCTTTTCACAACTTCAGGACTTCAGTCTCGGCTTTTTTCATGAGTTTGGGTCTTTTCGCCACTTCAGGACTTCAATCTCGGCTTTTTTCGTGACTTCGGGTCTTTTTCCCGCTTCAGGAGTGCCAAAGAGTGCCTTTTGGTGCAAGTACTTTTAATGAATGTTTTTTTATGCAAATGATTGGCGGAAATTTGCACATCTGCAATTGTGCTAATAGCTGTAAATAACCCCCTTATGGCAAAGTGAAAAATATGGCAGTTTTTTGCACTTTTCCTACCTCCTGGCGCATTGCTCACAAGACCCTCATCAATACAGTAACTTTATCAATTTTGGATGAGAGAGTTCATCTTTGAATTAACATTTTAATATGTATCAATATATTATGTTAATTCTTTAGCTAGCCTAAACTCACATTTTTTAAAGATGAAATTTGCAGTTCTGCAATCATTAAGCTCTTTTAAATGCCATAAGTAAAATGACAGTTTATTATGCAAACCAATGTATTCTGTACATTCCTTTATAAAAGTCTGCTTTGATAGTTTTGTTCTCGCTCTGCCCAGAGCAGCCATGACTAAAAAATAGCTGCATGTATTCAAAATGCAACATACAATATGACATTTGCATCTTCTGATTTTACATGCACCAATGAATAGCCTGAAAAATGCCTTAAGTGACAATTAGGCTGTTTATTTACTACAATACATATATATACAGCTGCAGGGCTACATCAGATGATATGTTAGATGATGGAGTCTTCACTTTTTAATCTGTAAGAATCATACAAATGCAATGATTCAAAAAACTTTCTTTACTGCCATAACATTACTTTATTAAAGAATAAAATTTTACTCTTGATGTGTCCTTGGTACCTAAAATTAAATAAATAGTTATATTTTAAGTAGTAACATATGACTACAATAAAAGAATTTGAGAATGCAAGGAGGAAACATGTTTGCATATGCCATATTGGTTACCCACAATGCCACATGCTTTCCCTGAAATCAAGCATAATTCTACCTGCCACATTCACACATATTCACACAAGTGCTTACAACCCTTCAAATGCATATGATGCAATTGGCACAATACCAAGTGCCTCTAGACATGAAAGGGTAATCCTTAAGATACCTCAAAGTTTTTTTACAGGAAGCACATTACCAACTTGTTCATGGCTCTAGTATAAATGAGCAAAAGTAGGCGTAAGATTGTGTATGACCCTGGCAACACTGATATCTCCAATATTTGCACAGATAAGGGACCTGTTTTCCAGAATGCTTGGGACCTGAAGTTGTCTTGATAAGGGATCTTATTATAATTTCTATCTCCATACCTTAAGTCTACTAAAAAATCATTGAAACATTAATTAAACCCAGTAGGAATGTTTTGCATCCAATAAGGATCAATTATGTGTGTGAATAACTTTATTTGTAAAGTGCTGATAAGGAGCTGTTGCGGCATCACACAATAAATATACACAGAGCTAATATATTGACACAGAGGTTAAGTGCTAATCTGGTAAATAGCATAGTGGGAAAGAGGTCAATGCCCCATAGCCACAGTCTACCCACAGTGGGTGGATGGAATAAATGTATATATACTGTCTATAAGCGAGCACCATGCCTAGGTCCATAGGAACTAAGGTAAGAATCATAAACAGAAATGCACGGTAACTCACTTCAGGCATTTATTTATGCATATTCACCAAAGCAATTTAATTAAAAATTAGTGATAAATACATTCATATCATACAACATGGCACCGTCTTTTCCCTGTCTCCATAATGTATGTAAGTCCCTCCATCTTGACATGTTTCGCATCATTGGGTGCTTCATCAGAGATTGTATGGGAAAAAGTGAATACGGTAAAGGCATTGTCCAGTAAGTACCAAGACTAGACTAATATTCTAGTGCTCCAAAACACAGTATTTTTTCTTGAAGAGACTATGAGATCATGCCGAGTTAACAGACATGCCATCAATAGAAATGCTGGAAGGAATAGATGGACTAGGTTTGGGTGGAAAGACAATGAGCTCAGTGTTGGCCAAGTTGAGCTTGAGGGGGCGTTGGTTCATCCAGTAGGAGATAGCTACCAAGCAATCTGCAATCTGGGTCTGAACATCAGCAGTTAGTGAAGGGGTGTCATTGAGATACAGGTGATATTTTAAGGACCAGTAACATCAAAAAATGAAATTGTCTTAAAGAAATAAAAATATAATGCAGTGTTACCCTGCACTAGTAAATCTGCAGTGTTTGCTTCAGAATCACTACTATTGTTCTATTGTTTATATAAATAAGCTGTTGTGTAGTCATGGGAGCAACTAGTCAAAGGAGATAAGGCTCAAGTTACACAGCAGATAGCAGATAAGCTCTGTAGAGCATAATATTATCTGTATTCCATTACTTATCCTGTGCCATATAGCTGTTCAATTTCCGCAGCTTGTTTTTATGAACTATAGTAGTGTTTCTGAAGCGAACAGATCAGTTTTAACAGCGCAGGGCAACACTACATGATATTTTCTTTACTTTAAAACACTTAAATTTTTTGGTGTTATGGTTCCTTTAAGGCCAAATGAAGATTTAAAGTCTCCTTATAAAGGAGTGTACAAGGAGAACAACAGAAGACCAAGTACAGAACCCCCAAGGCACCTCACATTAATATAAATGTGGAGAAAGCATTTTAAAAAATCGTAACATCTATGACCACCTTTAGAGCTGAAGACATCATGAAATAAAGTTTATTTGCTAGTAACAGATTGTGTATTAAGAAGCACACAAGAAAAGGGGAGGTAAGCAGAAGGGAGAGTGGGAATTTGAATAAGGTTAAGAAAGGTTAGCAGCATTTGTGGATTTGAACAGATGGGATCCATAACATGGAATGTGGCAGATAGGTAGATTGTGTGTTAAATGCGTCGTGACTTAACTCATCTATCCCATTTTTCCCACTTATCACAGAATATTGTGTCACAGCATCCCATCCAATTAAAGAGTTCACCATTGAAAACAATGGTGCTTTGATATGCTAATGAAAAGGTTAAATGCATTAAATGAGTTAAGATAACTTTGGATAACACAGTTTCTTCAATTAGCCCTGAGTCACGACGCATTTACAGTAACTTACAAATCCAAGTGACTGCATCTGTAGGAAATATATTGCCTACAGCAAGTAACAGTAGAAGATGGAGAGTGAAAGCAGGTGGTAGAAAAATGTGAACTTCCTATATGAAGAAGTAGTTGGAGGTGCTAGATTTTTCAGAAAGTTGTTCCTAAAAGTACCACATGATGTGAAATCCCCTGCCTGGGGATGGAACTGTGACTGTTCTGTTGGGGTGCTGCAGGGCAGACCTCAGGCTATGGAGAAATCACATGGTTGGTGATGCGGGCATGATATAAGAGAGATGCCTGGAGATGAATGCCAGTCGACTGTGCTCACACTGAGGATGGTGTTGGGAGAAAGCCCTTAAGATTCAAGCTTCATATGTTTGGCTGAAGGGTGTCATCACTGTGGATGCCTGTTCCAGCTCTGTGTGAGTACCCAGCTGAATTTGCCTGTGGGAGGGTAGTGAAAGGATCCAGCATGTATAAAGATACAGTTGTTGTTTGTGTGCCTGCTATGTGGAAGCAACTACCTCTGTCCAACTGGAGAGGTATTTGGGCCGGTAGCGTTACCTGGGGAAAGTTAAGAGCTAAAGGGACTGAGCCTCTGTTTGTCCTGGAATGTGGAATTTTAGCCTGGCCAGAAGGTGCAAGGATTGGACCGAAAAAGGGTTCCCCAGGGTAGTGGGTCAGTAATATGTACTTATTTACTTTGCACTTTTACTCTTATATAAAGTTTATGTGTTTTACTGCAAACTGTGTGTTTTATTATTGTTTCCTAATGGAGCCACCAGCAGTTGTATTCCCGAATCCCATTAGATGGAGTAAGTAAAACTGATAAGTAAATTCCCAGTACCCTTTCACTTAGCAAAGGGAATACAGGACCTGTATATGGTAAGAAAGTAACGGTGTATAACCTGTGGCACAGGGGGTGGCCAAGAAGGGGGTACACAAATAATAGCTTACACACTCCTCATAACCTTCAAAGCCGCTCACTCCTCTGCAGATAACTAAATCTCATCACTTATCTCTTAATGCTCCTGCCCGAATCCTCTACTCCTCTCAGAGCAACAGCTTGGTTGAACCCCCCACTATTGCTGCTCCTAGGAATATGACAGTGCCACCCACTGTAACCTACAGCACAACAATATGTATCTTTACCGTAGCCTACCATTTAGAATTCTACGGGGAAAGGACCTCAGTATGTATTGTAACTATACTTTATATTGATGTGTATTGTATTTTGTTCTTTTCTGTACTAATTATTGCATTGACCCCTGTTATTGTTGTGCTATACAGTGCTTTACCCACAAGGAGCACCATACAAATAAAAATATACACGCATACATTATATCTATCTATTGCTCTATTTTGCAACTTCATTTCATACAGTACCAAACAGAAAGTTTCTAATTAAATTAAGAAAAATTGACCTTTAACATAATATTTAAACTTGGCTAGAGAGCTGGCAGAAAGATAGATTAGTGGCAGCACATTTATGACCCTTCAAGCTCAAGGTATTTATTGTAAGAAAAGAAGAGTTAGTACTTTAAAGGGGTGGTTCACCTTCAAGTTAACTTTTAGTATGTTGTAGAATGGCCAATTCTAAGAAACTTTTCAATTGGTCTTCATTATTTATTTTTCATAGTTTTTTAATGATTTGCAATTTTCTTCAGTTTCTTTGCAGATTTCAAATGGAGGTCACTGACACCATCTAAAAACAAATGCTCTGTAAGACTACACATGTATTGTTATTCCTACTTTTTATTATTTATCTTTCTATTCAGTCCCTGCCCTATTCATATTCCTGTCTCTTATTCATATCAATGCAGGGTTGCTAGGGTAATTTGTACCCTAGAAACCAAATTGCTGACACTGCAAATTAGAGAGCTTCTGAATAAAAATCTAAATAACTATAAAACCACAAACAATAAAAAATGAAAACCAATTGCAAATTGTTTCAGAATATCACTCTCTACATTATACTAAAAGTTCACTCAAAGGTGAACAACCCCTTTAACTTACTTGTGATTTCTTGCATTGGTTGCTTTTTTATCCTTTTGCTGATTTTTTGAAAGAAATAAAAATCTTGCAACATAAAACGTAAAACAATTAAAAAATGATGCCAAAATAAATAAACACAAGGGAAAAAAGCAAGAAAACATTTCTATCATTTTTGTTACAATAATTACCCTGAACCTGATGCTTGAAGGATCAAGAATCTGTCCTAAAGAATGGTGATAAATAGATCAAGTTGGACCAATTTTTTTACTGCAGAACTTTGGAGGATTGCTCCGTTGTTTTCTTTAGTTGTTCCTTAATTACCCCAAGGTTGATATTTTAAATAATGCCTCTGTGTTTGCTAATGATACTAAATAGCAAAGCTATAGATTCCATACAGGATGTTCATAATTTCAGAAATATGTCAATACAAGCTAACAAGGTGTAAAATTGATAAATCCAATGTTATGCACTTCAGTGCATAAGTAATGTTAATTGATTAATGTTGGGGCCTTCTTACGTATATGAGAAGGATGTGAAGATTATTAAGGACAACATACTTTGCAAATCTAGGTACTAAAGCTAATAAAGTATTCTCTTTTATAAAATATGGAATTAACTCCAGTGAAATGTGGAATGAAGTGTCTTTTTTTATTCCGCCTTGGACATCACTTTGAATGTATTGTACTTTTGGACACTAGTCAATAGGAAGGATGTACACAAGATCAACAGATAGAGATATTTTAACTGGAGGCAGTATTTGTTAGACATAACAACTAGATTTTAGTTTGAAAAACAGAATTTCCACCTATAGCAATGGAAATAATCCTTAACTGTGAGTATAGTAGAGCTGTGAAATATATCCTGCTGGGATAGTGTTGTGAGGGCAACCTCTCACCTACCACAAGACAAGCTTGAATGCCTTTTTGGAAATGCAAAATTCCCAGGATACAGTTTTATGTAGGTTTATGTATTTAGAGAAGAGCACAGCATGTCTTCCCCCGTTCCACATCATTGTAGGTTGATGGTGCTTGGGGCTAAAAGGAACATCAGGGATGAACATCATGTACAATATTTTTTCATTCTGTTTTACACAAATAACCAATATAACAACAAAACAGAATAATCTTCACCTTCACCCAATGCATCAAACCAAATGCAACTGCAACATTTGAATTTTTGTATCATTTCTGTTTCTTGAAATAAAATGTTAGTATTTAATACTTTTTGTGCAAGTGTGCTGTGCCTATTGACACAACCTGCTGTGTAAACCTAAGCAGTACATTCAGGGAGGTGCTATCTCCAGTGTTTCATACCATCAATAGGTGCACTTGTGCATGATTTAGCAGAATAGGCAGAATGGATGCAATGGCAAATAGCACCTTTTCTGAAAAGCATCAGTTAGAGCAATTTATATGTGCCTTTTTGTGCCACTATAACAAACAAGGGGAATTTGTGTTTACCAATAATTTTTAAACCATTAAGCAGGGGCACAATGAGAATGTGACCACAAAATTCATACATACAAATATAAGAGGCCCTCTGCACTCCACCAGCAATATATTTAATACGTTGCAAAATGTGCTTGGATCCAGTAAAAATGCCCTCCCCTTTAAACCAAACAAGGATTTTGTTATACATGTATTGCAATATATTTTATCTGACCAAGTATGTCAAAAGTCATCCCTTCACTCACAGTCCTTCACTCAAATTTCATATTATTCATTAAGAATTCTACTGCTTCAGTATACGTGTAACACAGAAAAAAATGTTTTCCCTGCAACTCACTTGCTTTCAAGGTTGAACCTCCCAAACATGGTTGCACTTTTATTGCCCACCACTGGGATCACCTAACTATAACTGGAAAGGGTGGGAGTTACAACATGAAGCTGGTCCTGTATAAACTATAACAAACAAGGGAAAGTTGTGCTCACCAAGAATTGTTAAACTATTAAGCGGGTGTGCAATGAGGCTGTGACCACACATTTCATACAGACAAATACAAAAGTTCCTCTACATTCAACCCATTACCAAATACTTAAGACAGTGGGACATGTTGTTCCTTTAGCTACTAAAAATGAAGAATGTAGAATCAGATGAAAGTTGAGTGTAGGAGTGGCCAGATCAGGGTTGAGTTTGACATAGTTGGCCAGCTTAAATTTGCTGCAATGTATGGGCAAACAATTCCTGTTTTGTTAAAATGGTAAGGGAATTTTTAATAGCTCAAAGCACAAAATGTCTCAGTGTCTTAATATGGATAAAGGGTTGATTGCAGAGGACCACTTGCATTTGTCTGTATGCCTTTTTGGGCCACAACAAAAAGACATAGGGGTGGGGACTTGCTAACTTAAGAATATGTGGCCCCATGATTTCTGATAGCAGGCCTGTTTCAAGTTTAATTTATGTATCTAATAATTGATGAATCATTGCATGCTATTAATATTCTTTTAGCCTTCTAATGCCTCTTTTAGACTTGCCAGTAGCTCGCTTTGCTCCAGGCTTCTGAGTTTTTAAAAGGCAAATAAATACAAGAAATAAGGAAGTAAAAGTAATAAATATGCATTACATGAAGCTCTTTTGCAAATAGTTAACCAAATAATGGATTGTTGGATTTTGTCTGTATAGTCGAACAAACAACAGATTTCCAAACAAATAACTAGAATGCCAGGGAAAATATATATTTTTTGTTTAGTGGTCATTTAAAGTCCATCTTTCTTAAAGACCTACAGCTTCTAGGGTCACAAATAGGTTAATGAAGGGAGATTTGAAAAAAGGGTATTTTGCTTTCCACTGGCATACTATCACATAATCATGAAAACATCAATGTAATTTTCTATGTAAATAAATGAGAAAGGCCCATCATTTAAATCTCTTTCAACGTGCTGTTCCAACTCTTGCCATTGATTAGGTAGCACATTGCTGTGTTATGTTAATATCATATAATGTCATATATCTGTTTATCAAATGTATAAAAAAAACCTATAGAATCACATTTACATTGCTATCATTTGTGCACAGCTTTTTATGCGCACATATGTAGCAATTTGAACATTTACATTTTGTAATAAATGTTACACTTGAAAATGTTTTACTCAAAATAAATATATTAAGATGACAGAGACATTCAAAATTAGGGCTTTTCCTTGTTCTGCTTTAAGCATTGTACCAGTCATTTTACACAGATATATGAAGAATAAAAAGGGTCCACCCCTCCTGTAAACAAAATAAAAGAAAACATATTTGTGGTACCCTACAATTATGTGTAATTATCATATGTTAACACTAAAGTAAACAACATAAAATGTGCTCATTCACCTTAATCAGAATAAAATGATAGGTAAAACAGTTAAAGAATGGGTTAAATTTAAGTATTTTGGAAATAATACTGCCATAAATGCTTATTGCACTATATTGTTATCAGTTGTTTTATCTTATAGGAAGTTGAATTAAAACCGAAGCAGTGTATTAATTA
>CM044446.1:67225855-67232885 GCA_024363595.1 Xenopus borealis | reverse complement strand
TTCATCAGCTATTCTGTCTTTTTTTCAAAAGTAATGTAAAAAAAACTAACCAGCTGCTGTTAATTATTGACTTTTTGTATTATTTATATTTTTGAGTGGTAGTTCATCTTTAATTCTTAGTATCTTTTTTTTTTACTTTCTGTAAAAGTTAGTGTAAATCATTCCTGATAAAATGATTTAAACAAGTCACTGCACAGATATGCAAGAGGAGTCATTTTATGTTCACAATAAGTTTAACATATTCAGTACAGGTATTTTATGCTATTTTTTGTACGGGTATGAGATCCGTTATTCAGAAACCCTTAATCCAGAAAGTTCTGAATTATGGAATGTTAGCCTCCCATAGACTCCATTTTATCCAAATAATCCACATTTTTAAATACTATTTTCTTTTTCTCTGTAATAATAAAACAGTATCTTCACTAGATTAAAACTAAGATATAATTACTCAAGCAAAACTGACCTCTTGGGTTTATTTAATATTTGCATGATTTTCTAGTAAGCTAAAGATAGGAAGATCTAAATTACAGAAAGATACTGTACATCCCAAGCATTCTGGATAAAAGTTCCAACACCTGTATCTCTTTTGGAGATGGTTTAGTGGGGTCAACAAGATAAACTGTGTGTCATCACATGTAAAATGTTATCTGGTTGGAGTCATTTACCCCATCAGAGAAAAAAAAAATATTTTTTAAAGTATTGTTAATTTTTATTACTTATCTTTCTATTCAGGTGTCATTCATCTCTAATGCTTTTTTGGGCTATACAGCACAAAATAGTTACAGTGTCCAGCTAGTGGAGGAACATGGGTTACATTAGACTCACACTTCAGGATCAGGGCCTTCGCTAAGTGGAAGATTCCAATCAGATGAGGTAGTGTAACTACAACTCACAGGCTATGTTGCTATAAAAATAGTAAAAGATGGACACCAGGAGATTCTTATGATGAAAACCAAAAAGAACAATTTATTTGCACAAGACAAATAACCCCAGATTACTCACATGAGGATGGTATAGCAAGTCACAAATGAGGGTAGATAGATGAAGATGACACAGCATATCATAGACTGTCCCTCCCATAAGGCATAGTAGTCAAGTGTACATCAACTCCCTCAGGCAATATGTCTTTAAATGGTCTGGATCCCTTTCAGTGGAATGGTCAGGGAGACAAAGTCTAAAGCCTAACACCTTATCTGCTGAGGTCCCTTCACTGAAGGCATAAAGCCTTGTGGGAAGCTACTCCCTACTATTATCCTTGATTATCCTTGATGGAGCACACAGCTGCTAAGTAAAACTGTCTATTTTACTCTCCTAGAGAGTCTGTTACATGAAACTACCCTATGTTTGCTAACCTCATTCACGGGGTTCCCTGGTCCCCAACTCGATCTCTAAAGGTACAGGTCCCTTTAGGGCATATAGACTTACTGGGCCTTGGTGATCCCAGGCTCAATGGAGCAGATCCAGATAGTAAGGATCCCAGCAGCCAAAGAGGAAGTGGACACTCCTTCCCAGCACTATAAAGCTGTGTGGCAGAAAGTGGTCATTACACTCTGGGCTATAGCTATTGGGTAATGACACAAATTGTAGCATAAGCTTTTGCCTAGTGACAAGATGATCAGGGACTTACCTCCATAGGTGCCAAGTAGAAATCTATGGGTCCCTACACATCTTTCAGTCACTCATTCCAATCACTGTCTGTTTGTTACACTCATTAAAGAGCTGGATTTTCATCTCCATCCATGAGCCTTGTGTGTTGTGAGAATTGTGTACGGCTGTGAGACCATTTGAAATGTTTCCACATCATTTCTCACTTCAACATTGGATGACTTATTCGCACCTTTTCTCTATGATTTAAAATAGGTGTTGTAACTGAGCTACTAAATCGTTGACTATTTATTTTAATCATAATATAATATTTGTAATATTACATATAATTTAGTGCTATCTTTGTGCATACTGTACTTTGAGAGTTCATTGGACCCTAGTAGCCAGCTGCTGAAATGTACTAAATAATGAATGAACTGAAAATAAAATAAATCATTTACAAATTGTGTCAGAATACCACAGTCAACATCATCTTAAAGTTAATTTAAAGGTAAACTACCCCTTTAATTTGATGCTCCATGCATCGTATAGATCATACTAGCAGAGAAAAGTGATCAATAGCATAATTAACATCTTCCACAGTTGATACATTTCTTAATTAAGCTCTGTTGCATCTTAAACAACCAGCTAAATTAAGCATACAGCTGTACACATATGAATCACCAATTGTTGTTTAACTACATTTTAATTAAACCTGTCACTAAGGAAATAACATACGAGAATACAAGGCCCTGACAAGAAAGCCCATTTTCTTCACTTAGGGGCATATTTACAGTATTATGCTGTGTAGAATACACCACATATCACCTTGCTTTGCCATGTAAATTAAATAGTAAAAACACTATTAATATTTATACATTTTTTTTTCTTCTTCATCTGCCAGAAACAATGGAAAATAATGCAATATTATGCAACCATGCAATATTTTACACAGCTTTTTTCTGTGAATTTTGTTTTACACAGCATAATAAATATACCCTTTAGGGCTCTTACAGACAGACAAGCATTTTTTGCCTGCGCTCCCCTCCGTTCTGGTTTCATGCATTCAGCCGCAGGGGAGTGCAGGAGTAGACGCACTTGATTCTTTTCAATGTGGCTGTACTCACACAGACGGATGTAAGCACCGAACACAGGTAATATGCAACATGCTGCATCTCAACCTGCATTTGGTGATTGCATGTCTGTGTGAGTACAGCCATATTGAAAAGAATCAAGTGCGTCTATTCCTGCTCCCCTGCTGAACGCATGAAACTGGAACTCATGGGAGCGCAGGTAAAAAAATGCTTGTCTGTAAGAGCCCTTAGGGTCAGATTTACTAAAATCACATGAAGGATTTGAAATTCAATTGAATTCGATCAAATCGAATGATTTGAATAAAAATCTATTTGAATATTCGACTATTCGACAGTCAAATTACTTCCCCTTTAAATTTTTATTCGAGTGCCTACAGTAGTTCACCAGATAAAAGCTATCATTATTTTTGATCGAATAAAAATATTCGATCGAATGGTCAAAATCGTTAGAATCGATCGATTTGAACGATTTTATCAATTGATCAAATATTTTCTATTCGATCATTCAACCAACCGAATTGCAGTAAAATCCTTTGAATTCGATATTTGAATTCGATGAATTTTACTTCCCACACTATTGCTATAGTCTAATTTGAGGTTTTTTTTAACCCTCAAATTCTACCCTTAGTAAAGCTGCTCCTTAGTGTTAAATCAAGATTCTTATTAAGATATGCTAATCAATGATGGTTTCAGGATGGTCTTACAAAGTAATTGTAAAAAATTATTTTAAATTCAAACTGTCAAGTTTTAAATGACCTAATTGCTATAGTTCCTAAAATGGAAATATTTCCATTTACTAAAATGTGTCCTGATTTAATTTCTTAGGGGACTTAGACTTTGAAAGTGTATCCTGGATCTCCTTGAAGCCTAACTATTTTAACTGAAATGTTATGCACTCATATTAATAATAAATTAATGAAAAAATTTAATTATAGTAATATAAATTGTAATTATGTGAAAATGATCATTAGAGTGTTCATTTTGACACAGTTACATAATTCAGTCTAATTGAAAAGTGACCAAAGCCCATGAAGTCCATTCCCTCCAAATGAACCCCAGTACACATACAGTATATGCACATACTTATGCAGACCTACATACAGTATACACTCATGACAATATCATGTAAAAGTGCAGCATCTCAGGTAAAATAAAAATTTGTATTATTCACAACAGAGGTTTTCAACTGAGGTTTTCAGTGCATAAAAATGTAACAGCAACTCAGTTTTTTTAATTAATCATAACGGTCTGGCTCACTGGCAGACTGACTACACAAATTGTGCTTCCTGCAGCAAAGCCCTAGCCCCACCTAAGTAGTTATCACATATTTATCAATTTATAACAACCTTGGCATTCTCAAAAGTTTTTCCACACAACTCCTCATGGACATCCTGCTTTCCATGGAGCCCCCAGGGCATGACTTATCACTCACAGTGAAACTTAATTTTCAGACAGTCTCTTTTCTGCCAATATGCTGGTTCTCATAGTTTTGTATCTTCCCAGTAGTGTTTTCTCAGATGCTGTGCCACACTATAAACTCAATATCTTTACTTACTAACTGAAGATCCTAAGAGCACAGTAATCGTGGATATTATGTTTGTTCAAGAAATCACTCAACCCACTCTTAAAGGCATTAATAGAATTTGTCATTAAAATATCTCCCAGCAGGGCATTCCACAACCTTACTGTCCTCACTGTGAAGATCCACCTGCTCTGATCTAAATAAAAGTTCTATTCCTCTAATATAAAGGGGTAGTTCATGCGTCAAACTTTTCTATAGGAAAAAGGATCCCTGTCACGGTCGGTACCCAATACCAGAACAAATGCCAAGTACCCTGGTCTCGGCTCGTGCTTCACCAGTAGTGTGACCACCTTTGGCTTTGGGAGGAGCCCTCAGCTACTCAGATGCCACCTGGACTTAAACGAGAGGTGCAGGGCAGGAGTTCTGGCCAGCAATGGGGCATGACTGTAGTAAAAGTCTTTAAGGCAAAAGGTCACGGTACAGATGGCGTTAGGCAGATTCAAGGTCAGACAGGCTGGGTCGAGGCACGCTGTTGTTTTGACGTCAGTGCGCTTGCGCATTTAAATTCGGAAGTGCGCGCCACGTGCGCACTAAGGGAGCCGAACGGCGCGGCGGGCGTCCCTGCTGATGGCAGCGCAGCGGGCGTCCCCGCCGCACCGGTAATTTTATTACAATCCCATTCTCTCTATCTATAATGTCTAAGATCCTCCACTCTCTGTCTAGTCTAGATTTAGTATAAGTAATGCTAGAGCAACTGGATTTGCCGAGTGTTCATTGAAGATATTTCACTATTCTTTTGTGCCGCTGTTGTTTTCTGTTGAACTGAAGAATTGCTTGGATGAGTTGTGAAATTACTTCAATGATTACTCAGCAAGTCCAGTTGCTCTAGATTTACTTCTACTATTTTCACCTTGTGTAATAACTGGAGTTTTTTCAATAATGGCTCATGGTAATACTTTCGTTAAACCCAATAGATCATTGCAATACTTTGCTATAGAACTATTTAAAACACAAAGAACTGTTCTACTGTTTAGCCAAATGTCGTACGTTGAGCCCAATATAGTTTACAAGAAGGGTTAATAATCTATAATCCCGGTTAATGAAGATTTGTGCAAGAAAAATCATGGGAACTAATCAACTCGATGACCTAATACTAGTGATGGGCGAATCAGTCCCAAAACATTTTTTGCAGGGTCGTGTCACGTTTTCAACATGCGTCGCGTAATTTACATCACATCGTTCACAATGTGAGTCGCGTCATTTTTGTCGCATTGCATCGGTTTTGTTGCTTCGCATCATTTTCGACACCCGTCGCCTCATTTTCGGTGCGCGTCTCGTTTATTTAAACTCCGCCGAATTTTCGGCAGGCAAATTTTCCCTGGCGTTTCGCAAATTCGCACCTGGCGAATAAATTCACCCATCACTACCTAATACTTGTTCTTTATTCTTACTCTTGATATTCTCTAATGTATTACCTAATCTGTTTATGATTTCCGAAGCCTTATCAGACTCTTTTTTTTTCTTATTGTAGCTAGGGGCACAATATGCTATTCAGCTACTAGTTAGCTAAGATAAGATGTCTGCTTCGGATGTGCTTGTTGGGAGTCTTGCCAGATTCTGATGAGTGCATGGGAAGCAAGGTCTGTTATTAACTAAATAGTTATATCTTCTTACTAAATTAGCATATGAGCTCATTATTTGCTAAGCCTATATACAGTAAACTGGGGGTTTCCGTTCAGTCAGTTGAGATCTCGCCTGTGGGTTTTACGCGTGCAGCCACAGGACCTCCATGCACCGTTTGAGAACTCCCATCTGCGGACTGTTTGGGATCTCCCAGTCTTGGTTGCAGAGAGGGGGTGCTTTGCTCAATTTGCTCATTTGGTAATGTATATCTTCTTCATTCTATGTGTGTAATAAACCTTTGCTTATACGTAGCTGGTGTGTTTTGAAATTCACAGAGGTGTTGACTCTGTGTAGTTACTGGGATAGGATTACCATTGTGTCATCCTAGACACAGGTGTTACTTGCGAGAGTTGCATGAACGGATGTGTGAAGAGTTATGAAACCACCAGGGTACATATGTTAGAACAGCATTGTATGTAGCAGACAGGTGGTGTTGAAGGTCCCCACCTCTATTCAGGGATGGTTTCTACACCTTAACATGTATCGCCTCTTTCACACCACTTTCAAACCAGCGGTCGTCTTTATCCAAAATTTTGACATTGCTATCTTCAAAAGAAACATAGTGATCCATATGTAGCTGGAGTTTTGGAGAAACTCAGGAGGATTTTCAACAAACACCACATCCCTGTGTTTTTCAAACCTAGCAACACACAGAGACAAAAACTGATACACCCAAAGTAATGTGGTATATGCAGTCCAGTGTAGTCCTATGATTTCTAATGGGGGCTCTGCTCAAGGTGAGCACCAGGTACCAACAACAATTATGTTTACATCCCTCAAATTAATACCCTTTTCAATTCAAGACAGCTACACAAAAAAAGATACTGTGGAAACAGTGGCCTGGAAAAATTCTTACTGACTTCAATGTATTGTGAATGGAAAAAGTAGCCACAAAAAAAAACACCCAATTGACTTCAATGAATGTTGTGTAGAAAATAAAAGCAATAAAAACAAAGATAATTGGGTTACATTTTACATTGGGGGTTTAACAAGGGAGAGGTTTAACCAAGTTGTGGGTGGGAGGGGGCTACCAAATGCACTAGAATGAAGGGGTGTTTATGCTCTTTGCTTTTTTTTCCCCCAAATGCATTGGAGTTTTTATGTGGATCTTTTCATAAAAAAGGGAAAACTAAATGCAAAATTAAAT
>CM044446.1:67188355-67220855 GCA_024363595.1 Xenopus borealis | reverse complement strand
AGAAACACAGCAAATCTCTTTGGGACCGATTTACCAATATTCTCCCATCTATGTAAGCAATCACTGAAAAAACAAGTGATTTCAAGCCTACCCTAGATTTTTTATGCAATCAATTCTGGATTGCTGCCAAATGGGTATTAAAACATTATTTTTCCCCAGGTGCAAGTTTTAATGAAAATGAAGATTTGCCAAGCATTTGGCATCAAGCTTCAGAAACTCATTTGTTTGTTTGCAATCATTTACCAAAACCCAGACAAGATTGGTAAATTAGTCTCAAAGAGACTAGGGGGCAGATTTACTAAAGGGTGAAGTGACGATGGTGATGATTCACCAGCATTACCGTTTTCAGTCACCATTTTACTAATGGGTGCAGGCGTCACTTCACAAGTGAAGGAGATAGATGCTATAGTTGATTTGTACTCTAACGCCAGGCAAATTTTCACTCTGGCGAATGGACGTAATTCAGCGAATTCACTAAGATGCAGATTTATCTGAACGTTACTTTTATCACCAAACTTGACTTTGCCAGCTCTGACCTGATGAACTGCATAGAACATTCTCAATCTTCAGTTACTTACATAATCATTTTTCATTGGAAAATATAAATATACTGTAAGTAAAAAAACATTGACACCTTTTCATATTTTCAGGGTGTTAGGCTACAAAAGGCATAATTTTCTTTTTTGGGGTACCTGGTTATCCCCATAAATTTTCTACCATATGGCATATAATTTTACAGTGGGCTCAGAAGTAGGACATTAAAACTCTATAGACTTTATTAAGGTTCCATGCACTTGAGTAATCAGTTTAAATGCAACATGTAACAAACAGACCTCCATTTAAGATTCAGATTTCCTGCTGTATGCAAATTAGCCTGAGCGAAGTCCTCTAACGAACTTGCGCTAGGCAGAATTGAGTTCTAGCGCATCTTCATTTGGATTTACTTGCATTGCGAAAATTCACCAGCGTTCAGTGCCCAGGATGCAACTTTGCATTCAAGAAAATTAGCGTTGTTTGAGCTAATTGGGTTGAGCTAATAAGGTTTCCTTATCAATAGTCCCAATTCTAATAATACAGAATGAGATAATGAAGGTTTCACAAATGAGCTAATGAAACCTTCATTAGCTCATTTGTGAAACCTTATTAATAGTCCCAATTCTAATACATCTTATGATGCATGGTTCACACATGATGAAGAGACTAGAACATCCCAGGGTACTTAGCGAGCTTAGCACTGTGATTGCCAATCCTCTCTACATAATTTTTCAGAATTCATTAATAATTAATAATGTGGTGCTGCTATTCAAAAAGGCATCCCTTTCTCAGCCTCAAAACTATAGGCCAGTTAGTCTGACATCGGTGGTAGGAAAGCTTTTCGAAGGATTAATAAAGGATAGGATACTGGACTTCAAAGCAAATAACAATACTATGAGTATGTGCCAGCATGGTTTTATGCATAATAGATCTTGCCAGACTAACTTAATTTCTTTTTATGAGAAGGTAAGCAGGGACTTCAATTCTGGGATGGTAGTGGATGTGATTTACTTAGACTTTGCCAAAACATTCAATACAGTGACACACAGAATGTTTCTGGTTAAATTAAGAAATGTTGGTATTTGTACCTGGATATAGAACTGGCTAAAAGATAGACTACAAAGACTGGTGGTGCTTTTCAACTTGTTTATTAATGACCTGGAGGTGGGCATTGAAAGTGCTGTTTCTATTTTAGCAGAGGATACTAAATTGTACAGAACTATGAGTTCCATGCAGGATGCTGCCACTCTGCAGAGTGATTTGGGAAAAGTGAAGTTGGGAAACTGGACAGCAAACTGGAAAATGAGGTTCAACGTTAGTGATGGGCGAATTTATTCGCCTAGGTCGAATTCGCGGCGAATTCCCGCGATTCGCCGCTGGCGAATAAATTCGCGAATCACCAGCGAAATTTCACTTGGCGAAAATTCGCCGAAAACGAGTCGCGCGTCAGTCGCGCGTTGTTTTTGACGCGACGTGACGAAAGCGACGCGCGCCGAAAAACGACGCGACGCGTCAAAGTTGATGCGACGCGCGACAAAATCGTCCCGCGACTCGTTTCGTGAATTTTTCGCCGATTTCGCATTTTTCGGCGAAGCGAATCGCGGGAGATTCGCCCATCACTATTCAACGTTGATAAATGCAAGGTTATGCAAAATAATATAAATGCAAGATTTACACTAAATGTAAATGTGTTGGGAGTTTCCTTAAATTAGACGGATCTTGGGTTTTTTATAGATAACACGTTGTTTAATTCTGGGCAGTGTCATTTTGTAGCTACTAAAGCAAATTATGTTCTGTCTTGCATAAAAAGGGCATAAACTCAAGGGATGAAAACATAATTATATCTCTTCATAGATCCCTAGTAAAACCTCATCTGGAGTATGCAGTGCAGTTTTGGACTCCAGTCCTTAAGAGGGATATAAATGAGCTGGAGATAAAGCAGAATTGTACAGCTAAACTGGTTAGAGGGATGGAAGACTTAAATTATGAGAGTAGACTGTCAAGGTTGGGGTTATTTTATCTGGAAAAAAGGCACATGATTACAAAAAAAAGGGGACATGATTACACTTTACAAATACATTAGAGGACATTATAGATAAATATCAGGGGACCTTTTTACCCATAAAGAGGATCACTGCACCACAGTCCACCCCTTCACACTAGAAAAGGACTTTCATTTGAAGCAGTGTAGGTGGTTCTTGACAGTGATGACCGTGAGGTTGTGGAATGCACTGCCGTTGATGTTGTGATGGCTGATTCTATTGATGCTTTTAAAGGGGCTTGGATGATTTTTTGAACAGACATATCAAAGGCTATTTTGATATTAACTCTACAGTTAGTATAGCTATGCGCATATATGGTTAGTGTGAAAGAGTGGAGGTGTGTGTGTGTATGCTGGGTTTTAATTTGGAGGGGTTGAATTTGATGGACTTTGTCTTTTTTAACCCAATTTAATTATGTAACTATGTAACTATGAGCAAATTCTTACCTGGAAAACTGTTGTGATGCCTGCAAAGCTGTTACTGTTGAATTTTCACCACTTAGGAAATACCCCTAGGAGTCCATTTTCCATATGTGACTAAATTGTGATGTTTGCTGTAGGTCTAGTCACCTACTGTATAGCAGTGCATGGATTTTTGTTTGGTTTTTTTTCCACCCAAAACTATGTAGGTATATAACCATGTGACTGACTCTGCAGTGATGTAATAATAAGAGATCCTTTGCATAAATCTCATCTTTACTAGAAATATATATATAAATAAGATCTGTTAAACAAAATTCAAGCGTGTACCAAATAGTTCAATATTGGAGATTAAGTGCTATGATCCCATTTTGTTTTTGCATGAATTCATTTCAGCAGTGGCATCCTGATTCACATACAGTATAAGGACACTCACTCACACTTATATATCATTGCAGTAACCCAGGTGCAGGAATAATGCAAACACATGGAAGCCATCCATAATCAGTTAAAATAAAAAATCATGGTATAGATTCAGATTTAAATAATTAATCCAAGCATATGGTATGCACACACATTTTATGCACCAATATACTAACATATGATAAGCCAGATTTAATGAACTAATTCAAACACACAGTAGGAATGCAGGTTTTATAAACACACATTGTGCACCCAAATGTAATGAATGTATTTGAAACGTCACGAAAGAAGATTCAATAAATTGATTCAAGCACATGGTATGCATGAAGATTCAGTGGCTTGATCATACCATACAGTGTTCATCTAATCTATCCAAACATATTGCCTTCAAGTAGAGATACAGGATTAGTTCATTCATGATGGGATAATAGCTCATTATAGACGGGGGCCTAATTTACAGATAGTGGGGCAAAGTGCAATGTACACAAAATAGGTGTAATTCAGCGTGATAGTGGAGCACACCTGCACTACCCCCCTGGCCATCCATTCACTGCAAACCTGTATTTGGCAGAACTGTAATCATGAGTGATTGCCAGGGTAAACACCCTCAGGTGACGACATTCTGTAAAGGAGCCCTGTACCAATTTCCTATGGCAGTAGGTAAGGGAAATGTTGCCTTTCGCCCTCCAGCGCTGTGCTCCACATCATGAACTGATCCAGGTATACTGTATAGCATATCATGCAGAGATAATCACTCATATTCACTTAGAATGAGATAATGATAACTTAAAGACAGGAGCCTTAAATTGCAGATTATGAGGCAGGGTGCAAAGAGCAAACAACAGACACAAGCTACTACTGTATGTATGTAGGGACCCATAAGTAGCATGGCCCTTATGGTTTCATTCCCTTAACAGTACCTTCCTTTTCCTGTTACTGGGCTAAAACCCATGTAACTATATTGTAACATTTTATTGGTTATAAGTTGTGACCACCCCCTGCAATGCTGTAACAAAAGTACTTGCAGGGAGGGGCACTTCCTCTCTTTGGCCTGCAGCAGTTGATCTGGGCAGATGTTCCACTGAGCCTGGAGTCAACAAGGCCCCAGAAGAGTTCGGCCCTAAAGGGACATCCACCTTTAGAGAAGTCGGGGATACAGGGACCCCGTGAACGAGGACAAGATAGTGGAAGGTTATATCTTGTTATAGCACTTTCTAGTGGAAGTGAGTCGGAGAGAAAAGCTAGCAGGAGCAGCTCAAGCTCCACCAAGGAGGATAGAAGGGAGTAGCTCTCCCCCAGGCTCTACTTTGCCTGTAGTGAAGGGACCACAGTATTGAGAAGGATTTAGGAAGAATTCTTTAACCCCTGATCCAAGTCTACTAAAGGGATCCGGACCACAAGAGGTACTGATAACCTGGATGGTGATCCTATCAACTCCAACTTACTATTCCTACCTGAGAGCCTTTCCATGCTGTATCTGCTACATCTCTGCATGTACCAATGTGTCTGCATATGATCCACCTCAGTTGTGAGTATCATTAACCCTGTGGTGCTGTGCTTGTAAATAAAGCTGTTATACCTGTTTGCAAAGAACCCCTGGCGTCCAACACCTGTTATTTTACACATCTTGCAGTATTGAGTTGTAGTTCAACTACCTCACACGTGTATATTCCACTTAGCGAAAGCACTACCTGATGAAAGAGGGTCGCATGTAGCCCATGCTCTACTCATGCTAGTTGGTTTGGTTAATTACAGCCAAAAAGGGGTTACATGTAGTTTACATTTTGCACTATGTCCTGCTGCTAGCAAATATGGGGCCTGCACTTCCCCATTGAAAACAATACTGTCTTGCAGCAAGGACTGGGCTGTGTTGCACTTGTCAGTGCTGCATGCTGTATCTCACACCTGATTTTTAATTCAATGTGAAATGCATAGCGCAGCAAGAACAACATGTTTATTGAATGTATACTAAAGATCATGATTTTGCACCCCTTAGTGCTCTAGCACCTATATCTGGGGTCTTCGCAAATTACCTTAGGATTTTCTTTAGCATACCCTGGGTATAAACATAATGTATGTGTTGTATACTTGTGTGTATACCTGTATGTGTATCAGTGGTGTAACTACTGTACAGTAGACCCCATAACAACAGAAGGACCCAGAGACAATGGGGGCTTGGGCCTGGTCTGCAGTCCAATGCCACTTACCATTACTGGCTCTCCCACAGAGCAAGCATGCATATGGTGTGCACAAATGCAAGTGGGTGGGGGAAAATTGGGGCCAGGACTCTTTCTCGGCTAATGTATGCAAACACATTTATGCAACTTTATCATTTTCACAAACCTTACAGTCATGGTTCTTTGCTTTAATATCGTTACATAGTTAAATTGGGTTGAAAAAAGACAAAGTCCATCAAGTTCAAGTTCTCCAAATTAAAACCCAGCATCCACACACACACCCCTCCACACTTCCACACAAACCATATATGTCCGTTTCTATAATAACTGTAGAGTTTAGTATCACAGTAGCCTTTTATATTATGTCTGTCCAAAAAAAATCATCCAAACCCCTCTTAAAAACATCAACAGAATCAGCTATCACAAAATCACCTGGCAGTGCATTCCACAACCTCACTGTCCTCACTGTGAAGTACCACCTATGCTGCTTTTTGTCTAGTCTGAAGAGGTGGCATCTGGTGTGGCTATCCTCCTTATGGGTAAAAAAGTCCCCTGATATTTGCCTATAATGTTCTCTAATGTCACTTTAAAGTTTAATCATGTCCCCTCGCAAGCGTCTTTTTTTTCCGGAGAAGACAACCCCAACCTGGACAATTTAAGTCTTCCATCCCTCTAGCCAGTCTCATTTATATACCTCTTAAGGACTGGAGTCCAAAACTGCACTGCATACTCCAGATGAGGTCTTACTAGGAATCTCTAAAGAGGTATTATTATGTTTTCATCCCTTGAGTTTGCCCTTTTTTATGCAAGACTGAACTTAATTTGCTTTAGTAGCTACAGAATGACACTGCCCAGAATTAGACAACTTATTTATAAAGACCCAAGATCCTTCTCATTTAAGGGAACACACTGCCATTTAGTTTATAACTTGCATTTATATTATTTTTGCCAAAGTGCATAAACTTGCATTTATCAACATTGAACTTCATTTTCAAGTTTGCTGCCCAGTTTCCCAACTTAGACAAATCACTCTGCAGAGTGGTAGCATCCTGCATGGAACCTATAGTTCTGCACAATTTATATCATCTGTAAAAATAGAAACAGTATTTTCAATGCCTACCTCCAGGTTATTAATAAACAAGGTGAAAAGCAAGGGACCCAGTACAGAGCCCTGCGATACCACACTAACAACACTGGTCCAATTAGAAAATGTTCCATTTTACACCACTCTTTGTAGTCTATCATTTAGCCAGTTCTCTATCCAGGTACAAATACTATGTTCCAGGCCAAGTCCAATATCCTATCCTTTATTAATGCTTCGAAAAGCTTTCCTACCACTGACGTCAGACTAACTGGCCTATAGTTTTGAGGCTGAGAACGTGGAGGCGTCTTGTTTTGGATGCGCGCGTCCGCATTTTTGCGGACTCAGTGATACCAAATATGGATGCCCATGCCCAAAATGAGACACAGGCGAATTTTCAGAAGGCAAATTTTTCCAAGCGTTTCGCAAATTTATTCGGCCGCGGTGAATCGTGGGAATTCACTGCAAATTCCCACCAGGTGAATAAATTCACCGATCGATATTGGCAACCCCATTACCCCAGTCAATGTCTGGATAATTGAAGTCACCCATAATAACTTGACCTACAGTAGTTGTGAAGCCGCTTCTATTTGTGAAAGTAGCTGGGCATATACGCGTCACTTATACAAGGTTTATAGCATACACCAAATATAATTTTCTTTGTAGCCTTTTGCCCAGTCAAAATCTCTACCCAGATGCATTCCACACCCTCACCAGTGCCAGCTATGGTTATTTCTTTAGTGCATGGCTTTAATTCAGGCTTTACATACAAACACACTCCTCCCCCCTTTTTAATTCCTCTGTCCCTCCTAAAAAGGGTGTAACCCTTCAAATTCACAGTCCAGTCACATGTTTCATCCCACCATGTCTCAGTGATACCAATTATGTAATCATTTTTAGAGCATGACAAATATGAATGTGTATAAAACTATTGCTTAATGCAGAGGATGTTTTTAAACTTTTGAAATTTAAAGTGGACCCGTCACCCAGACACAAAAATCTGTATAATAAAAGTCCTTTTCAAATTAAACATGAAATCCAAATTCAATTTTTTATTAAAGCATTCATAGCTGTTTTAAGCTCATTTAAAAATCTCAGCTGTCAGTCAAATATTGTCTGCCACTCCTCTATGCCTTGGGCATAGAGGCGGGGCAGATAATTACTTTCACTTTCCATTCAGCACTTCCTAGATGCCACTGCTCCCCACACATTCCCCCCAGTTCTCTTAACAATTTAATTGTGTAGCCAGGACATGGTCATAGACATCGTATCCCCCATTCTGGTGCACAAACGAGATTCTGAGATAATGCAAGGCTTGCCTTAATAACAGTGTCCACAAAATGGCTCCTGTCTGCTTGCTATAATTATGAATTCCCAGACTGAAGAAAACAAGATTAAAATAATTTATATAGTGTAATTAATGTTCATTTTGCTTGACTAATGTGATGAAATAGGATTTTGAATATTTATTTGGGGTGACTGGTCCACTTTAAATGTATCATACTATGTATTATATCTGTACTTGCAAATGCTTTAAGCATCTGTTTCATATGCATCTATTTGGTGTTTTAGTACTTTTCTTTAGAAAAATACATTTTCTTACATGTTTTCTCTGTCACCTTCCTTGGAAAGATTTCAACACTAACTTTCTTCTTATGAATATTTCATATGCCCTTTAAAACATTTATTGCTGATTTAATTCCCAGCCCCCTTCTGTAAAATGTCCTGCTCTTTTCTTTTTAGACTCTCTGATCATTGTTTTTGTACTGTGGCTTTTGCAGCCAAAGAGCAGGGATAATAGGTAGATGGGATTTATAGCTGTCAATAGTCGCTGAGGAGTATTGCTTGAGCAGCAACTTCTTCAGAGAGCAATTGCTGCATCATTAGGCTGGAGGGTCATGTTTCACAAGCAAAAGCACACTGCTAAAGATAATGGCTTGCTTCACAACTGTAATTGCCATGCAGTGAAGGTGACTGCTGTGTTTATACTTGTATATTCTTGCTGATATAATGCCTATTTTATTAACATGCTGCATTTCACCTTTAAAGCCCCAAACATATACAGTATCAGAAATCTAGAAGGGTCTTGCCTAATGAGTAATTAGTGTATTGTTTAATAAAGGTGGTATGCAAAATAAAGTAAGTTTATAATGATTTTTGTATATATGCCCTGTAATTCTAATTTAACTCACTTTCTGGTGTTCATTTTGTTGGGCGCAATCACCCATATGAACCATTTATTGTCATTATTCTACCTTTACTAGACTTATGAAATTAATGGCTGGCTATGTATTACTGCAATATATTCTAAAGCTTGAACCAAGTCCGAGGGTATACCAGTATATGCAGTATTTTGTCTTATTCTTTAATTACCAAGGACTCTGGAATATTCATAAGGCAGGTCTCTCTTTATAGTTTGAAGGAGCAAAGAGAATGTAAATGTAATAAAAAAATCACAAAAAGAGTAAAAATGTAACACCACTTCAAGCTTAACCTGGCTAAAACTGAGCTTGTGGTCTTCCCACCTAAACCAGCTCATCTCTTCCTTTCATCATTACTATTGATGGCATGACCTTTAATCCTGTTGATTTAAAATGCTGCTTTTTTCTAAACAATATTGCCAAGGTACACCCTTTTCATTCACAAATAACAGCCAAAACACTAATCCATACCCTTATCCTATCCCATTTAAGCTATTGCAATCTCCTGCTAACTGGTCTTCCTTACTCTCTCCCCTGCAATAATTCTCTACTACTTGAATATGTTCAACCCTAATTAAAATATTAAGCATGGCTGCCTGTTCATGCAGAACTGGGGGAGCATTCGCCTCACAGAAATACAAAAACATACAGTATATTCACACATACACAACCCCCAGAAATAATGTACCTGTTTGGTTTTCTGAACAAATATAATACTGCTGCAATCAAGATACTTTGATTTATATTTTAAACTGTAATGTATAGTCACTGTTTTCACAGATATCATATATATTGCTTATTGCTTTCCCCAAAGGCAAAGGGGGATGATAATTTTTGACCATACATCCCCTTTAATGTACTTATACACAGGAAGTACAGGGACAATATTCTTAATTGTTCACAAAGTACAGGGATGTCTTGAGTATATAGTGTGGCATGCAGCAGCAGCAGTTAGATTAGCCAAGTCAATTGTTAGTTCAAAGATCGACTGCTGTATGAAACCTCTTGTACATTTTGTATGATGTTTAAAAAGATTTTATATAATATATTTATAATGTATTTATATAATTGCTATGTTATAATATAACAGCCAGACACTGTGCATGCATCATACAAAAAAGGATGGGTGCCAGGAGGTTCTTGGTGCAAACTCAAACAAACTTTTATTATTAGTCTGAAGACAATGTCCACAGGTTTACTCACATGTTGAATAGGGTTAGCAATCAATCACATCTTGGTAACAGCGTCAGCTGAGGAACAGACTCCAACAGATCATAGATAGATTCATACAGAGCTACCCTGTTCTCGCTAACCCTCATTCATGGGGTTGCCTGGTCCCCGACTTACCCACCAAAGGTTTCCAGTCCCTTTGGGGTTACCTCTTCAGAGCCAAGGCCTTTCTGTGCCCAGGTCCCCCCTGGGCACACCCTGCTGGATCAGCATCCAGAGGCCAAAGAGGAAGCTCCCAGCACTATACAGTGTAAGGCAGGATGTGGTCACAGCGCCACCTGGCCAATAACTACAGACATGCAAATACTTAAATTGTAACACAGGCTTTTGCCTGGCAACGAAGGAAGGTAGGGATTTAACTTTATAGGTGCTGGTAAAACCTATAGATCTCTACATTCACCAGGGGGAAAAATCCATTTCGTCCCGACAATGATACAAACATCCCCCCTCATATCAAACCTTTATGCACTTTACAGTACCACAGACATCCACTTCTGGTATCCTCTCCTGAGGACTACCTGGTAACAATGGTCACTGTAGAAAGAAAACAACATGCACAATACTGTCAAAATTTTTCAAGTGCATTACCCATGTCAAATGCTCAAACTTTATAAGATAACGTCAGATATCACCCCCCACCCAAGGGTCCACACAGGTCAAACCTTGGAATGGTAAAAGACACTACTCACCCGAGTAGGTAAACGTAGAAGAATTGTGGTGGAGCTCAATAGTCTTTAATTAGAACTAGTCCAACAGTCCTTCCAGCACACTTAAGCTACATTCTAGGCATCTAAACTCTGCAGTGAGTCCATAGAGAAGCTGTAGAAACATCATGAGGGAATCCCATCATCATGGTCCTTTCCTCACGGTTGCAATCAAGAGAGGTCCCAGCCAGAACATCCTCATCCTCCCATACATCCCAACCGATATCCGGCCATCTTGGACTCAGAACGAGTTCCACGTGGTCGAGATCCAGCAGAATGGTTGGAATTTTTCGGCAGCGAATTTTTGCTGGCGTTTCGCGAATTTATTCGCCAGCGGCGAATCGCGGGAATTCGCCGCAAATTCTCCCCTGGCGAATAAATTCGCCCATCACTTTATATTACAGTTAAACTGAAGAAATGTAACACATATCTGTGAAGTTATCCAAACCAAATCAGTATTGTGAGACATAGCTCCATGAGACAATTGGAGATTAAAAAATCACATTCCCAGTTATTATCAAGTGTTGGTTTGCCTTAACTTTATCTGACACTCAAACCCTTCAGGGCCCTAGTCTCTTTATCCAATAAAGTACACTCTGTAAAAGCCAGGACCCAAAGGCTGGGAAGCGGTCAATGCCTAGGAATCGAAGTGAAAATTCGAAGTTAAAAAATTTGAATTTCAAAGTAATTTTTGGCTACTTGGACTATCGATAAGCCAAAATTCCATTTGAATTGAAAACAAACTGAATCGAATTTTAAAATTTGACCATTCAAAATCAAAGTATTGTCCCTTTAAACTTGCTGAATTGCTATTTTAGCCTATTGGGGACCACCTGGAACATTTAAAAAGTGTTTTTTGGAATTTTTTAAAAAACAATTTTTTTTGGTAAAAATCACTCGTATCGTTCAAATGGAATGATGCATTAGAACGATTTTTATTCGATTGACCTATTTGATTGAAAAAGGTCGATTTTCGAATGAAAAAACTCTTAGAAGTTTTTTAACTTCGAAATACGACCCTCAGTAAATCTGCCCCTAAATGTTGGCTGCCTATGCCCCATTTTAAGGTAATGCTTTCTAATGGCTTGCCTTTGTCCATTTGTGTGTCAGATCAGTATTGCTTACATATGATAATCCACATGAATAAGTTGTCATAAAAACTACATGAGTAGTAGTGCAAGTACTACAGAGTCACGTTTTAATTTATTTTATTCTGTTTGTGGATGATAAAATTACTTACCAGATGACATATCTATAGGATGTTCAATTTGTGATGGACATATGCAACAGCATTCATGCTTAAACTTTATATGCTATACCAATACATTCACAAGGTGGTGCTGTGAATATTGTTAATGTGTGTTTTCAATGAAATGTGCTTTTGTATTACAACACTTTTGTTTCTGATTCCTCCTCATTATACTATAGTGTGCTTTGTTCTACACTGTTCTCTATGTTATCCCTGAGTGATTGACTGGTAAATCTTATCACTTTACTGTACTGAGTGTGATCATCATAAATACCTCCTCTTCCAAATGGACCCTGTTTTTGTTAACATCTTATGGGATTCAATAAAACCAATTTATCTCATAGATTTTACCCCCTAGTGTGTACCCTTACCTTAACCTCCAGGGCAAACTTTGGCCAAATCCTTATCAGCTCTAATAACTAGTGATGGCGAATTTATTTGCCTGGGGCCAATTTGCAGGAATTCGCAGCCTGCGAATAAATGTGCGAAACACCAGGCATCTCGTTTTGGACGCGGGTGTCCATTCTTGGACATCGGCGTCAATTTTTTCAAAGCCAGCAATGTGCACCAGCGTCCAAAAACAGACACCTGCGTCCAAAAACGGATGCCCACGTCCAAAATCATTTGATTCAAAGGATTATATCGTTGGATCGAAGTATTCAAAAATTCTACCTTTAGCAAATCAGCCCCGTTGTGTCTAGTGACAAAAGTAATTTGAGTCACCTTATCATCATTAAATATCAGGAATGGTACCCTTCTTTTGACTTTATCCAAAGCACTTTTCAATAATTTCTCCTTACTTCTCTAACTTTCTCTAACATTCTCCACATTCTCTAAATGTATGCTACATTTATTTATTTGTTCTTCACACCACTTTAGAAGTCAGATTGTTCCATAGAACGAGAGAATTGCGAGACAGGTAATGATCTCTTAAATATGAATGGATGGCAAATTGACCTGTGTAGTAAGGTGTTCCTGTCTGTTTATTTATGAAACAAAAAACACTGTAAAACATCCCATTCAATTACAAACATAGTTTCAATACAAATAGTGCCAATACAAATTTACTGGTGGACCACAGTACATACTGTTACTCGTTATAGCTTATCCCACTGTCCCCACACCTTCAGCATGGTGGATTCTAGTAAATGAACTAGATCCCCCCTGGGAACACAAGATGTTTGATGGTGTTAATTTTAATGTTATTGTATTCTGAACAATTAGCTATAACTACAAGATTTAAATGTCTGTAATTCCTAGATATATGCGCACATCGATATTGTTAAACCAAAAGGCACACCCACCATAAATGCAAAAGAGTTTTTTGTTGGCTGCTGCATATTGGTATATGTTTCAGCTAGTTGCAAGAATTTATAGAAATGTTTCTTGGGATATCATATGTCCTCAAAAGTGTGGAGGTATTTCTTGCATTCAGGGAGCAAGTGACCATACCATGTAAAATGATTTATAAATGAAAGAATGCTGCATTTTACACCATTTTGAATTTTGAATTCAAATTCAAGTGTCAAACTACAAAATTCAGGTGGCAAGGAAATTGGGATGTAAAAATAAAAATATAAAAAATGTTTAGATTATTTATTCTTTTGCCTATTTAAGGCAGGTTTTTCTCTGTTTTGAGTATTTTTATTGAATCAACCAGTTTAATCAAGATATTGGAAGGGGTATTGTGTATAAAGCAAATGTTATGACATTTTTTGGAGGAATAGATTGTTTGCAAGATAAATTGGTCTGAAGGTAAGTATAATGAATTTAACCATTTTCTCTGCCAGTTTGAAATGTGTACTTGTCTTTGCTATCACTTGGGGGAAATGTGAAAATCTCACACACTTTCTATTCAATAATTGGGATTTTTAGAAGTGTATTTATCAAAATGTTTGCATTGCAAATCTAAAATAATAAATAATGTTTTCATGTTTTAGAAACTATGCTGTGATGTATTGTTTGCTGGGAATATCACCTATGTATGTATTGACTAAGCAGCTGTGGTCTACTAGCATAGCATCTTTCTTAATTATAGAATTGTAATGTGCTAGCCAGTTACTGCAATTTGAAAGTCTATTGATCATGCATTATACCTATCTACTATCCTAATTTTAAATGTAAATTGTTTTAAAGTATCATTAAAAAATTTGATTTTTTTTAAAAAAGCAAACAATTGAAGGAAATTAGAAATGTAGAATTGTATTTTAAATGTACAAACATGAGCATGACACAGTATGATGAATTCAAAACCACAATTTTTCCAAATGAATACACTTGTACAGATATATATACATATATATATATATGCGTCTTTATTTGAGAACAATGTGGAAAACTTAGACAGGTTCATTTAGAGGAATCTTGGTGTAAATAGGAACTCTTGGAATAATTATTGCCTCCATCTGCAAACTCTGGGTCAGGGAAATGCTGTTCAAAAGTTCTGCACTTCCAGGTCTTTGGCAAATAAATCAAAGATAGACTTATAGGGGAATGCACAAAACTATTTGCAAAGAGAAAAGTTAAGCCTTTGCGCAAACAAATCCTGCTTTGTGCGAATGCAATATACCTTTTGCAAACCCGGAAACTGTTTAGCGACCTCTTCCGCCAGCGGAAGGCCGTTTGCGAATTTTCTAGTTTACGCTAATGCGCTGTCAATGTAATAAATCTTCTTACTGAAAAAGTCGCAATGTTTGCGCCAAAAGATTACTACACCTTCAAGCACTTCTTAAGAGTGCGCAATTACAATTCGCACTGCACCATAACGATTCGCAATGTAATAACCGTTTAAGGAACAATATTGCATTGCAATATGTGGATTTTTACTCTTATTGGTGCGCAATGTTTTGCTCTTAGCAACTTTAATTACATTCCCCCTTAATCATATGCAAAGCTTAACATATTGGTGACTATGCTGTTTGATATTTCTTAAGGACCTCTGTTACAAAAAAAAATGTTTTTTTATTTATTTGCCAAAGACCTGTTAGTCCAGAACATTTTGTTTGCTTATTTTTTGCGGTCACATCTGATTTTTTACACAGTTTGATGTACACCTTTCTGTTGTGGAAATGCTATATAAAAGATATATGTCTCTGATGACATCGCTTGTCGCAGAGGAATCTAAGTTACTATAATCACAGGCATTGATATGAAAGTTGACTGTACAGTGAGAGGAAAAAGCTTTAAACACCCACCCATCTTCACCCTATCATTTGAATGAGAACAAAAACATACTATTCAATTACTCTACTGTGAGGTCTGTTGTACATCATAAAAATGTATTTTACTCTCAATCAATGGGCATTGATCTCCTATTCAAAATATATGATAAACCATCCAGCCAATAAACCAGTGGCATGACATTTATTTATTTAATTGAAGAATGATCAGCCAACATTCATTTAATAGTTGGAATTGATTTAGCATTAAAACATAAGGGTAAAATTAAAGCAAATTTTAGAAGAAGGATTCTGGTTTATTGTAGATAACTGTATTTTTAAGTGTGCAACACATATATTCTAAAACTAAAAACATAGGGGCAGATTTACTATTATTCCCCAAAAAATCCTCGAATTCCAGCGAAATTCGATAAGCATTCGACTATCGGATGCTTATCGAACAGTTTTAGGCAATTTTTTCCTCGATATTCGATCCCTCAATAAAATCTTACGATCGAATACCGATCCTTCGATTTCATGAACAAATCGTACGATTCGAAGCATCGAGGTGGTTGATCGTACTAATGGTATTCGAGCAGGTGGGGGGATTCCCATAGGCTTCTATTGCAATGCGGTAGGTTAAATCTGGCAAAGTAGGCAGTCCTTCGATCATCGAATGGTTGAATTATCGAATATCTGATCATTCGATCTATTCGATAATTCGAATTTTCGGTATTCGATCATCGAAGTGGCCACATTTGCATATTCGTCCATCCGATTCAATCGTACGATCAGAATTCGATTGAACTTCGATCTATTCACGGGAATTTTGTAAATCTACCCCTTAGTGTTAGCATGAGTTTTAGCATGAGCTATATGAGCAGCTACTATAAAGCCTAATGAAATATCAGGAGTCATGGCAGCCCATGATATTCCACCTCTTTATAAGAACCTGATCAGAACTTAACTCAAATATTGTCCACTATTACTAAATAATTATACATTCACTTCAAAATACTACTATGCAAAAACAAAGGAAACAAATATAAACACCAAATCCAAAATTATTTCTTTAATTGTGGATATTACAGGAAAAAAGAATGCTATAGTTATTTATTTATCAGTACAGGCTCATTAGTTTGGTATGTGACATTTTGTTTTGTTTTTTACATCTTTTGAGGGTTTGTGTAATGCAGCTGGCAATTCGAAATCTTCTTCTTATCTTTTGTCAGGAACAACAAATTAAGGGCTTATTTACATAAAAATTTCTATTTTTCTCACAAATCTATTATTTGTTATTTTTTTAAATTTTTTCTAATACTGTAAACATTAAGGGGCAGATTTACTAAGGGTCGAAGTGAAAATTCGAATAAAATTTAAATTTTTAAAATTCAAATTTAGAATAATTGCCCAAAATTCGATTTGAATTGAAAAAACTAGAAAATTGGAATTTTCAAATTTCAAAGTACTTGCCCTTTAAAAATCCTTTGACTATTCGCCAGCTTAAAACTGCCGAATTGCCATTTTAGCCTATGGGGGACCTCCTGAAAGTTTTTCTAAGTTCCAAGAATTTTAAGGATTTTGCAGAGAATCGTTCCAATCGTTCGATCGATTAGAAGGATTTGAACAATTTTTTATTCTATCAAAAATGGACCTATTTGATCGAAATATGTCCATTTTCAATTGAAAAAGCCCTTTAAAAAATTTGAGGGTCGGAATCTGCCAATAAGTATTAAATATAAACCCCCCAAAAATCTTTAATACTAAAATATGCCAAGTAAAAGCTTGACTGTAGAAGTCAATGGAAGCTGTAGTGATCCTACTAGACCTTTTTAATCAATTCAGACTTTTACTATAATTTACCTAAAATACCTCGAATCTATTCGAAATTCGATAAGCATTTGACTATTGAATGCTTATCGAATAGTTCTAGGCTATCTTTTTCCTCGATATGCAATTTCTCGATGAAATCGTACAATCGAATACTGATCGTTTGATTTCACGAAAAAATCTTAATTTTTCCTTCGAGAGCTCGAAAAATTTGTATGATTCGAACAATCGAGGTGTTCGATCGTACTAATGGTATTCGAGTAGGTGTTTGTAATAGAAGCCTATGGGGGGATTCCCATAGGCTTCTATTGCTATTTGGTAGGTTCAATCTGGTGAAGTAGGCAGTCAAATAAATTTTAAAGTTAAAGTCCTTCGATCACCGAATGGTCGAATGATCGAATATCCGATCATTCGATCTATTTGATCATTCGAATTTTCGGTATTCGATGATCAAACTGGCCAAATTTGCATATTTGATCCTCCGAAAAAATCATACGATCGGAATTCGATCGAACTTCGATCTCTTCACATGAATTTTGTAAATCTGCCCCTTAGAGTTTTTCACTGTAGTAATTGTCTGAAAAACTTACATTTTAGAGGTTTCCAAGGTATGTATATTTTTTTAGTGCATCATTCAGTGATTTTTTTTTTCCCTCATGCTTTTTAAATTTGGATCTTTTAATAAATGACATGGAATTCATGGTTTTAGAGAAACTTAATTTATTCCTCTTTTACAAAACCTCTAAAACTAATAAATGAGAATACTGATAAATGGGCCTCCCTGAGAAGTGAAGTTGAATTGTCTTCTTGAAAAGATTTTAGTGGGGAGAAACACAGGGGCAGTTATCAATGACAGCAAGATACAAAGAAAGTCATTTTCACTGGGCATCAACAATACCTGTGACCTTTCACGCCAGCTTACCTGAGCAGTTCTGATTTCCAGAAGTCAATAATGTTATTATTTTTAATAATGAATTAGAAAGTGAGTTCATACTACATGGATATTTACAAAGAAAATAACTTATTCCTTATTAATTTATTCAGAGACTGCTACTGCATGTTCTAGTAGCTGTAATACTGTATGTGATTAGCAGTTTGTTTCATGTCTAGAGCTGGAAGTAGGCCAGGAGGTAGACTGCTTTATTGATTGTGCAAAAAGCAAATCTACAGATATTAATTAGCATTTGTAAACATTCAGAATGCCTAATAAGGGTTCAATTAAAATATACTCACTGTGGCATGTTTATTAAAATTTGATTGTATGGGGAAAGAATGAGAACCCTGGCAAAATGAGCTAGCCTTTTTTTCTCAAATACTAGCATATTTAAGAAAAAAAGCGACACTTCATGCTTGTGTTTTTGGTGGGGAAAAAGTTGATTGCCAATACATTGTTCCATTCATTTTCAATGAGGCTTAATATCTTGAATGTTTTAATAAACCGGGAAGATAAATAAATAAATAAGTAAATAAATAAAGTAAATACATAAATAAAGACACTATTCCTATTTACCTCCATACAACATTGCCAGTTTTTACTTGTCAAGTTTTTTCTGATGACTTTTCGTGTTTTTTCTTTAATAAATTCAAACTTTTTGAGGTTTCAGAAAATACTTGTTGGTCTATTTTGTGCATTTTTTATCTGCATTTTTCTTGAAAGGTAAAAATAAAAAACACAACATTTTTGATAATTCAGTCTCAAAATCTTACACCTAAACATGCTATTCAGAATTTGTATTTAGTGCAGATGCTGATTTGCTCCTGGATTGGTGTGTTGTGGTGCCCACTGTTGAGATAAAAGTGAGGGGGGGCTGCAATTTGTGTGATTCTGTTTTACACAAATAGAAGCACAGCTAAATGAGCCTTTTAGTTTAAAGCTCCCCATCACACCATTTCATCTTCAAAATCACTTTTGTGGTTAACTATGCTGTAGTTATGATCAGCAGTATTTCATGGTTATAATATACTTTAAAGAAGTTCAGGTTTAATCATTTATACAATAGAGTTGACTTCAGAAATGTGTCTTTTGATGGATTTGTTACCTCCTCTTTTGTCTGAGAGATTTGCAAGTCTGTGTGACCTGTCAACCCAAAAGTCATGGATTTTATGTCAGAGCAGCAGCCGTCTTCTATCTAACTGGCAGTATTATGCTGACTGAGTGTCTGACACACACATTCTCCTCATGATCGTAACTTGTCAATGTCCATTGTCTTTCTAAGAAATTGCTTTACAAGTATTTATTTAAAAGCTATTTTTTCTTTATCGTAAATTCACTGTCTGGAATTTTGTGATTAGTAACAGTTTTACACATACTGGGACTTTGCATATACTATAAAGTACACTATTTACATTTACTACACAAATTACTAATATGTTGTGCCATTTATCATCAGAGGCACAAAGTGCTGGCATAAGAGGTTAACAGTACTGGCAACATGTTGTCAAATCCACATCTTTTAGAACTGACTTTACCTTCATGGAGAATTCTCAGAAACTCCCATTCTCCACAAACAGTAATTATGACTCCCTCACTCTACCTAAACAGAAGGCAGTCAGGAAGTCTGAATTCTAATGAAACAAGTATAACATTCACCAACACAAGTATGTGATCAGGATGACAATGTTAAAAGCTGCAAGTAAATTGTGTGCACCTTTAAGTGACACATGTTAACTAGTGATGGGCGAATCTCCCCATTCGCGAATTTCCAGCAAAATTTGCAAACTGGCGAAAAAATTCATGAAACGAGTCGCGTTTTTGACGTGCGTCTCGACGTTTTTGACGTGCGTCGCGTTGTTTTTGTCAACATAGTAGACAAGGTTGTTGTGCACCACAATAGTGGTAATAGTAATTGAAATTTGCAATTCCAAAACTGTTTTACGAATA
Source organism: Xenopus borealis (assembly GCA_024363595.1). Taxonomy (NCBI): domain Eukaryota; kingdom Metazoa; phylum Chordata; class Amphibia; order Anura; family Pipidae; genus Xenopus; species Xenopus borealis. The sequence continues at coordinate 67,200,926 of CM044446.1, read as the reverse complement.
TTTTCTCAGCCACCAAAGTATCTAAGAATTCTGTTTGTACTTTAAATTCACCACTCGTATCCAAATTTACAATTATAACCATGCGCAGGGCAAATAGATTTATTGTGTGAATCATTCTGCACTGTGCAAAGTTTATTTAATTAAAATATACTGTACCACGGGTAGCCTCCGTGGCTGTGTCTTTTTTCTTATTTTAATACAACAGGTTCATGGCCATTTAAACAGACAGATCCCCCTGTTACTCTTGGGTGGTTCTTCACTAGATAAATATAGATAGGATGGTGGATTTTTGACTCTTTGTGGGTTATTTATTAAAGTCTGAATGCTAAAAATTCAAAAACAATTTGTTTTTAATTCATTTAAATCCAATTTTTTTTTTAATTTGGTATACCCCGAAGCTGCAAATAAGTCATAATCCAACAATTCTCCATCTTCAACCTGTTGAGGTCCTGTAGAAGTCAATAGTAGAGGTCCTATTTGCAATTTGAAGAAATTTCCAGCAGTTTGATATTTTACCTTTCCTGGCTGATTTCATGAACTGACACATATATCAAACAAGGTGAATGTCTCAGTTGGTCCAAGTGCTTTCAACAGTTGAACACACAACCAGATCATTAATCCCTAGTGATGGGCGAATTGGCGGCATTTCGCTTCACCAAATTTTTTGTGAATTTCTAGTGAAATTAGTGAAAAATTCATGAAACGGCAACGCGTCTTATTTTGGACACGTGCATCCGTTTTTGGATGCCGCATCCATTTTTGGACGCCGGCATCCATTTTTTGGATGGCGGCAATGGGCGCCGGTGTCCAAGAATGGACGCGCGTGTCCAAAACGAGATGCTGACGAATTTTTGCCAGGGCAAAATTTTGCCAGTGTTTCGCAAATTTATTCATCTGCGGTGAATCACGGGGATTTGCTGCGAATTTGTCACAGGCAAATAAATTCGCCCATCACTATTAATCCCTGATGCAAAGCATTGCAGGGATCAATAATCTGGACAATCTGTTCCGATCTGGAAGGAATCATTCCAATATGAAAAAATAAACCGTTGAATAAAAAAGCACAATTTTTATTTATGAGCAATAAGTATTGCTGCAGCTTGTACAGTATTTTATAAATCTGCCCCCAAAAATTGACTCTACTTTTAATCATACCAGGCAAACTATTTTTCAGAACAGTAAATAAGGGAACACTATAAAATCTGTCATTATATTTGCAATACTCAATCCTGTTTTTCACTTTTTTTTTTGTTCCAAAACGAAAATCAGCTTAAAACTGAAATGTGGAAAAATTGGGCCTCCATGGTGCTAGACTTTTTTACACCTGAGAAGCAATTTGAATGTTTGATTTGTCTGGGCACCACTTGGCACATATTACTAGATTTGTAACTTATTTTTAAACAAAATCTTTGAAATTAGTTTTCACCTGGACTGCATTTTCAAAAAGACGTAGAATATTGAATCAGAGAATGAATATTTATAAAAATGGATATGCATGCAAATGATGCAAAGTTACATTTTTGGATTCTGCTACAGTTATCTGCAGAACTATGTATAGTTTGTTACAGTATGCTGTATGTTTTAACAGTATAGTTATATTTACTCATGGATTAATTTTAACATGGCAATTAATCTACTCTGAAGAAGAGCAGTGCAGTGACTTCATTCACTTTACACTTCAGAGCAATAGCCATAATGAAATCTCAGTTGTACAAATAAGGCTGTGATAACAAGCACAACAAACATGAAATATATTCCACTGCAGATGATGAGCTGATTGTGACATCAGAACCCAAAAGATAGACAGCTCTAATGTATGAATAATGTAAGGTGGCAGCTGTCATTTCTATTAGAAAACGGAACTATTTGACAGCTGTGATTTTCAAAAGCTCTTGCATAGACTTAACAAACACATGCTTGGATTGCCAACAGTTTATTATGTGATGAAATATAAAAAAGAGATATCTAAGAAAAAATATATACTATGCACTGTATAGTGTTTTCTAATTTACAGGTGATTTAATTTCATAAAAATAAGGGGCAGATTTACTATTTTTTTTATTCGATCTCAGCTAATGATTCCCAATTCGGTAGCCTGGCGAAGTAGGTGGTCGAATAAAAATTTAAAGGGGAAGTTATTCAACCCTCGAATAATCGAATAACATTTCATTCGAATCGTTTGAATTCGAATATTCGATGGTCGAATTTGACTAATTTGCATATTTGAAGATTCAAATTCGAATTTAATTAAAATTCGATCGAACTTTGAATTCTTCATGTGAATTTAGTAAATCTGCCCTTAAGTGTCATTTACAAAATTATTTCAGTAATGTTATTTTATGGTGTTATTTGCATGAGTATTGGAGTGGGTTATGTATTTGGAAGTGGACAGTAAGGGTAATGGAAGATGCAGCGGGCACGTTTTGTGAAAAATAATTAGTTAACATTTTGATTCCAAGGGCATGCTATTCAGAAACAGATAACTGAAACTTAATTTTTGAAGTTTGGATCAGTATTGTATAGTAATTGAAATAATTTGGATTCAGGTGATATGTGAAAGTGAGTGGATAGCCTCTCCCAATGAAAGAAGATACAGTAAAAACAGCAGAGATCAGAGATGTTAATTTAGTAAGAATAAAATTGGAAATTTCTACTTAACAGCATCTAACACAATTTAAACAGGCACTGGAAAATACAGTATTTCATAATCAAATACTGACAAGCTATGGAATTTAGCCATATGGGAAAAACACAAAAAAAAAATTGGATTGAATTTTTACCTGAATTAAACCAATTAAATTGAGCTTTTTTTAATACTTTATAAGGTCAACTTGTGGACTTTGGCCGGACTTGTTTTATTTAAAAAAAGTCACAGCAAAATAACACCATAAGCATGAAGTTCAGGCGTACTGTATCTAAAATAAATTTATTTATATGTAGAAAGCAGGCATGAGGTATTTGGGGTGGTGGGGCGGTTGTGGATTTCTTTTGACTCAGCACCCTGGGGATGAAAAAGTGAGAAGTAGATGGTTGGGATGGTAATAAGATGCACTTGGCTGATGAAATCTATCAGCATGCAAATTATTTATTTTTACTATGAAAATAGAGTTTCTGTAAGAAGACAGAACTTCTGTGCTGGGAAAATTGGAGTTTTCACTGTTAAATTCTAGCTACCTATCTTAATAGAAACTGACACTTATGGTAATGTGCCATATGGTAGAAAATATATGGGGGAAACTTGGTACCCGAAAAACATTTTTTATGCCTTTTGCAGCCAAACACCAGCGCCAGACACCACTAAAAAATTATGATGTAAGTAACTGAAGATAGAGGAATCTATGCACTGCAATGCACTTTGCCTGGTCAGAGCTAGCGAAGGCAAGTCTAGCGATAGAGGTAATGTTCAGTAAAATCCGCATCTTGGTGAATTTGCTGAGTTACATCAATTCGCCAGAGCAAAAATTCCCCTGGCATTAGAGTGCGTATCAACAATAGCATCTATCTCCTTCACTAGCGAAGTGATGCCTGTGCCTGTTAGTAAATCATCAAAGTTACTGAAAATGTGAATGGTGGAGAATCATTGTTTGACCCTTTAGTAAATCTGCCCCTAAGTGTCAGTTTGTATTTTTCTTTTATTTCTCCTGAATAATTTTTTTAGTTCTACAAATAGTTTATTTAACTAATTACTCCAACCCATGAAAAAATAGATGTATCTTTAGTGTAAAAAAGACAAAACTCTAATACAAAACTTCATCTAAAAGCTAACAAGGTAATGTAGAAGTCAGTGGAGGCTGTTTGTTGCAAATGGTAAGATCTTTCTTTGCTTTGAGCTTAGAGTTTCAGGGGGGATAATTTGTAATCACACAAAAATAATTACGAAAGGGGAATTTCAATGTTTTTGTATTCATATTCTGACTGGTTCCACACTTTTTATGCATTCATGCTTTTTAATATTTATATTTTTTAATGAATATCCAGACATTTGTATTTTTCCAGGGTTGTAAAACCTCTAAAATTACACAAATTCTAAGTTTGACAGATTCGTATGCCTTGAATCCTTCTTTAGACTGGGCTTTCCAGCCATCACATTTGGGAACCATTGGTATACGCCCTTCTATATTACTAAAAGGTTTTATTGAAAAACAGTTTATATATACAAAGAAAAAAGTTAATACTGAATGCATTGCAAGTGGTTTGCACATTTCAGGAGGTAGCATTGTACATTTTTACAAATGGATTTTTCTGAATGACTGTCAAAGGAAATATATGGAAAGCAATACCTGTACTAATTGTAATTACATGGTGTGGTTACATTTCTTATGTTTCCCATCACCACATATTCAGACCCCACTGGACTATAGAATCTGACTCTCAGCCTCTCTGTTATGAGAGATTATAATTAGCCTTTCCATGGCTCTTATCATCGGTTGTAACAAACATGGACATTTTTCTGTCCCACCTGCTGCCAGCAGGAATGATCTGATAGCACCAGGATAGACATTTTATATGATTGGAACATCTTTTACAGCATTCAAAAATTTCTGTTCAAATGATGCAGAGTTACTGTTATAAAAAAAAAAATGTTTTGTGTTTCCTGTATTTTGCCTAGACTGACGATCCACACTCAGTGGTTCATGAGCAACATTTTGCTTGCCGACCCCTTTGATTTTGCTCCCAGGCATTCAGATAATGTGAAACACAGCCTCTTCTAGTCTTCCAGTCCACATGGGGCTACAAAATAAACAGTAAGTTCAGTTATTCCACTCGCACAAACTGGCGCTCCAAACAACGATCACCTGGTGCACGGCAAAAAGGAATTCGGCATCCCTCAGTGAACAGCTCCGCAACAAATCACCGGCACACAGGAACAGCTGGCAGGTAAAACCTTGCTAGTTTATTGTAAATGCAGCATGCAACGTTTCGGGGTAGTCCCCTTTGTCAAGCATACAGACATATAGTGGCCAAACGAGCCTATCTATCAAACTGAGACTTAACGAGCATAAATAGAATATTCGGACTTATCGTCCACCGCCATCCCTATTGCACGATCTTCTTCCAGGACATCGGAAGAAAAGTTCGACAAAATTAAAACCGAATCCCTTTTGGCAAAACATTTTTATACACAGGGGTATCAGGTGGCACAACTCAGATGGCAAGTACTAGAGAAGGTTTCGTTCAAAGCAGGGATGGATAAGAAAAGGCAGTTACTGCAAAGGGAATGTTTTTGGATTTGGTCGTTACAAACACGTCACCCTAAGGGGTTAAACGAAGAATTTAATATGGCCTGCTTTTTGTAACCTTTTCCATTTTATTTTTCTGTTGCCATAGATGAATCTATACAAGATATGCGACACGGTTATTGAACATTTCCTGTTAGGGTAAGACGTTTGTTACTTTTTGTTGAACATTGTATAAAGGTAGAGCTATTGTTACATTTATTGTGCCTTGTAATTGATATGAAGTTTTTTGGGCAGTTTCACTGTGGAGTTTTGTTTGATTTCTTGGAGTGTTTGAAATGATTGTTTTTAGGATATATTGATGGACTGAGATGGACTTTACATTCATTTAATGACGACCTTTATATGTAAAATTATTAGCCGATGTAAATCTATTAGCCGATGGACTTGGAACCTATTTTCTATATTTTCTATAATTTCTATATTTTCTATATTTTCCATATTTAAATGTTAAACTTTAATCTTTCACAGCTACACTGTTTTAGTATTTATAAAATTCATGGCTTGTTGTGCACTTGAACTGTAAAAATTTGTTTTCAATTAAATTAACTTTTTAACTTTTAACTATTAATTAACTAATTATGTTAAGCACACCCACTCTACAGGTCAGGTGACCTGCTGAAGGTTTAAATGTTCACTTGCACTATACAGTATGTCTGTATGCTTGACAAAGGGGACTACCCCAAAACGTTGCATGCTGATTTGTGATTAACTCAAACTTAGTTACTCAGTTTTTCAAAACACACTGAGCATGTGTGTGTCACAGATACTCCTAACAAAATCCAAGCTGGAAAACTTCTGTAACAACTTATCATTATAGAGATGTTGACTCTCCAAGCTGGTTCAATAAGTTAATTATATTCATATTCATTTTTAGAGTATAGTTCTCCTTTAATACTGTACTAGTAATCGAACTTCTGGAAGTCACCTACAGTAGTTTCACTGCACAACTCTCCTGCAGTCAATTATTGCAATCTTCAACCATCACCTAATACCAATGCCAATGGGCAGTTCTCCTTTCATCACAAAGTGACATAGTGTAACCTCCTGCAGTCAATTAGTGCTTTTGTCACTAATTAGCGCTACAAAACAAGTTGGCACTATATAAATACATGCTAATAATAATAATAATTGTCCATCTTTCCATAAGTCTTGTAGTACAAGCAGCATTTAAACTTCCTGTCACCTACATGCGTTATGCAACTCTCCTGCAATCATTAATTGCTTTATACAACCTTCATTTTGTCATTTGTCCTTAGTTTTAATGGGTAACCCTCTTTTTGCCACATAGTGACAACATACTTGCAATCAGTGAGTGCCCTGCAGTCTTGTTGTGTCACTAGGCAAACCATCTGCTGTCATCTAACTTCTATCATTTGTTGTCATCTAGCTCCTAGCATCTTGCTGCCACTTAACAACAAACTTGCAGCTAATAATACACAGCATGTGTTTGGAAATGTAATCCGAAGTGCAACTGGCACCGACACACTTCAGGGCTAGATTTGTTCATATAATGGCCTGTCTGAAATGCCAAGTGATTGACCCACTCTGGAAGCTCACTTTGTGGTTAGAAATTATACAATTCTGCATTGCATCCAACTGAATAACCTGCAGATGAAGTGATGAAGTGTAGAATGGCTTCCATCAAATTGCTAAGGAAAACCTGTAAAATTGAAATTGCCAATAAAAAATATTGAACTGCAATAAAGAGCCTCATTCCCAAAAGTCCAGCCATATGTGAGTCCTACCCTATGCCTATCATTTTCTTAAACCTGAATTTGCTATAATAGGCACTCACCAATGGTAACACTTTTATATTTATCCACCTTGTTGCACATAGATTTTCAGAAGCTGCCAAAGTAGTCAGTTCAATCTGCCTTTTGAGAAATAGAATTGAATTTGTAAGATGAATTTTGCTGAACAAGAACCTATAATTGTTATTCTGCCTAGAAAGTTCACAGCTGGTTTCCAGAGCTTTGTTGTCCCACTCGGTGACTACCTCTCAAACAATACATTTTAAAAGTAATGTATGCTTACAAAACAAAAGCAATAGATTGTGTCATTAACATTTCATGTGACATAAGCCCAAGAAATGAAAAATTGTGTATGCATTTTAATTTAATAGGTGATGAACTTAAAACTAGCACATGTTATTTAAAGTACTGACCCATTTAAGAACTAGTCCAACACAGACTACAAAATCTTTCAAATGAAAAAAATGTCACATAATGTTTTGCTAGCAGGGAAAATAAACATGAATGAGATCATGAGAATGAGAACTATTCAACTTTCTTTCTCACCTTTTTGTCTTCTCACCTTAAGGACCAATAGCTGCAAAGATCATATTCTAAGGGGCACACCACCTTTTGTTGACAGGAAAAATTCCATCACTGAACTTACCTAAAAGTTCTCATTTGTTAAATGAACCAAGGAATTCCTTCATCGGGTTTTCTCGCTTATTTAATTTGAAGAAATTAATAATATGAGAAATTACCTTTATGTCAAAAAAAGTAAATTGCTGTTTTGAGATTTCTCACATGTGATATGAATAAAAACAAGAACATTTCTCAGATTTATCTAAAACTTACAGTATATATATATAAATATACAGTAAATTCTTGTGTTTTTATTATAATTAATAATGTTACTTCTCATACTAACATGTTTTCCTAGTGCAAGTAACAAAGCCATTATACTTGTCAATAGTGCACTGCAAATTGTTGACTAATTCTTGAATCAACCAATTAGACCAAGGGAAATCTATGTGTGTGTTTTGCATGCAGCCAGCGCAAATCTCCTGAGAAGTCCACAAAAAATTTGGCGCAGCGAAATGCCCCATCACTAGTTAGGATGAGTATTTCTACAATGCAAAGATAAATGTCCACATTACATATGTGAATTATGGAGATTAATGTAAAATTCCTGAAACACAGAGCAAAATATAAGGCTCATTGAATACAGAACTACTGTAACATTAATCTCATCATAGAACACTTCCAAGAAACAGCAGTGATTTGAAAGAGTGGTGCAGAATAAAAGACAGTCAGTTACTGTGGGTAAATGAATTGTAAATGAATGACAGCTGGAGGCTTTTGAATATGAATATGTCTGATGCTGCTTTACCCAAGCTGATTGGGTAGTACAGTCAATATTAAAGGTACTGGGCCTGAAATGTATGTACTATTTAAGTGAGGTGATGAGTGAAACTTACCTGATTTGCATCACTAAAAAAAAGTTGTACTAAATTGCCAAATACATTGAAATAATTTGTTATGTTTTTTCTTGTGTCAAATGGATTGGAATGAATGTTTTTTTCTGGCACAAAACATACTTTTTTGGGAAAAAACAAAATGCATTGAGAATAAAAATTCTGTTTTCTGAAACAAATTATTTTGGTGAAACAAAACACATGTCAAAACTCCATGGGGTCCATTTACTAACAATGGAATTTAAATTTTTTTTTAATTTTTAATATTTTTTGTTTTTCTCTATTTCTTTGAAAACTAAAAAAATTCAAGATTTTATAAGTTTAAAAATCACAAAAAACTCTTATACAAAAATGAGCCAAGAGGAAGCTGCACTGATACCATTGGATCATTTTTAAAAAATCAATTCAGACGTGTAGAGGTTTTCAGGTTTTATTTTGCTAGTAATTGTCCAAAAAACTTGCACATTTAGAGATTGTCATTGTAGCGTATCGTTCTTATTTTTTTTTCTTTTTAATGTCCGAATGCAAAAAAATTGCTATAACATCCAAATTTTTGAAAAAAAAAGATAATTTTTTTTAAAGATATATTATTATAGGAGCAAACACTGTATTTAGCCTGAAAATCTGACTATTTCAGGCTTTTGGGGAAAAAATCTGAAAAATTTTAACTTTTTGGGAAAAAAATCTGAAAATATTGTATGATTCAAATTTTTGAATTAATTTTATTGTGTTTGTCCTCATTCTGATTACATTGTGCTTTTTTAACAATAAATAAGGTCCAATAATAAGATCCAATTGTGGATTCTAGTTTGGTCTGAATTTTTTATTTAAATATTCAGATTTTGATAACTAAGTCCCCACAAGTAATAGAGTTTAAAGGAAGTTTCAAAAATCTGTAAAACCACAAAAATTTGACCTTTGAACAGGCCTCTAATATTGTGCTTGTTAGCATTTCAAAAAAAGTTGAAAAAAAAACCCACAAGGAAAAACACTACAGATTTCTACCACTTGCAAAAATGCAGGTGAAAAATAAAATAAACAATAATTTCTTTTCTGATTTTCTACCTGCTGGGCTCTGTGATTGGCAGTGGGAATATTATGGGGCAGATTTACTAAAGGTCTAATTTTGAATGGAAAAAAAAAATCTAAATTCGACCACATTTTTTGGGGGGTAATTTTTGATCGAAAATGGCAGTTTTCGATCAAATTAAAGTTGTTTGATCAGACGATTCGAAGATTATCATAAAATAATTTGATTTTCCAGAACTTTGAAATAATTGCAGGAAAGCTTCCAGGAGGTCCTCCATATGCTAAAATGGGAATTTGCCAGCTTTGAGGTGGTGAATAGTCAAATTAAATTTTTTTTAAAGGGCCAGTACTTAGAAATTCAATTTTTTTTTTATTTGGGATGTTCGATAGTCAAAGTAGCCCAAAATTACTTTGAAATTTGAATTTTTTTAATTCTAATTCAATTCAAATTTTCACTTCGACCCTATTCAACCCTTAGTAAAACTGCCCTTATATGTAGTACAAGTTATAAAGGTATTCATTAAGGCAGTGGCAAAACTTCATTTGTCAACCCCCCCAAGAAATCTCCCATCCCTCATCCATCAGCTGCGCAACCACTTCAAATGTAAATGTCCTCAGTTGCACTAGCTATTGAATGGACCCCAGCACAAAGCATGGCCCCATCTCATTGGCCCTCTCCCTCCCAACCTGTATAATAAAGAGAACAGAGTGAGGATTTTGCATGTTTTAACTCATGAGCCTATTTAAGTAATACACAGGAACTAGGGGCAAAGGAAGATTTGCATTTGTAGGATAGCATTTCACAATTAAAATCTTGGTTGTCACTATAGCAAATAGCATATTGAATCAGTTTTTATATTAAAAGATAAATATAATTTTAACTGGTTTATGAAACTTCCCCTTTTGCTTAAAATATTTTAGTGTGTAACACAGTTAAATGCTGCATGATGGAAGTGTATTTGTATATTTTAAACTAAGCCTTTAGAGATATTTTAATTGCTTTCTTCTCTGTACATTGCCTATTCAACTTGCTGTGAATAGTGTTAGTGAAGGTATTTTACTGAGTTAATTTCACAGCATCCCATGTATCATGTGGGGTGAATCGATACTGAACATGCATCAGCTAAGACAAGGGTAAAGTAAAAATCCATTATACTGTAAACATTTTAAATGAAGTGGAAATAAAACCTAAAAAAGTTTAATTCTGTGGCTAAGTATGGTATATAGTTTCTGGTTCCTCAAAATAAATGAGAAGGCTATCTTATGTTTTTAAGCTTCCCAAACTGTATTTATGTTTGTGGCCTTTTAATTATCATTATTTTATAATGTAATCATGTAATCATGTTATGTATTTTTGCATTTGAAATAAAATAAGATTGTAGCTAGGCTTTATCGGCCCATGTATGTTGCCCTTCCCCGATTGATATCTGGCCAAAAGACGGGCAGATATCGATCGGGCAGATTTCAAGCAGGCAGATTTCAATCTGTTCGTTCTTCTGCATTATGATTCGATCATTGGGCCATTTATGTTGCATAGTTGGTAAATTTATGCATATGGGACATTGACAAACTGTTTAGTAGACCCCATAATTAGGGTTATTTATAGTGATGGGCGAAACGGCCGCGTTTTGCTTCGCCGAAAAATTTGCGAATTTCCAGAGAAATTCGCGAATTTTTCGCTGATTCCGACGCGTCGCGTCATTTTCGGCGCGCGTCGTGTTCAGTGCGTCGCGCCTTGTTTTTGCGCGGCGAATTTTTTTGGCCAAATTTTTTTGCCAGTTTCGCGAATTTATTCGCCAGCGGCGAATCGCGGGAATTCGCCGCGAATTCGCCCCTGGCGAATAAATTCGCCCATCACTAGTTATTTATGCTACATTACAAATGTAGCATATATAATAGGATAAAATGCAAGCTTTCTGACATAAATTAAATAAAACTGAAATTTTTAGCATAGCTTTGTTGCTTTGCCATTTAAATACATATTCACCCATTTTAGATGTGGCAGATTGTGTATTTTCTGGAAATATGTGGTTTTCTTGGAGCCACTTACTTACTTATCACTTTTTCCCCACATAAATCAGGCAGTATGTTTACATAAACCAGGCAGTATATTTTTTGGTGGTAGAAATATATGCCATGAAATGTGGCTGCAGTAACTTAATTTAGGGGTCTCAATGCCAGATGCTTTGGTAATCCTATGGATGATGGGCATAAAATTGTTCAGTGAACCCCTAGCAATCATATTTTGGATGTTTTTTCTTGGTATGTAATGATACTTGGGTGATATGATGCTGTAATTTGAGAATTTTGGAAATTATGTGCAAACTCTGGGTTTGAATTATGCCATATTTTGGTGGCAGAGAAAATATTCGCAAAACAGTTTTGCAAACTGTGAATTTAAGTTACTGTCAATGATATTTTTACTCAAAATAACCTCGCTCAGTAGGCGGGCTTGTGCTAACACCTCTTTCATTTGCGAGACATTTGCAAAAATTTATTCACAGTGAGTATTCGCAAAAAAAGCAAAGATTGGCAGAGCAGTGCAATACAGTATATTAACATTCAGGAAAAAGCATGGGTAATACAAAAATATGCTATGAGCAGACTTTATAAATGACCCCCACCATTTCAGGATTTGTTGGATTAACAATCTAACTATGGGGATTTCTGTGTTTGTGCTTTCAAAATTTGGTAATTTACTGCTGGGTGTTTTTGCTGTATAGAAATCATAAATCTCCCTAAAACTATACATGTCTGGTATTGGCACGTTCGAGAGACATGAGTTAAAAGAAAATATTTTTCTGGTATAAATTCATATATTATGAAAAATAGCAAATATATTTTGGTATTTAGAGATAAGGTATAAATCTTTTTGCAGAGGAAGAATTGCACAAAAACAGATTTAGAAAGCTAAGGTTCTCCCAAAAAAAAGAATGTTTAGTTTTCCTAGGTAAACTAAAGGTTTCCTCTCAGCAAATGCCCTGAATTGAGTGAGCACCAAATGTTCCAAAAACATCTGGCACTGAGTGCAAATAAAATTCTCAATACTGCTGGCACTTAAAGGTTTAAGCAACCTTGAGGTATAATACATTAAGGC
>CM044446.1:67171486-67184853 GCA_024363595.1 Xenopus borealis | reverse complement strand
AAAAATAGAATTTTTAGCATTTTTTCAAGTAATTTGTTTTTCTGCACCTCTATATTTGTTTATTTGACCATAAAATCTGTCTTTCCTATTTTATGTTTTGTAATGGTTCACACTACTCAGGAAATAGTTTGCATTTGTTTGGCTTATTATCTTAATTATTCAAATTCATGCATTTAACAAATTACTATTAACACACTTGCTGTTTTGGTTTATTACTGTGGATAATTCAGGACTCAAAGCAGTGTCCTCAGTAGACGTCTCTTCATGTATATAATAGCTTGATTGAATAAAAATACCTTTGCTTGTGGAGTACTCTGGCAAAACAAGTAAGACTTTGTTGTTCAAATCAACTAGAGTATTCATTTGCTTTGAATGTTTTGGAAACCATCATGGCACATACATAGATGAAGAGGATGAATGATCAAATGCGTTCATGTTTCAAAAACACACAGTTATTGCATGGAGAAACGATTTTCCAGCATGTTTATTTTGAAAGAGGAATAACAAAAAGCCATCTACTGTAAATCATGGACCACAGTGGTGTTTTTACCATTTAGATTTTACCTGGCCAGTTATGTTGCTTATATACAATAACATAAATATTTATATAAAACTGAGGGTAAACATTGATGTGTGTTGGTTTCATTTTACTCCAGTGCGTCGCGTCGTTTTCGTTGCGCGTCGCGTCGTTTTTGCTGGCGTTTCGCGAATTTATTTGCCAGCGGCGAATCGCGGGAATTCGCCCCTGGCGAATAAATTCGCCCATCACAACTTGCCAAATAAACTCATTTTTTATCATTTTATCCATTATTTTCAATATCTAGAGTACTATTCCACTTCCCCAAAAACATACATTCTGTCTTATCCAAATTAACTTTAAAATCACTAGCGCTTGAAAACCATTTAACCACTCTTTAAGCTCTTTTCAAGGAAACAACATCCTTGCACAAAACAGTAACATCATCCATGTACAGTAAGCTAAAACCGTCACCTGTTTTCCTCCTGTCCCTGGAATAAAAACTTTTATTACTTTATCCTCTAATAACTCTAATAACAAAGATTCAATTGCACATATAAATAAACTAGGTGATAATGGGCACCCCTGTTTTACCCCTGATAAAACCTTAACTTCTTTCGTCATAAAACCATTTACTAATATTTTTACTTTGCAATTTTCATACAATAAACTAACTTGTTTTCTAAATTTTTCTGGAATTTTTAATTGATCTCAAACTTTAAAAGAAATTGATGGAACACCCTGTCGAAAGCTTTTTCAAAATACAAAACCATCAAAGCTAAATTCTGGTCTCTATTTATTACATACATCACATAATATCTCTCAACAAGACTAAATTTTGTATTATGCTTCTCTTAGGAACTCCACATGCTTGTTCAGGGCTAATATGCTAGAGATAACTTTTTTTTAATCTGTTTGACAGTAATTTTACAAATATTTTATAATTTAAATTTAACAAAGTGATTGGTTTCCAATGTTTAACCTTATTTTTCCTCCTTTTTAAAAATTAAGGTGACTAGACCTTCCTTCCATGAGATAGGGACCATAAAATCTTCAGCACATTTAAAGATTAATTCTAAAAATTCACTCTTTATTAAATCCCAAAAAACACTATAAAACTCTATAGGAAGACCAGGGGACTTCCCTTTTGAAAAATATATAATAACTTCAAAAATTTCCAAGCCTTTAAAATCTTTTACCAAAAAATCTTGTTCAACCTCACTAAAAGAAGATTTTATCTTCTCTAAAAAGAAATCTTGCAATGAAACGTCAGTATTTATAACACTAAAAAGATCAGAGTAAAATTTAAAAACCTCTAAAATACGTTCAATATTATTTTTTCCTTCTAAAACCTCAATAAAATCCCTATTTTTCAGAATTTTTGTAAAAAAGAATCTGGAACATTTTTCGTCTTCTAGAATTTTAACTCTTAAATTAAAAATGATCTGTTTAAATTTTTTATCCAAAAAATATTTTTTAAAGAAATCCCACCAAACTACAATATCTAAGTCTCCTCTTTTCTTTTTTAAGTTTTCATAGAGAATAATAAACCTTTCCCTGACCTCTAAATCATCTAAAATAGACACATTAAATTTCCATACTGGTCTCCCTCTTTTGTTAATGCCTGTGAAAAAACAAACACATTCTAACAATTTATGGTCTGAAAATAAATTATCATTTAGGTTAAAATTAAAAATTTTACACCTATCTGACAAAAGGATGAAATCAATATACGACTTAGTTATACTATTTCCCCATGTAAAACCATATGATGCTCTACCATTTACTATCCAAGCATCTTGCAAACCCCAATCATCGATTAAACCTTTTAAAATTGAAACTGAACCATCTTTTCTAATACCAGATCTTTCCCTTTTTTCCCCAGGTAAAACACAATTAAAATCTCCTGCTAAAATTATTGGGTCAGAACCTGACAAAAACAAATTTAAAACTTCAAACAACCCTTTTCTTTCCCTTTTTTCTACTGGTGCATATACATTAATACATTTAACCCAAGATTAATTTAAGAAAATATAAGCAACTAATAATCTACCTGGAATTACTTCTTCAATCCTATCTATTTTTGCATTACACCCTTTAAAAAGAATACCTAAACCAACACATTTATTTTCATTTCATCCATACCACACCATTATACCCTTATCCCAAAGTTGTTTATATTTTGAATAATTAATTTCCATTTTTAAACCACATTCTTGTAAAAAAATTATATTATAATCTGATAAACCAAAAAAATCACACAGAGCTGCCCTTTTACTGGGCTTCCTAATGCTCCGTGTATTTAAACTGCAAATCTTCAAATGCATTTATAAACATTTAATTTATTCTTGATACCCCTTTTGTTTTCCTAGACCCATCCGGCTCACTTAGAGGGGACAAGGCTGAATCTGAGTCAGACACTCTCCTGAAAAGCTCCACTGAAGGACTACCCACCATTGTGAGTATATCTTCTGGACCAGAAAATTCTTTCCCTTCCTCTATTTCCAGAAAAAATGGGTTACTTTGTAGATCCTCTGTGACAATATCAGAGGATTTCTTTTTTGACACAGGCTGAGCAGGGGCTTCACACAGTGTTTCTCCTTCCCCATTCCCCCCTCCACATCACTGCCTGTACCTTCATCACTGGACCAGGATTTTTTATATACCCCGCTCTTTCAAACAAGACCTCGGGGGAATCCTCCAAAGTAGTCTTTCTTTTTTCTTTCTCCTTTCTTTTTTTACAGTCTATAAACAAATGATCCTTACCATCACACAAATTGCAATACTTTTCTTGACAGTTTTTTCCTCGTGACCTGCTTTGTTACAAAACCTACAAACCTTCTCCTTTTCACAAAACTCCTGTCTGTGACCAAAATTGGAACACTTCTTACAGAAGTCTGGCATTCTTCTGTAAAAAAGGAAACTTCTGTTTTTTCCCAAGGAAAACACTGGTGGTGGTCTCGATAAACCTCCAAAACTGTTGTCATTCTTACACTCATACTCATCTCTGACTAGCCCTTTTGACACAACTTACAGTCATTTGACAAAAAGGACATGATCTCAAAATCAGTCACTTTGGGATTGTACATATGGACTGTAATAAGGACTTCTTCATTTAGAAACAAGGGAATAAGCTTCACATCATTTGAAACAAAAAAGTGTTTTTTCTCCTTGTATTTCTCAAATGCATTTTTGCAAACATAGGAGGCAGCAAAAGTAATGTCATAGGTTCCCCTTTTGGAAAATCCTGAAAACGCAGTATATCTTTCAGACTCGCCTCCAAAACTTTACGCAACAGAATCTCCACCACAAACTTTTTGTCAACTTTTCCTTTCCCTTTTTCAGAGACCACCAGCCGGATTGTGTCCTGAAGAAAAGGTTCTCCAAAGATGTCCTCCAGGAAGTATCTTCCTCGCCGATGCCTTAGGGCCAAGAGCTAGGCTAACTAGTTAGGGATGCTGCCACAGTACTAGCAAGGAATAATGCTCCGGCAAGGTGAGGGCTGGCCTTAAATAGGGCTGAGTCAGCTCTGATTGGATGACTGCAATCAATCAGGCTGCTGCTGGGTTGGGGCTGCAGAGGCCAGAAAATCTGTAGTGAGCAGCCCTACAGGCTGCTCTCCTGGCCTAAAAGATAATGCATCGAGCCAGAAACCCAAAGGTCCCTGGCTCGAATCCCAGCAGAGCCTGACAAATGGGACTGATCGTTTTCCTGAACAAAATAGCTACCCCTTGTGAGAATGTAATGTATGACCCAGCCATTTTTTGCTCAGTTAGATGTGTCTCGTGAAGCAGCATTATATCTGGCCCTTGTTTTTTGAGATGGTCTAACACTAATGACCTTTTGACCTTATCATTTAGACCCCTTACACTCCATGATATTATTTTGAGCCTACCACTTTCCATAACAACTTCCACAGAATACATGACTTAACTTGAGCACTATATCTCTATTAGTGATGGGCGAATCTCCCGAGATTCGCTTCGCTGAAAAATTTGTGAATTTCCTGAGAAATTCGCGAATCGGCGAAAAATTCGCGAAACGAGTTGCGGGACGCTTTTGACGCGCGTCGCGTCAACTTTGGCGCGTCGCGTCGTTTTCGCCGCACCATTTTCGGCGCGCATCGAGTCAATTTCGGTGCGCGTCAAAAACGACGCGCGACTCATTTTTCGGGGCAAATTTTCGCCAAGCAAAATTTCGCTGGTGATTCGCAAATTTATTCGTCAGCGGCGAATCGCGGGAATTCGCCGCGAATTCGCCCCTGGCGAATAAATTCGCCCATCACTAATCTCTATCTCTATCTATGTAATTGAGCAGTTTAATCAGGAATGCTCGCAGCGGTGCACCTGGAGGAAGGGGTCATAATGGAACCTGATGCACACGTTCTATGGTTCTGTGGTGAAAAAATATTTTGACCCAATATTTCTTTGAGCCAGTTTTCAGAGAATATTTCAGGTTTGAATTCTTCACTTCTTTCTGGGAGACATAGGGGTATATTTATCAAAGAGTGAAGTTAAGAGTGAAGTTCCACCACTAGAGGGAAATTCCGCCGCTCTCCATTCATTTCTATGGGATTTTTAAAGGAGTATTTATCAAAGGGTGAACTTTCACTCTAGTGGCGGAACTTCACTCTTTGATAAATTTACCCCATAGGACCTGGACATTTGAATGATGCTGGTGGTTTTTCCATATCATCTACACGGTGTGCCAGAGCTTGAAGCTGATGTTTGATGTGGTTTACTTCTTGAGGTAGAGTAGCAGTACTGTCTTCCACTCCACCCACTTTTTCTTCCAGCTCGTCCATTCTCTCCCTTATGTTCTGGATGTCCTGCTTGATCACTGAAAAGTCAACTTTCAGTTCCTCAATCTTAGAGGTGAACATTGAGGTTAAAGTAGTTTGACATTGCAAAATGGCAGACATAAGGTCAGCTGGAGTGGAATCTGTGGGTGTATCTGGCACTGGTTCTTTTTTGGCCCTGTTTGAGGTTGTGGGAGTGGGGGAGACGCTCGTGGGGAGGATGGTGTGGAACCTCCAGCTCCTAGACCATTGCTGCGGGCAAATTGCTCCAGTCAGGCCACCTCATCAGTTCTCGTTTGTTGCAAGTTTCACCATTCTGGATGTGATTAATATGGATGATTACTATAGCAATACAATCTCTGTGTTACCCGCCACTGCACGTGTATCCTACAGTCAATGTAGATGGATTGCCACAGTTAGTGAGGATGGAGGTCACATGTACCTGTTTCACTGCTCAGAGTAGTATCCGAGCAATGTCTTTGTTTTGGCACCTTATTCATACAGTGCAGTAAGGGCAGGATACGAATTGTAGTACTGGAGAGCTATTGTGACTTGTAGCCTACCTCATCCCTAAGCAGTTTCAGTATTATTGCTGCTGATACTGGAGGGTACTATATGTCTCTTCTCTAGTAGGTAGCTAGGAGTGTGGTTTGCCGCCAATGCAGTGCAGCAGCACAGCCACTCAGTAAGCCTATTGTGCCCCGGAGACCCATATGCACTTGTATGTGTGTTTGTGCGCACAGAGCTTGGTGTCATTTTGGCAATGTTTGGTTCACCTGCACTCGTGTCTGAGCTTCCACCTCCTCACTGGGCCTCAGTAGGATCTCCTCAATGGGTCTGGCTGGAGCCGTGGTCTCTGCAGGTCTCTGGTTTGCTGAGGGGTTCCAGAGGTGAGTCCCCTTTGTTTGAGGGGTATTGCTCTCACTAAATTGGGGTGATAGCTGCAGAATTTGGCTTTAAAAAAATATTAAGTTATAAAGTGACATCATTTTCCACAGGGCTGTAATACATTGGGGAGCATGTATCAATGCAACACACATAAAAAAAAGATAAAAGGCCAGAGGTGCATGCTCAAAGGGTCAAAGATTCATGTCAAATAAGGCAATTGTGGTTGTGTAGTACAGAAATATAAAAGTTCTAGACACACTATCCCAGGCTCTCTTCTTACGTGGCATGAAATATGTGTGTGTTTTTTTGGTTGATGCAGTCTTGGAATACATACAACCCAATGTATATGTTTTTGTTTTTGTCAGAAAAATTTAATTTCCCCATATTTATACAGAAAATGGTAACTATAGTTTGGATCTTACATCTACCATTTCTACTGTGAGTGATACAATTTATTTAAATATTGTTCACCTACTTAACACTACTATTTATTGTTAAATAAAGATATTTTAAAAATTGTAATTTCTAAATCATATTAGAATTTTGATTTCTATTCAACAGTCAGTAGAAGAGGCTCTGAATTACAGATACATTAGCGGCAGAGTTTAAGTATGCCTGTCTATGTCTGATATGATATTAAGGCTTCAGAAAACTTGGACATACAGCACAATACAAGAGGCGCTATATTTTTTTCTCAATTTGAACATTGGTACATTTGCTTAGGGGAGATTATTACTGTGTAAGCACTGGCATCAATAGACTAGAAATACAATAAAGAACAAATTACTACAACCTGAGCTAACATTTATCTCTAAGTAAAAAAAATAAATTAAATCACAGGTGTAAGTTATAAAAGCAGAAAACAACAGTTTGGGTAGGCTTTATTCATGTCACATTCCACAGCAGCTAAGTAGAGTTTAAAGATTAATTGTAGCACAGAGATTAATAGACTCAAAATCATTCTCTGCCAGAAAATTTTAACCCAAAATAAGGAGACTAACAGTTGGACCTTGCTTTTGCTTAGAGAAAGCCCAAACAGGAAATGTTTATGCATCAAATGATCACAGTATATTTACTATAGCAGTAATAGGTTATTTATTTAAACATGAAAACCTTTAAAGGATAAGTAAACCTTAAAAATAAGAGAGTCAATTTGATGAGGGTGCTTTTTTAGCACTTTTGCAATGTACATTCATTATTTTTTTTTTTATTCCAAGATAATAAAGGTTACATGAACTGTTAAAATGAATGCATTTTGATACAACAGATCCACCTGCTGGCCATTTTCTGATCAGTCTGACCACCAAGTAGTCAAGGAAATTGTCAAGAGAAAGAAAGAGGCTGCTCTGATATTCTTCTACTTAGGAAAAATATTAGAAACCTTTCTCAAATCTTTTCTAACCAGAAAAAAATCAGAGCAGCAGCTTTCTCCTGACAACTTCCTTGACTACTTGGTGGTCCAACTGGTCAGATAATGACCAACAGGTGGCACTGTTTTAACAAAATTCGACCCTTAGTACATCTGCCCCTTATTGCTAAGGTTTACTTATCCTTTAAATAGATTTACAAATAAAATGGCAGGAGGTGAAAACTATGGTAAACGCATTGCTTCAGCAGTAGGACAGGTACAAATATTTCATTATGCTTTTTCTACCTAATTTGCTCTGATTAGTTCATCCTAATGCAAAATTACATCCAAAGCTTTACATAAGCTCTGAGAGTATCTTCTCTATTGGTAAGAAATTGGTAGTAACCTTAGCAGACAGAAGGTTAGTTGTTTTGTGATATGTATGGTATTGTTGGATGCAGCATGCCATTAACAGTAAGGAAATACATTTTTCTTTTAATATTCTTTTTTCAAATTGTCTAGATAATCAATACACATTCAGCTCTGTGGACTTTTAAGGTAATGACAAACAGGTCATTTTGTCACCCACATTAAAGTGCAATTAAAGCCAATGTGGATTGGCTGGTAGCTGTGCCATTCATATTAAAGCCCTGTATGGATTTTCTTATTTGTAAATATGACCAGTTTTTATCCAGACAGCCCTCCCAAAAAACAGGTCTGTCTACATGAAAACAAGGCAACTACAGCTGGCAACCCTAGAGCTATTGTGGGTAAGTAGTGGTGTAACTATTGAGGAGCAGGACACACCTGTCAGCTGCTCAGAAATCCATCCCCTCTACTTTGTAACTAGAAAATATGCATGTCTGTTGCAGTGGGAAGGCAAAGTGGGGAGGGGTAAATGACAAAAATATTCCAAAAGCAAAAGAAGAAGAGGGCTACTGCCAAGAGTAGAGGGCAGAAATTGGCTTGCAGATTTCAGCAGACTGATTTCAGCCCATGTGGCCTAGCCTAAAACCAGTCCAAGGACACATTTTTACTACATGGTTTCACTTCAAAATACATTGTTGTTTAGCTTAACACATATAGATAAGAAACATAGGGCATATGTATGGACCCTCCACAATATTTCCAACTATCATCTCATAAAGGGTTTATTGACAAGTGTTAATAGTACAATGGATGGAAATTGTATTAATTGTTCCATTCTTTATTGACTTCTGGGGACTCATTATTTGTCCTGTGGTTACAATAATTAATGGGTTATGGTCTAAAGAGTTTTGTTTTAAATGTATTCTATGTACATTCAGTTATAGATAAACTGTTGCCCATTAATATTATGGTCACTATTACCTAGACATTGTATTTTGAATGTGTTCTAGGTGACTAGTTCATCAAGTATGACTGGTTGGGTCTTTACATTATTAAATTAAGGTCAGAGGGTAATTGCACACAAAGTACTTTCTGACTGTGCTTACCTATCTTTAAAGGAGCACTAAAGCTTAACTAAAGAAGTAGGCTAGAAATGTTCTGTGCTTTTGTCACTTAGGGACCCACTCACAATATACAGTGCACATAGAATAGAAATGTAATAATATAAGCCTGTACTAAGGTAAAAGTTGTTTACCTTCGTACAGTACAATGGCTTTTAATCTGTTGGTCAGGACCTATATATGTACTGACATATGGTTTAGGGTGGTAATTATGGCAGCTTTAAATGGTTCCTTTAAAGGGGCCATAATTGCCACCCTAAACCATATGATAGTACATATATAGGTCCTGACCAACAGTTCAGTGTAAAAATAAACACTCGGTAAGTGCAAAATAAAAAATGTTTCTAATATTTTTCGTAAAAAATATTTAATTTATAAAGGCTGGAGTGAGGTTATAGCCAGTAACACTACTTCCTGCTTTGAAACTCTCTCTTAGTTAGTTAGCAACTTTAAAGAGAGATACAGTAACTGCAAAGCAGAAATTAGTGTTCTGGCTATTATGTTAGTCATCCAGTGACTTCTGCCTTTATATATTACATTTTTGGCTAACTAACTATATCAGAAACATTTTTTTATTTTGCACATTATATCTATTTATCCAGTTTTTTTATTTTTACACTGAAAAGTTCATTTGAGGGGGTTGTTCTCCTTTTTTCAGTTTTCAGATTGTTTGCCATAAATGGATTGCTTTCCATCTTTTACCGTTTTGTCAAAATTTAAGTTTAAAATGTAATGTTTCTGTCGCTGGAGTTTCATTCTGGCAGCTCAGTGATCTAGAAGCATTCTAAACTTTTACAAATTGCTATAATTTGATACATTTAGTTGAGCTACATTAATGGCCTTATTTACCTAACTATCTAACTATTTTAATGAAAAAAGTCAGACTAAACTACAATTGGACCTTATTTATTATTAAAAAATCATGAGTTTTATTGGATCAGTGACAAAAAAAAGAAAAAAAAAAAGAGAGAAATGTGAATCCTGAATCACTCGATTTTTTCTGGACTTTTTCCATAAAATGTCAGAATTTTTGCCCTGATTTTTGGGATAATTTCAGCACAGACCACAGAAACTTCCAAATAGGATAGGGACTTCTCCCACTGAATTAAATACTACCTTAGCAGGTCTGAAAAAAAAATGAGTTTTTTTTCCCACTAAAAATGTTTTTATTTTATAGTTAAAAAACTCGGGTTTTATTATTTTTTGGCATTTGGACTTTAATCAATCATCCCCTAAATTATTTCAGTAGCAACTATTGTATCAATTCTAAGAGCTACATTTAATGAAACTCAGGAACAACTACTGAAAAAAATGTTGGAAAGTGAACAATCCCTTTATATTGTGTGTTGTCTTCTGCAACAGTCTGTTTATTATGTAGAGAATAGTATATGAATAGTGCTGCATCCAGCATTCTAAAGCAAATGGTTACCAATGTAATTATATTTGGGATTCTCAAAAACATAAGAGTAAAACACCCAGACTTTCACTGTAGGTGAGCTGTTTTGCCAGCTCACTCCTATGTGTCAGTGAATGTTCGAGCCAATGAGAGCACTCTGTGTATGGCTGGTGATATGCATACATACATTTCAATATGGCTGAGTCACATATAGGTTTTACAGCTGCTCTATGATTAAGGTACAACTTTGCTATCATTTCATTTAGTCTTGCCCGTGAGGGATTATTCATGTTTTAAGGATTATGCATTTGATGAAAGATTAGTGAGCTCACTAATAAATACACGGAACAATATACAGAAAACATTTCCATCCAAATAGATCATTACGAGGAAACATCTTGTTTACTATCCTGATCCCAAAGCTACTTAAAAGCAATGCAGTTACTGGGGAAAAGAGAAATGAAACATTATTATACCTGATAGGGCAAGGTTTGTATATATTACACAGCACAGTGAAATGGATTATTTAAATATTAATGAGTACATTCATACATTATTAAATGCAATAAGTACTTATTTGTATGCAAAATATAGATTTGTAGATTTAGATATTCATTTTTGCATGCAGGCTCCCAGCCACTTTCTGATGAGATTGGAATAATTTGTTCATACTTTAGAAGTTATTGCTGAAGGGATTTAAATAGGTATTTATTTTATAATGGCCACCAAGTCTGAGGTATAAGATGTGCCAGTTACTAACTTATTGCATAATACATCTAATTAGTAGAGAAAATGCTAATGATATATATGTATATAAATATTTCCCCAATTTAGATTTTCCCCTAATTAGAATAAACCCTTATTGACAGTCTATGGCATGGAAGTCAATACTTAGGAGGAGACTTGACACTTAAGAATAAGACCAACAATATCAATAGATGTGGATCAGAAGTGTTAAAGGAAAACTATACCCCTGAACAATGTAGGTCTCTATAAACAGATATTGTATAAAACAACTTGTATGTAAAACCCTGCTTCATGTAAATAAACCATTTTCATAATAATAAATGTTTTTAGTAGCATGTGCCATTGGGTAATCATAAATGGAAAATAGCCATTTTAAAAAATAAGGACAGCCTCCTGGGATCCTAGGATCCAATAGTGCACACAAACATACCAAAGAAACTATAAAGTTAGGTCACACAAGCCAATTAACAGACAGAGTTCTGTCTTTTGCTTCAACACTTCTTCCTGTTACAGTTAGAGTTGAAATATTTCTGGTCAGGTGATCTCTGAGGCAGCACACAGACCATCACCAAATGGTGGATCAAGGCAAGAGATGTAAAAGGGCAATATTTACTTAAATATATATACCAGGTAGGTAAGATTCTTTAATATGTCACTTGATTTGATATAAATAAATATATCTAAATATATCTGTTGCTCAAAAATTCATTTTCAGGGTATAGTTTTCCTTTAAGACTTTAAACTAGACAAGAGGAGAATTGTTTTCCCAGAGTGAAACCCCACCCCTGCAACTTGCTATCCAACAGTAAAATAATGTACCACCATAGCTCACTTTCATTCAAAATGGGTTAGTTGGAATTTATACTGAAAAAACATATGGTTTGCAAAGTATGACAAGCATGAAGGGTTGCAACTGTGCCATGGTCGAGGTGGAATTTGAGGCCTTTATCAGAAGAAGCAGCAGTAGGCAGTATGACAGTAGACAAAAAAAAGAAGCAGCAATAGGGCTCCCTGATGCAGGTTTGGCAGATGGTAAATAGACATTAACTTCTCCAGAACTTGGCTAATATGATAGATTGATACAGCGAAGTTTGTAATACCTGTCACTCAAAATATGGCAACACTCTGTACCAGATTATCTCCACATAGGTAATAATTCCAATGTATTTCATATTTTGAACACATACAGACTTGATAGAGAGCCCAGTAAGGCCCAAAGATTTGCTATATTTTTTTAATCCAGTAAATCACAGTGGGTTGTTATGTTTGTACTTCTTATTAATATGAGCACAGACTTTTGGTAAATTTTACAAGTGTAGGTGAATTTTCATAAATGACAGCAGCAGTATTGGCAAAATATTTTATTTATAAAGGGTTATAATTCTAATTATCCCTACTATTTTTAATATATAATAAAATATTAGCTAAATGTACCAAAATATAATGCAGTGCCTCACATTCTTTTTCCCTCATGAGCTATAATTGTGTAGCCTGTGTATGAGGTATGGGCATCAAGTCCCCCTTTCAATATAAGTAAAGTTTATTTTGCCTAATAAGCACAATAACATATGATTTTGAATTGTTTCTTAGGGTGACAGGTCCCCTCAGAACAGTCAAGGTCCAGGAAAGAAAGTTGCACAAAAAAATAAAAATCACATAATTTCACTCATTTTCATTGACACTGAAATCCTTGACTATTTAAATAAATATGGAAATAAAGAAATATAATAAAGTTGCATGAAATCTTCACAGACAATGCAGACAATTGTCTTCTATAAAAACATTAGCAAGTATTCATTTCCAGTAGTTGTTAAATTTAGGAAATGCAGCTTCTAGCCCAACTCTGTGTGCAAATTGGTTAACAGGATATAGAGAATTTATGATGGGCGCCTCACATCAAGTATTCTTGAATTAGCATGTTAACTTCTCCTTCATCTATGTCCTGTCTATCCAATTTCTAAAAGCCAGCCCTGACCATCATTTTTATCCTCTTTTTTGTATAATCTTTGTTTATTATTTTCCAAACAGGGGATAAGGGTACAGAAAGAAAAAGGGGACGGGAGGGGGAGGGGAATTTTTTGCAAGCACTTTAATATACATTTCTTACACATTGTGTAGCAATCAGTGATATCAAGTCATATCTACAAATACCATTTATTACAATAGAGGACACTCAACTCTAA
>CM044446.1:67150511-67160980 GCA_024363595.1 Xenopus borealis | reverse complement strand
GTATAGTTTACTTTTAATCATTAAGGATCAACTTATAGACAGTGGGGAATAGAATATAAAGGTGGCATCTATGCAGGTGCATGTTGTGAAACTGGTTAACATATTTATGCACCATGGCTATAGGGAATTAAAAAGTTCTGCTAGGGTTTAGATAAGTTATGATGATGAAAATGGTGCATAATGTAATAATATTGTCCACACTGCAACAGAGGCTTTATTCAGTAGTACAGGTAGCTGGCACCAGTTTTAGGAAACAGTCTCTAAGTCAGACAAATGCCCTTTATGTAGTCTCAAACCAAATATATACTGATAATTAGTACAAAAACAAAATTCACTGTGGAACACAAGGAAAGAGTATTGATAAGCTGAAATGTGTCACGGTCGGCACCCAATGCCAGAACAAATGCCAAGCACCCTGGTTTCGGCTTGTGATTCACCAGTAGTGTGACCGCCTTTGGTTTCGTAAGGAGCCCTCAGCTGCTCAGATGCCACCTGGACTTAAACGAGAGGTGCAGAGCAGGAATTCTGGCTAGCAAAGGGGCACAACTGTAGTTAAAGTCAGTTAGGCCGAAGGTCACGGTACAATAGGATAAGGCAAGATCGTAGTCAGGCAGGCTGGGTCGAGGAAGGCAGATAGCTAGGATCGTCAGGCAGGCGAGGGTCAAAACCAGGTAATTAATCAGAAGGATGAGGCGGAATCAGTAGTCAAACAACAGGAACGGATCAGGATACAGATTTTCAGAATAATCAAAGCCGGGCAGGGTCAAAACAGGTATCATGAACAAACAGAAGCTTTACAAGCACAAGTACAGACACCAGGAATAAACCTATCATGGGCAACACGTAAATTCAAAATGCCCCTTTATATTTTTGAATTTTGGCGCCATTGCGCGCTGACGTCTTTAAGATGCACACACTTAGAAGACGGGCAGCAGGGGGGAACGGAGCAGCGTGGCGGGTGTCCCCGCCGCACCACTAGACCACCAGGGTGAGCAACTCTCACAAAATGAAAGAGTAATTGTGAAATGGGAATTGTTGGACTTTAGTCATTACTTGGGCATCAACCAGATAAGATAAAAATCTTTTTACAGCAGGTGTTTTGATTTTAGAATAATTACTGTTAGTGATGTGTTAATGGTTGACATAGCTATGTACCCATTTTTCTATTTTTCCCTGTTTTTAGAAGAAAGAGGTATTCCTAATGGCCAATGTACTACAGGAGTAAATAGATTTTCCAAGCAAAATCTGGCAGGTGATGATAATGAGATCAAAGAGATCCCAGAAAATCTGATCAAAAGCTTGATTCTGACCTTTACAGCTATTTAAGACTTTTATTAAAGTAGCATGAGTTCATGAAAGGGATATTATTTAATGATTTGTAATGTAAAATAGGCGTATAATTATCAGTAAACACCTAAAATATGGCCTCATATAACACTATTTAGTTGTCCAACTCTTTATCTTTGTTTTGCCCTATTTGTTCTAACATACAGCCCACTATTTAGTCACTCAAGTGGCAGAACTTTAAAAACTACATGTTAGCACTAAGTCACAGTTGCTTGGTCCTGTACTTTCTGCAGAGTTGTACTTACTGTATGTTGACGTATACACACACACAAACTTAAGTACTTCAAGGCATATATATGTTTTCATGCATAATTAATTTTGTGGTGTTTGAGGCATTTTATGGAAAAGGAGAAGTGAGAAAGTATGCCATTAAAAAACCAATAGATCAGTATAGTCCAATCCACCATTAGTAACAGTTGCATGACTGGGATTAGCAATGTATCTGACCCCAGACTGCAACACAAATGGACATTCTGCATGATCTGAAATAGGAAAACAATAATAACCCAGGTTCAGAAAATGCAGAATACCAAAATCTGGGTTACAAGCTTTACAAGTCTGTACATTAAATGTATTACCAGTGACAATATTTCCCACAATAACTTGGGTTAATACTAAAACAGGTGTAAAGTGGGCAAAATATAAATCGAGTGCTTTAGAGACCAGGAGACAGAACCAGTGTCAGTGTGGTGCCAGGACATGAGCTGCATGTAACTTCATTTAAAACTTTATTGGTTTTTTATGGTAGTATAGTCGTTTTTCAAGGCAAAGCAAAGCAAACGATAAAACTGATTTTTTTTTCACCATGCATGGATTCTGCAATTTTTTTTGCAAAACTGTGTCAAAAAGTGCAGCGAAATATTTTGCTGCCCCAAAAAAGTCACTAAGAAAAAAAAGTCGCCATAATGCCCATTGACTTTAATACAGTTGGACAAAAAAAATCACAGAGACTAAAAAGTTGCAAAGAAAAAATTTGCTGTAACAAAAAAGCTGCCACAAGAAAAACACCCACCCTCTGTAATGCATTTGAAGTGAGAGAAAAAATAATTTTTTGTCTTGCAGTTGGGACGAGAAGAGAGGGGAGAGTCAAAAGATGACCATAGGTTGCATGAAAGAGTGTATTTTGAGATCAGAGCTTAAATATAGGGAGGGTCTTCAGCGTTAAGGATGTTGAATTTGAGTGTTCGTAGTAACCTGAATTTAATAGTAGAGGAGATTGGGTACCAGTGAAGGGATATGCACAGGGAGCAGCTATTATGGAGTTATGAGATAGAACAATGAGTCTAGCAGCAGAATTTAGCATAGACTAGAGTTGTGAAAGACGATGTGATGAAACACCTGCAAGGATGTTTCAGTAGTCAAGGCAGGAAATAAGCAACTGATTATGCATAATGGTTGTATATGTGCTGAGGTAAGGTTGTAATCAGGCAATGTTGTGCAGATGTTTAAATCAAGATTTGGCAGTATAAAAGTCAGATGGGACTCTAACAATTACTCAGCAGCATGCCTATCTGGCCAATTGATAGGTGATGCAATTGACTGTAAGGGGACAATTTTTGAAGGCAAAGATCCGAAAAAGTTACAAAAAAACCTGAAACCTTTCTGGAAATTAATATGCAGGAAACCGGCGACAATTCCAGGTAAAAAAAAATACTCCAGCTTAAACTGTGTGGAATGCAATGGCAGATGTTCCTTTTACAAATGGAAGATCTGTCTGTGATTTTTTAGGTTTTGGGTAATTTTCAGTGCTGGCTTTTGTGCAACAATATAAAAAAGTTGGACTTTTCTGCGACTTTTCCCATTTGTGATTTTTCAATTTGAATCTAAATGACTGATATTTATGGAAATTAGTTTATTTGTGGTTTCAAAAACCTCTTAAACCACAAACATTTGACAATAAATAAACAGTCCTCTAAGTTTCAGTATAAAATAAACATAAAATAAGAAGCACTTTTTATAACAGCAAATCAGTTTTTCTTATTTATATTTGTATGTAACCTTTAAAAGTCTGCACTTAAATTCCATCTGCACATATCTAGACTCATGAATGCTCCCAGATTCACCCTTAACTAAATTTTCTGATGTAATTAATTACACACAGAGCTCTATTTTCCACACAAAGCCTTGTGAGGGCCGCTGTGTTATTGATCTGGGCAAAAGAGTGTGGGAAGACCATTACCAGTAGAGGCAGATGCATATCTGTATAGCCATTGCTTTCTGTGCTCAAACAGCTTATTTCTTTGTTTGGTAGACTGAACTGGAATGAAAGAACATGAGTTGAATATTTCATGCTGTGCAGATATGTATTATTCATAATCAACTCTTCAGAAAGGAATAGATAAGAAGGAACAGTGAAAGCTTTAAATGAAGTATTCTCTATAGTTAGAAGAGATGTTGTTGATAGATTCCTTTGGCTATATTTCTCGTTATATTACAAAGAAAATTATAAAAAAACAAGATTTGACACATAGAAAGAAACACCCAGAGCTAAATTGCAAAATCATTTGTGGCTGCAAAATAATTAAATATTAAATATTTGAAAAGGCAGGATATTCCACTTGTGGCTTCCTATACTGGATTAAAACATATATCCATTTCCTAATCCATTTTATTCCAATTTATGTGTTATTATAAGTCACCACTTACTTGGAACAGCATACATTCTTTTAGCATAAGCTTAATGAATAGGGCATGAGCTAAACATAAGTGTCATGAATGCTGCCCGGAGCCTTACCAGGAGCTCCGGCCGGTGCGTCAGTATCTGGCGGCGGCGCTTCCAAGATGGCGGCACCCAGGTGCGTTGCGGCATCAAATTCAAAATATAAGGATGCTGAGAATGTGGGTTCGATGCCCAAGTATAGGTCTTTGTGTTTGGTGTTCCTGGGTGTTCTATTATTCCTGCCTGATCCTGTTATTGTTCCCTAGCCTGTTTCCTGATATTGATTCTGTGCTGCCTGCCTTATTGAACCATTGCCTGGACTTTGACCATTCTTTGAACATCCCTATTGTACTGCGCCTTGGACTCTCTGGAAGGGCTTCCTCCTTGATCCTGACTACCTCCTTGTGGGAGCTGCTGGCCCCAAAGACAATACGTTTTGCTGACTGATTTTATTCAAATATTATATTTAGTAAATTTGTATGATTCTTTTTATTTCTTTGATTAAATAGTACAAAATATATAGTTATACTAAAGTCACATTCTACATCCTACTTGTACTGGATGAGTACAATCAAAACAAATCACAAGTAACAAAAGAATCCCTGTGTATAAAACCCCATCACCTCCCATAGATGTTACCTTAGGCTTACAGATAAGAAGCTGCTCATAACATCATGGTATTCCCATTTCACTGGTGATTTATTTTGATTGCGTTTATTTCAACCAAGAAGTACAATGTGATTTTCCCTTCAATCTAACTCTTTGCAAAAACATCAAAAACCATAGTCATCTTTATTAATTAGACATCTTTAATAATATTTAATAGTTAAAACAATGGCAAAAATCCTATTGTTTAATAAAAAATGTTGAAAAAGTGGTATACTGCCCCTCTAGCCCATTTAACAATTAGTGCTCAGGAGTACTAATGGCTGAAAAACATGGCTCTTGGATCCCTTATGCACAACTGAGATGCTTATAGTCTGTGAGATCTGCACCACTGAGATCTGACAGGTATATTGGGGTTCTGTGATCAATGTCTACCATAAGCAGGGGGTAAGGACAGCGATTCTTAGCACCTTTTTTTAATGGAGAACTATCGTAAAAATTACATTCTGTTTTCATGCAAGAGTTGAGTGTCAGATAATCATAGTAAAATGTAAATAGGGACTTCCATAATTCTGCCATCAGACAAGGAGGAATAACAACTGCCATTGCCATGGCAAAGTGTTGACGTTCTGTGTAGTGTGTATTTTCAAATAGAAGGAGGCATAATGTACCACCTTTACATAATGTATTGTGTCTTCAGTCTATCTAACAAGGGTTCTAAAATAGGATTTAACACTTTTATTTGATGGGTTAAAAATAACCAATACCTGATTGAATGTACATCTTAGACTATGGCCATTAAAATAAAATATATTTTCTATATCTGACTTAGGATTCAATGTGAAGGTACAGATGAAGCCACTTTGACACAGAATAACTAAACCAAGATATCCCATTTAATGCATAAAATTGTGTCACATTTAATTAAAGTGTTCACCATTGTGAACAATGGTGCTCTGGTATGCTAATGAAAAGATTAAAGGACAAGGAAAGTCTAAAAATGAATAGGGCTAAAAATGGCATGTTTTATGAACTGAACGTATTGCACCCGCCCAAAGTTTCAGCAGCAATGATTAATAACTTTAAACTTGTCACAGGGGGTCACCATCTTGGAAAGTGTCTGCGACACTCACACGCTCATTGGGCTCTGAGCAGCTAAGCTTTGGAGTTGTCGCAAATTATCAAACAGAAAATGAGGTTGGCTTGTAATATAAGATGATGCTACAGGGATTATTATTACATTCTGATGCTAATTGCACTGGTTTCTCTGCTGCCATGTAATAATTATCTGTATTAATGAATAATCAGACTTATATTGTGACATTTATTTTCTATGTGTACTGTTTATGGTGAGTTAGTACCTAAGCTCAGCAACCGACATCAGCACAGAGCATGTGAATCAGTGACTCAGCAGAAAAGAAGATTGGGAGCTACTGGGGCATCTACTGGGGAGACACAGATCTTTACTGCTAAAGGGCTGTGGTTGCCTTGGGCTGGTACAAAACATTTCTAGCCTACTTCTTCAGTTTCACTTTCCTTGTCCTTTAAATGCCTAAAATGAGTTAAGATGACTTTAGATAAAGTCAATTTTTAAAGTCAATTTGATATACAGTAAGTAACATCCATTTACTACCTACTTGCTTACTTTAATATCAGCTGCAATATTATATATTATTATAATATAAAGTTTGGGAGAAAGTCAGACAGACCGTGGGAGAGAATTCCAGAGGAGGGATACCTCCTCCACCACTATTGTTAAGCACATGTGTAGGAAATCCACAATTAGGCTTCTACAGATGCAGCCACTTGGATTTGTGTGTTTAATGGGTCATGACTTAACTCATCTATCCCATTTATCCCACTTAGCACAGAATATTGTGTCACAGAATCCCATCCAATTAAAGAGTTCACCATTGAAACCAATGGTGCTTTGGTATCCTAATGAAAAGGTTAAATGCATTAAATGAGTTAAGATGACTTTAGATAATACAGTTTCTTCAATTAGCCCTGAGTCATGACGCATTTAACTTACAAATCCAAGTGGCTGCATCTGTATATAAGCCTGCTTCATTCAACCCATGTTGCTTGATGATTGATGCCTCAAAGCTGGATCTAGTGTGTTTCCTTGTTCCTGTGATTTCTTCCACCTGTGCCTGATTTCTGCCTGGTTCTCCACGCTGTGCCTTTGTTCCCTGCTCCTGTTTCCAGTGCCTATTGGATCTCCTGTATTTGACCTAGGCCTGTTGCTCTGACCATTCTATGCCTTCAGCCTGCCGTGACCGCAACCAATTTCCCAGACTCTCCCAGTTTCCTGCTAGTCCTGACCTTCTGCCAGTTTAATGAATCCTTCTTGTTTGCAGCCTATCTCTGACTGCTGGCCCGGTAAACGGACTTCTTGCATTTAACAAGCTGTTTTTTCTTCATTTTTTATAATAAATCAGTCTTCTTTGTGACAACATGTTCCCACTTTATCAGCAACTTAAATACACTGAAGTAAAGCTATCAGACTGTTTTAGAAAAACAGTCAAACTATCAGACCATTTATTTTATTGAACAATCCTTTTCCCATACATTCTACTGCAAGTACCATGAAAATGACCATCCCCACCTGAGTCAGACCACTTAGTTTGGTACAATTTCAATGTTCTACCATAAGGGGGCGTGGCCTGAGGCTAGATGTGAGCAGACGTGTGCTGCTGAGCTCCTCTCCCCGAGCCTAGGTTATCCTGATACTGGCGGCAATTCCACTATACAAAATGGCTCAAAAAGAAGCATGCTGGCAACCCCTACCCCAGAGAGCAATCATGGGGCAAAACCAGGCTCATAAAAGGGCCTCTTTGGCAGCAGTGAAGTTGGGGAAATTTGCACGCGAAGAGAAGCAAGATGGCGCCGACTCCCAGCCCAGCACTCCCTCATAACCCTCCTCGCAGGCGGAGACTAAAACAACTCTACAGGATTTAATACAAGAGATCAGAGGGTCCAACGAGGCAAGTGCGACCCTTATAAATGCTAAAACAGATTAGATTAAGCTAGATCTCTCCATAATAAAACAAGACCTGCAAAAGCTAAGAGACAGGACTACGGAAGCGGAGGGTGAGCGAGCTAGAGGACATTTGCAACCCCATACCTGAGCAAATACGTAAGATACAAAGACACACAAGCAACAACTTAGCGAAGGCGGATGATCTCGAGAATCGCCTCCGCGTAATAAGTTAAGGTTCGTGGGGTTTGCGGAAAAGGCAGAGGGAGACAGGCCAGAAGCATGAGTCGAGGCCTGGCTGGTGGAGGAGTTTGGCTATGACAATCTTTCAAATGCATTTGCAGTGGAAAGGGCCCATAGGATCCCGACCAGACAGGCACCGCCGGGAGCCCCACCGAGACCCCTCATCGCCCGACTACTGACGCACGGGACAGAGATTCCATACTTGCAATGGCGCGCTCAAAGGAAACCATATGGCATCAGTCGGCAACTATCTCCATTTATGCGGATTACTCATCCGAGGTACAAAAGCAACGTGCAAAATTTTGGGAAATAAAGAAAAGGTTAAGAAGTGCCAAGCTTGCCTACACGATGCTATACCCAGCCCGTCTTCGTGTTATCACAAATGGAGCATCGCATTTCTTCACCTCCCCAAAACACGCCAGTGCCTGGATGGATGCGAACAATATCCCACCATTGTGATAAAGGGCACAGGCAAGAGGGGGTTGACACTGAGTAGTCCCTGAATCTCCAAGATGGGAGTTTTAGTTTATCTTTAGTATTGATACTAATACAGGACTTCTATTTTTTGTCAATAATATCATATAATATTTCTAATGGTGATTTCAGAACAAGAGGATATCATCCACAAACCTACAGATGAAGCACAAGTTATCCGACAAGGTGTCTGGTTACAGTGTGACATTTGGCTTCTATGCTAAAGAAGTGTACTGGAAGTGAAGAATGTACTGGCAGTCAATGTGCAGAAATGTGATGTCATATTCATTTGGATGTAGTATTAAATTAATGTTGATAATTATAATAATTAAATTATTATTCATTATTTAGTTAAAAACCGTAGGTGAACACCAACATGTCTTCTCTGTTTCCTCATATTATGCATACAGTATACTGTATATGTATCAGATCATAGGGGCTGTGTGAATTCTAGCTTGCAATGTAATGTATTAAAATAAAAACTCTTACCATATGGGTGCTCCGGTACATGGGAGATCCTGGGCCTGCTGTTGCCTCTGATACCACCCCCCCCCCACCCACACTCTGCACTTCAAACATCTTGGTGAAAGTGGGGGCCGCATAGAGGAGCAATTCTAGCAGAAATCTTTATTTTTTTTAAGATTAACTGGATGTGTCACTTAGTGAATTATACCAAGTCATTTGTGGGGGTATTCTTGCTAGACAGAAGCTGTTGTCTCTTCCCAAAAGACTAGGGATGAATATTTACTGTAGGAGAACATTTCGTTATCTTGACTGTTCCCCATGTTTGCATATAAAATGGATTATCAAAAACAAAATTATTATGATATAGTACAAGTCACAAAAGGTAATATATAAATATAAATTAATTGTGCTTTTGTAGTTGTACTTCTTAATAATTATGTCCCCACCAGTATTCCCTCCAAGCCATAATCATTTCTTTTTGAAGTTTTACTAATTACCTAAAGCTTATGTGACATTTGACTGTTTCTTGGCCTGTACTCCACACGCATCTGCTGTTTTCTGTGCCTGGAGACACTGAAAGTTTAATGAATAGATGTCTGTTATCACCCTCTCATTCCCTTTAATGCTGTTAGCTAGACATAGCATTTTGCAGGCTGCATTGACACATAAAGACTAATTTTGCCTATGTTTATTTGCATGTTGGCACTACAGGCAGAGCTTCTTTTTTTTACCCAAAATCATTACGGAAAATTCCTGATATTAAGCAAAAAACTTACTGCAGAAAATCTGCAGCATTTTGTAAATTGTGTGCAAGTATGTCCAAGTTGCACCTTTAAGGTAAAGGAGACACATGAGACATGATGATGCTGTTGAATGCCATGTAAATGGAAGAGAAAGTCGACACAAGTGAATTTTAGCATGGGATTTTATGGGTGAATTTTTGTCCCCAGTTCTGCACCTACCAATTGTAAATTAGTCCCAATCAATTTTTTAAGGTGTGCAGTATGTTGCAAGGTAATCAAGATATAACTAATCAGAATGCAATTGAATACTGCCCACTTAAATATATTTTCATGTATATCTTTCAAGGTTACAGTATGTGAAACCTGTGCATTTTAGCCAGTTATAAGCCTGTGTTACACTGATAAAACAATTGCAAGTAAAATGTTGATTTATTCCATGAGACCAGTACTCTTCTCTAATAGTATTCTTACAAGTAACTGCAGTTATGTGCATTTTTATCTATTTTTGGACTCCACAAGAGGGA
Organism: Xenopus borealis; assembly: GCA_024363595.1. Taxonomy (NCBI): domain Eukaryota; kingdom Metazoa; phylum Chordata; class Amphibia; order Anura; family Pipidae; genus Xenopus; species Xenopus borealis. Next base: position 67,150,939 of record CM044446.1, on the reverse strand, counting down.
GCCCCATACTTGTTTCCCTTTAAGGTACTTGAATAACTGGATATTTTTATGATTTCAATTTCATTCAATGCAAATTTAAATCCAGCTTAGACAATGTAAACACCAGCACATATGTGTCAAACAATTTGTAGGTCATGTCTGCCAAGTAAAACATAGATGAAAGAAGCTATAATTTAACTAGTGATGGGCGAATAAATTCGCCCTAGGCGAATTCGCTGCGAATTTCCGACATTCGCCGATGGTGAAAGTTTCGGCGAAACGCTCACGAAAATTCGTTGCATGTTTTGTTTCTCCGCCCGTCTCGTTTCCTTGCGCGCCGAGTTCGTCGCTTCACTTCAAAACAGCACAATCTATGCAGTGAAAAATAATTTTAAAAATAAATTAATATATATTAAAATATGCCTTTTTAATGTTTCACTATTTTAAAT